>BEHA01001992.1:110967-148497 GCA_002897215.1 Eschscholzia californica subsp. californica | reverse complement strand
ATGAGCAGTTGCAGCAGATTTTAATGGAGTATGGATCGCAACCATCGTATTCTGCCATTGATGAGAATACAAACATAACTAATCTTGGTTTTGGAGATGATATGAATGTTAATTATCAAAACAATAATCTCTTTCAGATGCCAATGCAGATGTTTCATGGAGGAGAATCACCACATTATGGGCTTGAGAATAACAACAGTATTGATAACATCGGTTTAGGAGATGATGGTATGAATGTTCCTGCTGCAAATCAGATGCAAATTCCTCAACAAGAAGGAAACTCATCTCATATTCACTCATTTGATGAGTGGATATAGTTTTTTCTTCCTTCAGTAATTTGCTTGTCGGGAAAAGTAATTTTCAGTTTATTTACTTTGTTTCGTGGGACTCAATTTCACCACTCATTCAAACGATTGAGATTCGGTGTGCAAAAGTTGATGTCGAGCGTGACTCTGCTTGGTTTTGAATTAGGTTTTGTTTTAGTATGTTGTGTTGAGTTTGGATTATGTCCATCTAGTTTTATAAACTAGAGTTTTAATTTCCATTTGTCTTGTGGTCGATGTCGAGCGTGACTCTGTTTCGTTTTGAAATTAGGTTTTGTTTTAGTATGTTATGTTGAATTTGGATTATGTCCATCTAGTTTTATGAACTAGAGTTTTTTAATTTCTGTTTGTCTTGTGATCGATGTCGGGTTATCTTAGTTCTATTTCATTAAAAAAACAAAATAAAAATATTTTGTTTTCTGTTAATTTATACATTTATATCTCGAATAAGATGTTGAAGAACACCTCAAGTCTAAGGAACTTTCTAAACTCACCACTTCTTTTTTATTATCTTCAAGATTTCATTGGGACAAACTAGGCTCAAGAGTTTTGAGGCCTGGTAGCTTAGGGCTTTCCAGTGCCTTCCTCGTATCAAGTTTTGAATAACCTAGAACAGAACACCTCTCTTGCTACCAATCATAAATTCACCTGAAATAGGTTGGTACCCACAAAGGTATATTTCCCTGTTTCTTTACTTCTATGTTTTTCTATGGTCCTCTGTTTTTTGTGCAACCTTCTCGGTTGCATTAATTGTCTTTTCTTTCCTTTGTGGAACTTTTTCTTTTACGAATGAATTGAACTTCACCCAAACAAAAAGAACGTGTCACTTTAAGAGACAGAGTAATATGAGCTTGGTCCATAGTGGTGTGGTTATCAATTTTCACTTGGAATCATTTATACGATAATGCAAAAACCTACAGAAAAATTGTATGTAAAATGATAAACAATGTATGATGCAGGCGCATCTAAGACGACCCTACAAGGCCACACGACCATGGCCTAGTCGGCCAAAGATTAGCAGTTTAGTAAGAGTCCTAATTTAAGTATGATTCATAATGAATCTAGGTTTAGGAAGTTTCATTATTTCAGTATCTCTATTATTTAGGAAAGTCCAGTTTGTGTTTATCTAGGAAAGTTTAGTAATCTATAAAAGGAGGTCCAGTCTTTGTTTATGATTCAGATTGAAGAGAAAAACCCCCTGAAGTTTAATAAAGTTTAGTTTATTTACAGTTATTTACCGTTCTTCGTTTATTTATATTGTTCTTCTTTTAATTTCGCTGCGTCTACATCAAGTGGTATCCAGAGCCATCAAAATTCTGGATTTTTTTTTTAGTGAAGGTTAATTCTTATATATCAATGGATTCTTCGTCATATAGTGATGAAAGTTTTTTTGAAGAAAGGTCGAATTGCGAGGAAGATGATTTATCTTACCAAGTTAATTATTTCAATGATTGACAAGAAGATAACTTCTCCTACTATGAGGCAGAAAATTTCGATGAGTCGAATATGGATGATTGTGAATACGAATGTGATTATTCAAAACATAACTATGAAGACAAAATTCAAATTGAAGAAAATCATCATAACCAAAAGAAGAATTCGATATATACGTACGATTGGGAACCCGGAGATGAACCTAGTAAGTCATATTTTCGTCTGTCCCCTCCACCTTCCTACTATTCTATTGAGCAACCAAGTCAAAACCATTCTTTTACAAATACCTTGCCGACAACACCACCAACGTATTCTTCTCCACCATATCCACCGACACCACCGTATTCTCCTCATTATTTGACACCAAGCCATAACCTTCCATCTTCGCTAAACCCTAGTCCACTATACCACCCATATAAAAACCGTAGCAATGTATGTTATAACCCGGATTCTAGAGGCACCTCTAGTTTTCACATACCCAATATTCATATCCCAACTACAAGCACCGTCCCTACCCCAACACCAACCGTTTGTTGACCCATTCCCAACCTTAGGGATTGAAACACCAAAACCACAATATTCCTATCTCTTACACCAAACGACCCTTCCGCAAGATTATAATGAGGAAATTTCAGCAACAGGAAGTTGGTTATTAACTCCTACAAGGAACGGTGGTGGGCCAACTATTCACAACCCTGGAAATACTAATGGTAGTAATAGCCTTATAAAAGAGAACGGTACTTCTTTTATTGAAGGTCCTCCACCACCAGTGAATTTTTTGGGTGCTACTAGTGGAAGTAAGGATGCTGATGATGATATGGAAGTACGACGCCAGCTTGGAGAAGCGGGTTTGTTGGACGAAGCATCTTTAAAGAAGAATGACCGTGAAGGCCTAATTGAGAGGGTTTCAAAACTCGAAAAAGAGCTTTTTGAATACCAAGACAATATGGGGCTTCTCTTGCGTGAGAAGGAGTGGACCTCAACTTGTGAAGAACTTAGTCAAGGCTTATCAGAAGCCCGAGAGATAATCAAACGAGAACAGACTAGGCAGTCCATTGTGTTCTCTGAATTTGAGAAGCGTGAAGAAAATTTGAGAAAGGCTTCGAGTGTTGACAAGCAATGTGTTGCTGATCTTCAAAATACGTTGCATGAGTTGCGTGCTGAATCTGCTGAAATCAAATATACATCTGATACGAAGATGACCGAAGCCCATACTTTAGTTGCTAGCCTTGAACATAAATCTTTGGAAGTAGAAGCGAATAGGCATGCTGCTGATGCCAAGCTTGCTGAAGCGACTCGGAAGAGTTCAGAGATAGAGAGGAAATTAAAAGAGGTGGAGGCTCGTGAGGGTGCACTTCCCCTTTTGGTCCCAAATCACCCCTTTTGGTGCCCGACTCAATTACCCTTCTTTTGGGCCTTTTGTACTATATTTGCCTAAACATCTTTTAGGCCTATAAGACATATTTATGGGACTCTCCATGATTATATGTCTCATCCCTCTAGTCATATCATCCGATCAAATAAACATTCTTTTGTGTAACCCGATGTAGGATCCGGTCGAAGTTAGCCGCAAATTACTTAGTAATTCGACGATTGTAGTCGGTTTCTAGCTAAACACTACGACCCCTAAATCGTCTGGACTTGATGATCTTCTTCATAAATTGTCCTATCTGACAAATTGCTCGCATTGTATCTTTGGTCGAAGAACATCTCCTTCAGGATGACCCGTCAATTTTCTAGTCATGGGGTGGATTTATAACTAGAATATGAAATTACTTTTTTTTTAACAAGTTACAATCCTAGCTTTTGAAGATATAAAATCGCTTTTAGATATAAAAGCACTTTTAATAAAGGTGTACCGAACGAATCAGATGAATTTTTGAAAAGTGCATTATTTATGGGCTAATAGAAAAGTTCACAATATAAGCCCGAATTGTAATGAGATAGAATCTATAGAACATGCTATCCTTCACTGTCCTCTGGCAAAAAATATTTGGTTCTATTTTAAAATAATTTCTGAAAATATTACATCTGTTCGAGATTGGATTTTCTCCTGGGAAATAAATGACCAAAAGGCTTACACAATTAACAACATTCATTACGCTACCATTATGTGGAACATATGGAAAATTAGATGTGACCATTGCTTTCAACACGAAATCAACAAGCTAGACACAATTATTACCATCATTACGACTTTCCCACAAATTCAAATAGTGAATGAAACAAAAACCAAAACAGAACAAGGAAAATGGATCCCCCCTGAAACATCCTTTTTAAAGATCAATGTAGATGCATCTTTTATAGACACACAAAGTATCACAGGTATCAGCCTGATCGTCCATGACAATGAATCTAAATTGGTCGAAGCTGCATCATACACCTCAAGAAGCAGAAACGCGGAGGAAGGTGAGGCAATTGCGATCCTCAAAGGAATACAATGGGCAGAATCTCATGAATATAAAAAAATCATTATCGAAAGTGACAACATCAATATCATAAAATATCTTCAGAAAGGAAAGAATAATATTCAATGGCAATCCCTAATACACATCAAAAAAATCCAGGAAATAAAAAGGAGGTTGGAAATAGTTAAATTCTCTCATACAAGCAGGAAATTCAATCAAGCAGCGGACAAATTGGCAAAATGGGCAAGAAAGAAAAACAGATCGAAGGTTTGGAAACAAGTACCTTATTTTCTTTGCAAGTTGTATTGTAATAGAACTCTTATTTCTATCTAATATATATTATCTTTCAACAAAAAAAAAAAAAAAAAGCTACATGTGTACCCAAATGAGGGCTATGTCCTGTTAATTATGTAAATATTTTTGGAAAATTTGGTCAAAACTTCCTAAAAAATTTGGGACAGCTTTGCAAGGCTTTGCGACAACTTTGCAACGCCTTGCGGCCGCTTTACAACAACTTTGGAGCGCCTTGCAACATCTTACAACAGCTTTGCAACGCCTTGCAACACCTTACAACAACTTTTCAACACCTTTACAAAAAATATTAGATTTTAAACCATGTAAAATACCAATATTTGGGTTTTTAATTAAAAAAGTTGCAAATTTGGTATTAGACCGATTTCCTAAATATTTTTGACCTTTTAGTCAATTTTATATATAGTAAAATTAAAAGTGAAAATAATTAATTATCGGTATTAATGGATTACATATTGTGATGATTTTTGAAAAAGAATAATAAGATTATATGACAAAAACATTTGTAAAATAGAAAAAACCCGCTTAGTTTTCAGAATAGAAATAAAGCGTTGTTTTTTCCTTTTCAATTAGTAAAACATACCATTTTATTACACATAATTTATTGTGAGGTTATTTTCTCCAAACTGTTTTTATATTCGGTCTAATTTGCTTTTTTACCTAATTTTTTTAGGTTATTTTTCGATTGGCTACTAAAGTATGACCAACTTCCGGTGCGGCTCCTTACGTTTGCATAAATGTGGAGATTATTCATTTTTGTGCTTTTTGGTGCCTTAACTAAAAAGTCCAACATATAAGTTTTGAAATTACCCTCATTTGTTTTTTCATCTTTATTTCTGTTTTTTATCCTCATGTATCTCTCTTTTTTACTTTTAGTCCTTCGTCTTCCTTCTTCATCTCATCCATGTAACACCATTAAATTCTTTAAAGAAATACATTTTTAAACTGTCTTTTACTTCTACATAAACTTAAGTTGTTATCTTCTATCAGTCTCTCCCTCTGTCTATCAGCCTCTCCCTCTCTTGGAGTACCTCGATTTATGGAGGCCCTCAACACAATAAATTTTAAGAAATAAAATTTTTTTTTTCATGAAAAAGCCCCTCTATTCCTCGCGAAAAGACCAAATATGGGCTTATTCGTGAAGAACATGTCCATATTCGTCATGAACAAACCTAGATTTGAGTATGGTCATGAGAAACAGAAAAAATAATTTCTTTTGTGGAGAAGAGAGAGAAATCTAAGAAAAGATAAAGAAATTGAGTATTACTAAATTTCAATTTGAAAAAAAAATTTTGAGGACGCCCATTAATGAAGGTCTTCTCATTGAGAGAGAGAAAAGGAAATAGATGAAGATGAAAAGTTAAAAGAGAAAAATATAAGGGACTAAAACCAAAAAATAAAGAGGAAAAAAAAGAAGCGGTAGATTGGAAAGTTTGTATTTTCCCTTTTGCTTAATTAATCAAAAAACACAAAAAGACTCATCACAACATTTATGCAAACTTATGGGTCACATGGAGAGCTGGTCACACTTTAGGAGCAAATCGGAAAATAATCCGTATTTTTTTTTTGCCAACTTTATATACATGTAACTCTTTCAATACAAATGGCAGCCGCCGATGCCGGGATTTATGATGATTAATGCAGATGGCTCCTTACGAACGGATAGGGCAGGTTTTGGAGCTTTGATCAGAGACCATCGGGGTAATGTTAGAGGTGCAGTTGCGGGGGTGGTAACTCCGGGGACGATCACGTTGCATGAGCTGCAAGGCATTGAAGCAGGGCTGAAATTAGCATGCTCGATGAATGAACGACGAATTCAGGTGAGATCGGACTCAAAGACGATAGTTTCGTACTTCAATTCTACAAATTCTCACCCTCCATGGCACTGTTGGAGAATATGGAGAAGTATTTCTCAACTCAAGGAGTCTTTTGAATACTTTAACATCGAACATACTTATAGAGAGGCGAATAGGGCGGCTGATTATCTAGCTAGTTGGCAGACTAATCTACCTTTGCTAGAAATTTCTTTATCGGAGTTTCCATCAGAACTAATGAATATCATTGAAGATGATAGATCGGGTAGATCATATTTAAGAAGTTAGAGTTTTTGTATTCTTTCTCTTTGTGTTTCGAGTCTGAGCTCCCTCTCAGTGTACCGTTTCAAAAAAAAAACTCTTTCAATACAAATCAGAGTTGGTGAAATTTATTTATCAAAAATTAATTTTTATTATTATCTTTCAAATAGGATCAAATTTTTTTTTTGTAATTGACTGTTTGCAGGTTTCTAGTTTGCAAACTACTATCTTGCAAAAGCTCAATCATTTACAAACAAATGTTTTGCATATATTTATGTTTGCAAACGTTAGTTTGCGAAAGTTCTCATTTTTGCAAAACAACTGTTTCAAAAGAAAAAAAAACAATAAAAGAATAAAATTAATGTGGATTTTGTTCTAAGATCATGAAGGATCATTCCTAAATATATGAAGCTCATTTACATCCGACATATAACGAAAGTTTTAATAATATTGAGAGTTGAAAAATAAAACAAAAGAATTACTAGTATAAAAGGATAATTTTGTTTCTGCAAACATTTTGAAATGGTAATAGTTTTTTTTCCTCTGATTTTCTTGATATATTGACTCTTTATTATATTACTTCTTTTGAAAAAATTTAATGAAAATCATTATTCCAGTTTCACCAACCCTAACAAGCTCTCTATATCTTTAAATATCCCACACAAGCAGGGTTGCTCTCCATTGTCTTCTCTCTTTCTCAATCTCTAACAAGTTAAGTTTTACCATGCCGAAGGCAAAGGTGAAACTCGAACGAATAAAAAATAATAGTGTAAGGAGAGCCACTTTCAAGAGACGAACGAAAGGGTTGATGAAGAAAGTGGAAGAATTGAGCATCCTATGTGATATACCAATTTGTGCAGTTGTTTATGGAGAGAATGATGGTTTCAAACCACCGCAAATCTGGCCACCTTCACGACCGGAGGTACTAAATATGCTCATAAACTTCAACAACTTACCGCAAACTGAAAAATTTATGAAGAATAGGATAAATCAAGAAACTCTCGCTCGAAGTAGGATTAAAACGGTACAAAAGCGGCTGAGAAAGCGACAAAGAGAAAACAGAAAGAAGGAGACAAGTCTGCTGATGGAAAGCTTATATTATCATGGTAAGAGTTTACAAGATGTGAATAGTTCTGATGATTTGGATTCTCTTAAATCTATGATTGAGGAGAAAGAGAAGGAAATCCAAAGCCAAATTGATTTGCTCTCAAAGAATCAGAATGTTGTTGATTCTGTTGCTACTAATAGTACTACTACTATTCTAAGTAGTACTCCTAATGATACAAATTTAAGTGTTCAGATGATGGACTATATTAATGATATTAGGGATCGTCGAAATTTTAATGCAATTGATGTTAATTACAATGATTATTATGATAATGTTGTTGGTTGTATTCGGAGCTACAATAGGGTTCGCCCTCCTCCGATGCAGCTGCAACAACCAGCAAATATGGAGACTACTCAGAATGAGTTTAACAACCCTATGTTACCTGATCTTACTCCTCCTCGCCATGTCGACGGTCGAATAATAGGATTTGGTGAACAGAGAGTTAACCCTACTAATCAGATGCAGATGGTGCAGCAGGGAGGTGGACAATTTTCATCAGTAGTACAACAATCTCCTAATACTGGTTCTTTCATGGGGATTACAAGTACCAATGGTACAGGAAATGAGATTTTTCAGCAGAGTGATCAGGTTGGTTATTTTAATAATTATTCTGCTGGCGGTCACCCTCAAATGCAGCAAAACATGGGTCTTTCTCATCAAGCACAGATGTGGCCGGAAACCATGGGGACTACTTTACCGGCGGAGACGTTTAACAATTTTGGTGATACTATGAGTAACCCTCTTCCTTATGTTTCTTCTCCAACTCCTTTTTATCATGTTGATAATGATATAGTAGGATCTCAAAATACTGGTTTAGGGTTTGGAGAGCATGAGAATGTTTCGTATGAGCAGTTGCAGCAGATTTTAATGGAGTATGGATCGCAACCATCGTATTCTGCCATTGATGAGAATACAAACATAACTAATCTTGGTTTTGGAGATGATATGAATGTTAATTATCAAAACAATAATCTTTCTCAGATGCCAATGCAGATGTTTCATGGAGGAGAATCGCCACATTATGGGCTTGAGAATAACAACAATATTGATAACATCGGTTCCGGAGATGATGGTATGAATGTTCCTGCTGAAAATCAGATGCAAATTCCTCAACAAGAAGGAAACTCATCTCATATTCACTCATTTGATGACTGGATATAGTTTTTTCTTCATTCAGTAATCTGCTCGTCGGGAAAAGTAATTTTCAGTTTATTTACTTTGTTTCGTGGGACTCAATTTCACCACTCATTCAAACGATTGAGATTCGGTATGCAAAAGTTGATGTCGAGCGTGACTCTGCTTGGTTTTGAATTAGGTTTTGTTTTAGTATGTTGTGTTGAATTTGGATTATGTCCATCTAGTTTTATAAACTAGAGTTTTAATTCCCATTTGTCTTGTGGTCGATGTCGAGCGTGACTCTGTTTCGTTTTGAAATTAGGTTTTGCTTTAGTATGTTGTGTTGAGTTTGGGTGTATGTCCATCTAGTTTTATGAACTAGAGTTTTTTAATTTCTGTTTTTCTTGTGATCGATGTCGGGTTATCTTAGTTCTATTTCATTAAAAAAAAACTAAATAAAAATATTTTGTTTTCTGTTAATTTATACATTTATATTTCGAATAAGATGTTGAAGAACACCTCAAGTCTAAGGAACTTTCTAAACTCACCACTTCTTTTTTATTATCTTCAAGATTTCATTGGGACAAACTAGGCTCAAGAGTTTTGAAGCCTGGTAGCTTAGGGCTTTCCAGTGTCTTCCTTGTATCAAGCTTTGAATAACCTAGAACAGAACTCCTCTCCTGCTACCAATCATAAATTCACCTGAAATAGGTTAGTACCCACAAAGATATTTTTCCCTGTTTCTTTACTTCTCTGTTTTTCTATGATCATCTGTTTTTTGTGCAACCTTCTTGGTTGCATTAATTGTCTTTTCTTTCCTTTGTGTAACTTTTTCTTTTATGAATGAATTGAACTTCACCCAAACAAAAAAAAAGAGATGTGTCGCTTTAAGAGACAGATAGAGTAATATGAGCTTGTCCATACTCCATAGTGGTGTGTGTCTGTCAAATTTCACTTGGAAAGATAATGTAAACACCTACAGAAAAATTGTATGTAAAATGATAAACAATGTCGAAATGAATGTACTATTAAATCAAAATTTTCTTGACATGGACTTCAAGAGTCATTATATCCAATTAAAATATAGATACGCCAAGTTTCAATATATGTTGAATTACGCATTTGTAAGAATAAAAAATCATAGTAAAAACGAAGAAGAGTTTTAAAAATTTATCGAGCTTTGTGGCAATTTGGCTTCTTTCTTCTTTTTCTTTGCTCAAAAAATTGAAGAATGGTGGGAAATGGGAATCTTATGCCTATACTAGTTTTTTTTTTTGATGAAATATGCCTATACTAGTTTGGTAAATAGTTTTATGGTTGAAAAATGATAATAATTAGAAAATAGTTCTCTATATACCTTAACTTCTCTATATTAATTATTTCTTCTTTGTATTGGCTCCCAAGAATATATTGATACACCATAAAAATAATATGGAATAACATGAATTGAGTTAGCAACATAACCGTCATCATTAAGACGTTTTGGGTCCTAAAGGCCTAATAAAGACTCTTAAGGTCATCCTAAAATGTCTGAAAGCCCATTTGTTCATACCTTTAAGGTCATTACTATCAATTCTTTGGGTGTTTACCAAAATCTCTCACAAAAGAATTGTTTTGGGTTGATTTTCAAACAAAATGTCTCCCTTCAGAACTTCTTTACCATATTCTTCAAAAAAAAAAATTATATCTTTATTTCTATCCATATGTCAAACACCAAGTTAGGTGTGGAGCATGAACCAAATTCCTTTCCTGCTCAAACCAAATGCGAAACAAAAATAATGTAAGAATCACAATGTTTCGTCTTCTTTGGTAATTTTATTCTAATTTTGGTATCAAAAATCACATTGTCGGTTTTCTGTTCCTGATCTTAATGTTTGATGTGATCAGTTTAGGATACCAAGATTTCGAATCATTGAAAATTCTCTTCTATTATAAGCTTTCTATATTTCTAGATGTATTGGTTATCGCCGTATCGGGCATTTATGAATACCATTCTGAAAACATTTATGTCAAATGATTAACGAAAAAGAATAGTGAGAAAGTAACTATTAAATGCAACGTTAACGTTAGGTAAAGTGGCCCCTTTTCCAATATCCAAGCGGTGCTTGTTCATCCAAATTAGGAGCTCTATCATACTTTTATGTTTTCTTCGTCGAGCTCTTGAATTTAAAACTAAAGTATATACAAAATCGATTTCAAAAAATAAATATTGATGATCGAAGTTTCAAAAATGTCAGGGGAACAACTGTAATTAAAGAGAGCTAAAGATAGTCCCACATCGCGATGAAAACTAAAGGCATATTGGCTTATAAACTTTTCGTCTCCTATTCCTAGTTTATTTCTTGAGGAGATGATCCAGCACTTTGCTTGCTACAAAATGCCTACTTAGGCAGCAAGTTGTTCGTGTTTCATTTGGAGTTCATATATATTATCTACGAAAGTTCGATCAGTTTTCAAAGAGAAGTATTGTCTAGGGGTAATTTCGAATGAAAAACACATTATAACAATTTAAGGGGTATATAACATTTCGAATGTTTTTTTATGTAAAGCTCCAAATGATCCTCCAAAATGAAGACTGATATATTAAACCAAAATCCATAGCTTCCTTGTCTAGTAGATTAAAAATCTACCCTTTTTCTGCAAATTCGCACCCTCGCTTACACGATAGACCTGCAACTTATTTTTTGAGGGAAGTGGTCTGGGATTTGTTTTAGGAATTCTTTTTGGAGTGTTGGCTCAATCACCCAAAATTTATATCTAAGGTTAATGAATTTTGATGGAGATGATTTTCGTCCAATATCCTCTTGTTAATGATGAGAAAATTACATATACAATTATTTAAATTCTTTTTGTAATCTCCAAGAATCTCTGAATTATGTTAAGAAGAAAAAGTACAATGTTGTAGACAATATTTTTCAATAACTAATGACATATTACATCCTTAAATTAACTAAAATATTAAACCTTAATTAAAACTACAAGAAAAATAGGTTTATCAACCAATTATTGGGCGACAAAATGGAATTTGTCACTAAAAACGAGTTTCAATGACGACTTGACAAAGTATTTTGTCAAAAAACGGCTTTAGCGGCGAAATTTTTTCGCCATTCAAAAATATTTTCTGGGACCAAAATATTTGTTGTTAAAAATACTTTCAACCAGAACATATTTTTGTCGTTGAAAATATGTTTTATGACTAATTAGCTTTTGTCACCAAACAATATTTTTTGCAACAAACTTTTACTTGGTTGCAGAATACTTTCCCTGACGGGACTATTGCAACCACGTAGCGACAAAGTTTTTTTTGTCGACAAAAACTATTAGCAACAAATCATTTTGTCGCTAGACTCATTTTTTCTTGTAGTGTAATGGAGTTCTTAAATACTTTATACCATTGAGTTTAGCTTTCGTTTACGTAGTAAATGTAAGTCTAGTGAGTAGTGAGATATAATTGCATAGGGAATTAGCAAAGAAATTGTCGCTGTCATTATATACAAAAGAAAAAGTATTCGATCTAGTAGACTATTAGTATAATGATTATGATAACGATCATATGGTACAAAGTCTTAATCATTCCTTTCTTAATCATCTAATGTTGATTAAATATGTCAGTTTGTTTGCTAATTACTCAACCAAACATATAACATGGTCATAATTTCCTAAAATTTATTCATATCTTGGATTTGTATTCTCTGAACTCTCCTATTTTATTGGAAGATGATTTGGTTTCGATGATCAACTAACCATTTCAGTCTTTTGCAGAGTTTCGCTATAGATGAAAAAGAAAAAATCCAACATCCATCTTTTACTCTTTCTCCCTCTTATTTTATTTCATATTTCTAAATTTTTTATCATTAATTATCTTCTACACTTAATTATGCTATCCATGTTATTAGATCAAACATCAATATCAAGAGGATTAACATCCATCAAGTTCATACTTATCCTTGTACATTCTTTTTACATCTAAAGATTTACCTTAATTGTACCCATATATATTCTAATTTTTTTAGCAATATGATACAAAAACTTTAATATATTGTCTTCTAAGTTTTTTTTTTTTTCTCTCTCTCTCTATCTCTCTCTCATTCGACTAACTCAGTCCCTCTCTCACGGCTAACTCTCTCCCTGACTTACAAATTCACACTTTTTTTATTCAGCTTTTACAGTTACATACATTTTCACGTATGATCAATATGTTTTTCGTTCACCATTTTGTAAGGGTTAGAAGCACACTGACAATTTAAAAAAATCAATTCGCCATTATCTCTTAGTTTAAAATGACAGCATAACTTGTGCGACCTTTTTTGCGAGGAGGATCTATAGGCGCCCCACTTTATTGTTTATATGCGCTCCTCTTACTCATGTCCCTTGTAAAAATTTGCCTGTAAGGGCAGCCAACAACAATAGAGGAGACCACCAATAGAGCTCATGTGACCGCATTTTGTTCTACATCCACCCACTTGGTAGGTTTTACCTATCCCAAGTATAAAAGATCAAAAAGGAAAAACTAATCACAAGTATAGGACTTCTTTGTTGCATAAGTTTGAACTAATTACCTTCATCAAAAAAAAAAAAGTTTGAACTAATTGATGCTAAATAAAGCTAATGTGCAACCAAATAAACCCTTAATATTCACAACCATAATTTTCAACCCTAGTTTCTATTTTACATGAGAATTGAAGATGTAGTAATATTTCTACTAGAGATCCGAAAATTCTTTCCAGAAATCTAATTTACAGATTGTCTTGAAATCCCAACTGTACATAATCTCAAGACATGATCATTCGAATTGTTGCAGAACTATTGATATCTGCAAGAAACTTATGTAACATTTTTAGTCTACCTATGTATAGTGTAGTTTTTCACCCATTTCTAATGTGTTAAAATCCATGTCTAAGTCTATACCTAAACCAACTCCAAACTCCTCAACTCCAAAGTCTTGATAATCAAAAAACAACCACCCATAATTTTCTATCGAAGAAGATTTTTCTTCATCACCGAGGAGCGTTCTCGTCATCGGTGGAACATCGGATGGTGAATCGGTTAGAAGAGTTTCGTCATCCCAAACAGAACTCATGGACCGTTCTTTATCGCGATTTTTACACGAGGAAGACCTAGATTCATCACTTGAAATAGTACAGTTTTCTTGTGGTGACAAACTCAAACTCGCCTCTAATAATGCATGAACATCTTGGTCAATATCTGGTATCACTAGTTGAAAGCGGCTGGATTCCGCTTGATCACCTGCAGCTGCCAATTCTCGCGAAACTTGATTGGTGAGAGGCTCATGAGTTATTGGATCAACCCCCATCTTCTTAAGTTTTTTCTTGATGTGAGTGTTCCAATGATTTTTTATCTCGTTATCTGTTCTTCCTGGTAATCTTGCTGCGATCTTAGACCATCTACAAAAATATATTAAAATTGAGTCACATGTCAATTATGTTATACAAGACGTGCTATGCATTATCTCACTTTCTTAATATTTTTGTGTATATATATGTTGTCTTCTATTATATAAATTACCTGTTTCCAAGTTGTTTATGAAGATCGATAACGAGTTGTTCTTCAATTTCAGTAAGAAGACCTCGTTTCAAGTCGGGGCGAAGATAATTAGTCCAACGAAGACGACAACTCTTACCACAACGAAGAAGCCCTGCGAGTTGAGGGACGGCACGCCAACAACACTGGCCATTATTGAAGATGAAACTGATAAGTTTCTTGTCTTCCTCAGTTGTCCAAGGTCCTTTCTTAACCCTAAGTTTGTCACAACAAGGTTGTCTACCCATGATCAATATTACTATGAACAAGTTATAACAACAACTCTTTGAAGTAAATGTTACTTCAAAATAACCCCCACCCACCCACTTATAAATAAGACTAATATTCAAGCATTGGTGCAGTTTAAGTAGTACTCATAAGTTTTGAGCTAATAGAGAGAAAGTAAACTAGAGAGTGAATAAGAGTCTACCATCTGTAATGAAAGTTACTTTGGAACTGCAAACCTTTTTTTAATAATAATATTATATATTAATCTTTCTTTATCTCAATATGATTATGAGGTTAGTGATTATTGATTAAGAGACTTTTAACTCATTGAATCTTATTAAAGAAATTCTATTTTTTTTAAGTGTTCTTGACCTTAATATCACATCACTTCTTCGTCATCAACACGATTATTTTAAGCTTCATAGTCAAGCCTTGATAAAGCAATGGACTAGTTAAGAGAAAAACTAAACTAAAAGGATAAAGAAGAAAAAGTAATGCAACCAAGCTTGATTCATTGACTCCAAGGTAGTTAATAACAAGAGGAGAAAGTTCTTAATATAAAGAGAAAATGAGAAGATGAAGTTTGGTCCACTTCTGTGTTGGTCCTATCAAAAGTTCACTAGCGTTTTTTGTGGGGATATAAAAAGCTTTGTACCGGTCAATCGCTAGACATCTTGACCAGTCAAAGTTGACCAATATTTAGCTCAACACTAACAAAGTAGGTCGAGATATACTTTGAACATTATCGATCATAAAGATGTCACATATACATTAAATACTTGTTGGATATAACAAAACTCTATTGAAATTTTAATAATTTTAAGTAATTACCGGATTCTCAAATTTTTTTGTTGTTGAAAGGATTCTCAAACTAAAATAGGATACTAACAAATTGAATTTGATTTTATCATTTGTTTTTAGAAATTGATCATGTATTGGTTTCAAGTGCCAAGGGGGCACAAATTATAACTTAGAAAACAAGCAAAAGAGAAGGAAGATTATATGATTCCCACAACAACTATTACATGATATTGTCTTTTAACAGCTTACTTCTTAGTTTGAACATTTTATTCCACAATTCCTTCCCAGTTTGAACAAAAGTTGAACCAACTATCATTCCTAAATGCATTGAAGAGGCCCCCAGTATATAAAAAGAACTTGACCCAATTAATAATATGTTGGGACTCGTCTCCCGGCCACAAAATGCGTCACAGTCGGCAAAACTTGTCCGATCAATCAATCATCTACCAAGGGGTTAGAAATAAAATCAACTCCCAGATGAACATAAAATGGCGAGATAGCTACACAATACCTCTAGACCAAGTTCACTGCATAAAAACATACTCCGTCATTTCCCCCCTTCCTTTATATGCTATGGTATTAACAAAAGTATATTCACGCCTTATCACGGAGTCCATAGTCAGCCTTCTCATTTGGGTGGTTGAGCGAACAAAAAAATAAGCTATAGAGTTTGGAGTCTTATTTGTTTTATGGGGGCTCAGCTTTAGTGTTATAAGTAAGCGACTCTTTTAGCACCCGGGTTATTTTTTAAATAGTCTTTAAGTACACAATTTTTCTAATAAGCTCCCGTTGATCCTTATACACGACTCATTCACTAACATCAAATAAAATAAGTAAGAGAATATTTGCATACCATTCTTCGAAGAGAACGCTAGATGTCAAATCGGGCCAAAGATCATAAACAAGTCAAACAAGAAGTGCTTCAAACGTATGTATAGTTATCAAAAGAGGAAAAGAAACACTACGCCAGGATGGCCCATGTGAAACTTCCCTTTGTTCCAATCCGTTGTTATTTTTGTACCCATTGGAATGGGTTTCTAGGTCTAAAAAGAGAGAGTTTTAAGAGCAATTATATACATGAAGTCAAGAATTACTCTATAACACAAAAGAACTAAAGAAGTGTTTAACTTGCGTAGGAGATGTACAAGAAATCACTTAATGAGAAGGTTTTCTGTTTTAGTTGTCACCACCACCACCACCACCAGCATTGTCACCACCACCACCAGCATTGCCACCACCACCATCACCAGTGCTGCCACTGCCACCGCCAACACCACCATTACCTCATTGGTTTGTTTGGAAATGAAAGAGGGGGAAAATCCTCATCTTTCAACTGATAATTCATCTGACTTGATGGTCTGACAATCAAACATCCCCGAAAAAAATATATAAGCGATGGCATGAGAAGCAAAAAAAGAAGGTTATAATGAAATTACTCTAGTATGTAAAAGAGATAGTATCAACTACCAGAGTTATACCAGAGTTAACGAAATCAAACTCTAGAAACTGAAAATTGGAACAAGTATTCTACCTTTGGGCCAACAACCCTTGGTTGGAGTGGTAAGAGGTATAATCTTCCACCTAGAGGTCAAGGGTTCGAGGCACACGCTGAACAATTCAAAAAAAAAAAAGTATTCTACCTTTGAAGTTGAGGAGAAGAGGGTCGGTGCAGGGAAGTGCTAGTAGGTGAATCTCCTCGGAACCTCTGTGGCTCATAAATATCTCTTGAATCTCCTCCTTCGGCAAGATGTGAAACTTCATTCATCCTTGGGAAATGCGCAGGCCCAACAGACCCAAATTCAAGCTGATCAGAAGAAGAACCAGTACCAGCATTGCGGCCACACAAATCATAACCGTGATTCCCTCTACGGTTTCTAGCACCTGAAGATGGACGATTCCGTGCCCCTCTGAAATATTTAAATTGGTATCAGTCTCTCTCTCTCTCTCTCTACAATGAGGCCAGCAACATATATGATCGATAAGTGCATCTATCAATAAATATTTGGCAGGTTAAAGAAACCGTGTTCTACTTTTTCCTAATTTCTGAAAAGTCAATTACCATCTAGAGAAGTCGAATGTTCGTGTTTGCATACGTTAGTATACCAAGATGAGCCTTAACTCTTGAAACTAAGAAGCCCCATCAAAATGTCTACTAATTATATTTAAGTGGAAGGCATAAAGCTTCATTGGCGGATGGGGCGTCCGGATCGATTGTCACTGAACAACCCTTAATTATGTCCAGCTGCCATGTATTTGAAAAGTTCTGCTGAAAGATATCCAAACAGGAATACTAGCTATATACGTGTTATACATTCTATCAACTTGGGGTTTTGGTCTAAATCGCAAAACCTATCATGTTCTAATAACTGCAACCGGTAGAACCACAACCGGACAGTTCGTTCAGATATACTTCAATTTCTCAGGAAAATAGATTTCGACGTGCAATGACATTAACATAAGCCATGCATCACCATTAGTGAAACTGGGGCACATAAACTAAGACTGCTTCGTATCCGTCCTAAGATCTAGTTACTAATAGTGACACCAGTAAGGTAAAGGTCTTGTGGTGCTCTCTTCCTAAAGAGCACAACACAGGATTTGTTTTCATAAAGTACATTTTATATCCAGACATAATACGTAAAATAAACCAACTAAGAAATCAAGGAAATGTGGAAAC
This sequence comes from Eschscholzia californica subsp. californica, assembly GCA_002897215.1. NCBI lineage: Eukaryota > Viridiplantae > Streptophyta > Magnoliopsida > Ranunculales > Papaveraceae > Eschscholzia > Eschscholzia californica. Next base: position 130,474 of record BEHA01001992.1, on the reverse strand, counting down.
CAGAAAAGAATACCCAAAGTATATAGGAGCTTCATAAAGTTCTAGTGATCTTACAGGACGAGGAAAATAGGCGCCAGTTCCACCGCGATATATAGGAGCTTCATCGCCATAATGTTGGTAAGCAGCAGTAGCCCCACTAAATCCAGGCTGTAGTGGCGGAACAGGAACCACCGGAGGGGCATAACCCATTAACTGTGTCAATAGATTCACATTTCCTGAAGGAGGTCTACCTGGATCATCCCATGGGAATTGCCCTTGTAAGTACATGGGAGGTACTTCAATAGGTGAAGGATAAGTTAACGGCCCACCATGGTAAAATTGTTCTTGACAGTATCTCCCATACTGTAGATTCTGCCAATGGCTGACAAAGTCACTATGGAAGATGTCAGACTTGTTCTCATCTGAAAAATCTAACCAATCAGCAACCTGGATGGCTTGAGAACTACCAAAATTATAAGGTTGATGGAGGATCCAAGCTGAATTCTGATCAGACTGTTTCACACTGTTGCTATCTTTCCTCTCCTCCCCATAAAAAGGGCTTCGCTGACCTTCATTGATCAAATAAGGTCTGGAACTTTGAACCTTCTCAGTAAGTATTGTTTCATTAGAGCAGCTGCTATGCCTGGCGATTTGATCAGAGATCATTGGGCTGACTTGATTTACATGTCTATTCCATGTATTTTTAAAGAATTGATTTAATTCATAAATCAAGTCGGGGCACTCAAGTAACCTGACCAGCGTTTTAGCCCCATAGGCGAAGGCACTTCGTATCCTATAGAAGTTACCTGGAAAATATGAAGCAACTTTGTAAAGATTCAAGTTATAGAATATCCTAGTAAAGCACTGGCACATAAAAAAGCCGAGACAGAAGTTGTGAAATATTATAATTTCACTGTAGCATCACACTTCGGAGGCATGTGAGGAATCAGTTATCTTAACAAGAGAAATAATATTATATTGAATTTTATGCCTGGTTATTACAATGATATGATAAATACTCAATATGAAGCTTTATCAAACCCTGGCTATATTAAGAGATATTCATTTGAAGACTGAATATGAAAAAGCGTTCATAATGAAAATTATATCACAATTGAGTTTAGACTGTGAAACCTTTACAAACACTCCGTCCAAGGTTGTTGTTAGTGCGTAATGGATCAAGAATGTTTAAATACTTCGAGAGAACGGAAAGCTCCTGATTATCTTGCCCGTTTTGGTCCACGGCATACACTGAGGTTAAATTACCGAGGAACAGTTTGTCGAGTCGTAATTCGGTATTGTCGTCTGTAGGAGATTCCACTGCAAGTAATTCATCTATCGGTGAGAAAATATGACTGGATGGAAAAGCAAATACGAACTAAATATGTTGAATTGTCTAATATTTCATCAGTACGTAAGAAACATTTTATGATTACAAATACCTGTCATATCCGAAAGTTCATTGATAGGAATAGGACCCCAGAGACTAATACATAAGTTATCCCAATCAAACTTACTGAAGAACTCCAGGAAATGATAAAGAACCTACATATATATAAGTGAAGCCCTTCATGTGTAAATAAACAAAATTTTAAACTTATAAGCTATGTTGGAAAAGTCGGCAAGGGGGACTAGTCGGCGGACTCAGGACTAGGCTTAGTCGCTACTAGTCGTATTTACACGGGACTAGTCGTAGAATATAAATATATAGTCTATTTTGTATATATAATTATAGATTGGTACAAATATAAGTATTTGGGCTTTCATGAAGTATAAACACTAAAAGTTTACCCCTAAAAAGAAGACATCTAATTATCAACAAGTTCTACAACATTAATGAAGTATAAAACACAAAAAAAACATTTATTTGAGTTTTTAGAGAATAATAGTAGAATCTGGGTTCTAAAAAGAATTGAGAAGATAGAGAGAGAAACTTGGAATCTTGTCTGGAGAGGAAGAAACTTCAAAATTACTTCAATCTAGTTAGATTGATGTTTGGAGGGGAGAGGAAGGGTGAAGAAGCCGAATGAGCAAATCCTAAACCACCTTTGTCGATTCGAGCAAAAGAAAAAAAGGGCCAGCTAAATAATCCGCCTGGCCTGACTAGTCGACTCGGTCCTAGTCGGACCGAGTCGGGGATTTAGTCAGAATTCCACGGGACTAGAGTTTTGGCCTCTAGTCGAGTCGGCAAAATGGGGACTGAGGAGTACTCGGGGATTAATCCCGACTTTTTCTTCATAGCTTATAAGAGACAAAGATGGAAATTTTGGAATTCAAGTTACCTCTAGTGGTCCTGCAAAGGAGTTGTAATGGATATGAAATACGTACAAAACAAGTATCTCAAGAGCATAATTCGAAATAAGTCCATGACGAGCACCGAGTATACGACTCTCGTAATAACACCATGCTTTTATCAATATAATGCTGCGCTTAAAGAGATGGTTTTGGCCGATTTTATGGTCAATCTACAGATATAAAGATTATTTGATAGTCAGTCTACACAAATCAAAACCAGGCAACAATATGTTTATTTTCACATCTACACGTGCATGTTCCAATATGTTTATTTTCACATCTTTTGACGACATGTGAATACCTGTGATCTGAAATCAGTACACGATTTCATACGAAATCGGTACATAATTTCAGATAACCGATACTCGCTTGACCTCACATGATGTGAAAATAAACATATTGGAACATGCACGTGTAGATGAATGCTCGACACGGAAAGGCAGACCACGTGATTTATCTCGACGGCGTTAGCCAAAAGGGATCTACCGCGCCCGTAGGGCGCGGTGGGAACCTAGTTAATTATACATTGGTGTCGCCAGTTTGATTTGGTTTGTGTTAATCTAGCCACTTCGATGGGGTTTCACCTTTTTACATTCTAAATGCAAGGGAAATTTTTTTAGGTTTGTCTAAAATTTGAAAGATTGATTAGTAACAGAAAAAAAACACCTAGAGAAAGAAAAAAACACTGTAAACCATCGAACTTAATATGATTAAACTCTTCAACATATAACACAAACAAATACATTATTGCCATAAAAAAATACATTAAACTCGTCAACATTTATGCAGAAAAGAATTACTAACTATTAAAGAGAGAAAGAAAGAAAACTATAAACCATCGCACTTCATATGATTAAACTCTTTAACATATAACAAAACACAAATGCATAAAAAAACAAATACATTAAACTCATCAACATTTATGCAGAAAAGAATTAGTAACTACTCTTCTCGATATTTTCTCCAAACACATTTAATAACGTAAACATACATTATAAAAATAATAAAGTTAAAAAGAAAAAAAAATCATTTTATATATTAGTAAACTTAAACGTGCTTTTACAACCTCAAACTTTACAACCAAAGACTTTAGTGAGCATTTCTTCAAACACTTCTTGACCAAAATTTCACAAAAATATCAACATTTCTTCAAATACCTCCCTGCAATGACAAATACAACTAAGGATATATACTACGATTAAAGTCAAAGCTTATCATATCCTAGCAAGATGATCAAATCTCACAACACAAACATCCTAAGCTTTAACAAAAAAACCCACAACAGGAACCAAATCTCGTTAAGATCAAAAGTAAATCAGTTCAACTAATAATTTAAAGAGAGAGAGAGTGTGTGGTGTTTATAATTACATCTGCATGTGTTTCATTTCTTTATGTTGGTAGACTCGGTTGTTCACGATACGAAGCCATTCACTTAAGACTTTATTCCGCTTAAAACATAAAATATGGTAAAATCAATCAATATTTTGTTTGATTTCTGGTCGACCAAACTTCATTGACCAAGTCTGGTCGACCACAATCACTAAACAGTAACTGCAAAAATCATAATGCAATTAATATCTCAAACTTAACAACCACTATAAAGTCTAAATATATTTTGTTTTACTTAATTCCTCTTACCTCCATTTCTTTAAGAAGAGATATAGCTTTCACTGTCTTCCAATTCTTCAAGATCAAATCCGAGAGTTACCATTTCTTTTAAATGATTAGAAGCTTCATTCGATATTCCAACAATATAATAACCTTTCAATAAACTTGTATGGGTAGCTAAATTATCTTTCAACCATTTAATCTCATTTGACTCATTAATCTTTTCGCTTTGTCGATCTTTCTTTTTAAACAAAACCGATTAACCAATGCATCATAAGTAACTAAATTTGGTCTAATACAATGCATTATAAGTAACAAAATCCATTAACCAGTGCATTATAAGTAGCAAAGCCCATTAACTAATGCATTATTAGTAACAATCCATCTTTCAACCATACAATTCTCTGTTTTTTTTCAATTCACCATTTTTACAATACCCATAAAATAAAGTTGTAAATGTTACTTGATCAGGTAAACAATCTAGGGTTTTTTCTAACATTCCATTGAAAACCTCTTTAGCTTTATCCATAAACCCTTTCTTACATAACCCACCAATAATAGTATTATAAGTAATTCTATTAGGTCTAACAGACATTTCATCAAACACCTTTAGTGCATCATTGATCATACCCAATTTGCAAAAAACTCCAACCATAATAGTATATACGGGTTCGACAAATATACCTAGAAACATCAGGTTCGATAATCCCCTCTTTCCTAAAAAAAACCTAGCAAAATCAATTCTATTTGCTTTAACAGTAACACCTAAAATTAAATTATAAGAATATAAACACCAACCTGATTCAATAATTTTTGCACGGTTAAGTCCCGATTGAAAGAACTTCTGAAACTCGAAGTATTGTCTTCTGTAAAACCAACCTGCATTCTTTGAGGGATCAGTGAAGGTATATAAACTATGTTTCAGAAGAACTACATTATGACATATTCTTAATTCATAAGAGAAAAATATCTTTACTTCAAATTATAAAAAGAACATAAATAATAAAAAGAACTATATTATGACTTATCTCCTGAATAACCGACTGACCTGTTTTAATATAATAGATAACATGTCATATACATAAATAAGAAAGAAAAAGAGCTTTCAAAGTCGACGGTCCTAGCTTGGTAGGTTTATGTTACCAATTACACATGGAATATTAAATTGCAAGAAAGGAAAAGAATAAAAAAAATTACTATTTATATAATTAATATATACTACTACTACTACGTAATATTACACATGTTTCCTTCCAGAAACAGAAATATCTTTGTATGTTAATATTATTATTATTATGGCCGTAATTTATAAAATATCTTTGGTTTTTAGAAATTCACTTTATAAATTGAGAAGTGGAAAATATGGTATGTTTTTTTTCCTGGAAAAGGAAGTTTATATTTTTTTTCTAGGTGGTGGTTATATAGAGTCAGTTTTTCAACTCTATATACTCCTCAATTTTCAACAAAAAAAAAAAATATACTCCTCAATCGTATTCTTTCTTCTTATTCGTCTATCTTCTATTCTTCTCTATAGTATGGATCGAATCAGCAGCAGCAGGTTCATAGCACCACCAATTTTCATAAAGAGCACAGAATTGACCAACCATGACATATTTGAGTATAGGCAATCACCTTGTCATGAAGGATGGTTGATTTTATGGTGCAAAGATAATGAAGAAGAAGATGTAGAAGAGCTAATAAACTCAATTTCAAGAGGGGGGAGGAGAAGGAGGAGGTGGAAAATGGGTGATTGCTTTCTCTGGAATCCTACAACATTTGAGTCAATTATGTTACCTTCTCTTTATTCATTTCTCGAGGACGATACAATTTTGGGTCCTGAGAATTGTATTCTATCTTCTCCGCCATCCTCAAATAATAATTCCATAGTTTTATTTGTCTTCTCTAACAGAGATATATTTGATTTGTCCTACTATCTTCTATTTTGCCATCCTGGAGATAAACAATGGAGAAAACAAGAGTATACATTACTTGATGGTTGTTCTCTGTTTTGCTTCAGAGGTACTAGTAGTACTAGTACTAGTACCAAATTACTATATATCATCGGTATTAGTGACATCCATGTGATACGAAAACTCGAGCCTCAAATATCTATAAACTCATTCAAAGTTAACACCAGTTTTCTTGATCCAGCAATAGGAGATGAAACACCATCTGCTATTAGAAGAGATTATGTGGAGTGTTGCTATGAACTGTTTAAGATTGTTAGAGCTCGTCAGTATAAAGGCAGATTCGGAATAAAGCGATTGCTTTATATAGAAATTTCAAAACTTGATTTAAGAGCTTCTCCTGGTCCTAGTTGGGTAAAAGTTGAAAACATGGGAAATCATGTTCTCTTTCTAGGGGAAAATACTGTTGCTTATTTTTCAGCGGCTGAGTTGGGTCTCACAAAGGGTTGTGTGTATTTCACTGAGCCAAGGGAAGACAGCTTATATAAATTTGACCTAGAAGATGATTCTATTTTTGCTTCTTTACTACCCTCCTACTCTTCTTCGGAGGAGGACGAGGAGGAAGAGGATCCTCCACTAATGCCGTCATTGTCATTGTTGTCTCTACAGGATTGGGTTAGGCTCTTTGATGGAAGATCGGGTTCCGAAGATGAGGAAGGAGCAGAAAAGACTACTCTCCCTGCTGCTGATCAGGTAGTAGTAGACTATTATTGTGCCAATATTGTACAACCACCTACTACTGCTACATCTCCACATCTAGTTTTTTTACGGAAAGAGTGTCCTGTCTGGAACTTCATCGATCCATTGCATAATAACCACAAGTATCACTCGGAAATTCTATTAGATGATGCAACAATCCACTTCTCTAAGGGTGGTTGGCTACTAATGTCTAGAGGAATGAGAAGCATATTCTTTTTCAATCCCTTCACTAGAGTTACAATTTGTCTTCCCGACTTGGAAAAGTATTATATGTTTTCTGGCGTCTCTTTCTCGTCTTTACCTACTTCTTCAGACTGTGTAATTTTCGGCATTGCAGAACAACATATAGGACATATTTGCATCTCTATTTCACGGGGAGATGATTCTTGGTTTTACAATACTGAATTACCTTCTCAAGAAGAAAATCATGTGGAGGAGTTTGAGGTGTCTTTTAACAATCCTGTTTTCTTCAACGGAGTTTTCTATTGCATAGACAAGTACGGAACTTTGGGCGTCTTCGAAAAACAACATAATGTATGTAAGTGGAAAGTTCTTGACAAGCCTGAAAGGCCATCTACTAATGGTGATATCTATATGAGTTTCTTGGTGGAGTGTCAAGGAGAGTTGTTATCCGTGTTTTTAGGGCATCTAGGGGAGGATGTTTGGGTATTTAGATTGGACTTGTCGAACATGAATTGGGTTGAGGTTAAAAGTTTGCAAAAGCACATGTTATTCATTAGCGATACCTCCAGTATCTCGGCGATCGCTCCCAATAGTATGATGGAGAACAAAATCTTCTTCGCTAGACTTTGTCGTGATGACAAAATTCTATACTACTGTCTCGAAACAAGTAGGTATTATTGTTTTGGGAGTCAACATTCTGCTGAAGATTTCTACGGCACAAAGACACAATTAAATTGTAGCTGGATTGAACCTAACTGGTCAGATAACGCGGGTCAAGAGCTTGATTGGAACAATGTTTAGTAAATTATACTATTCCCTGCCTTGGTTTTTTTTCATTTTACTTTCATCATTAACTTGTTTTAGTGTCTTATCTTCCCCTTTGTGATTGCAACCTTAGCAATTCTTGAATACAATTTTACCTTCATCCATAAAAAATAAAACTTTTGTTGACATTTTAATAGTTAAGACGACCAGAAGAAGATTACATACAGCAGCCGGTAAATTGGGTCATGAGATTAAAATGAAAAATCGTATATATTACAAGTTGTTTTGAGGATCAAAATTTTGAATCAAATTCGTTATGAATATGTTGTTCGGTCTAGTTTGATACCCCTTACCTCTTCCTTGATTTGACCGAAATTCAAAAATCAAAGCAGTTGAAACCATGTGTCCACTTGTAATTGGGTCACTATTGAGTAGGTCTAGCAATGTCGCACTAAACAGCATTTCCGGTCATCGTCACAAGCCTTGAGGCTGTTTTGTTTTTCATATCGTTTGTTAAGGTGTTAAAGTTTAGCTGGAGTGGGTTGTCCTTTACTTGGGGTTCAACTCGGGCTAGTTGGTTTAGGTTTTAAGTTTGCCTGAGCCAAATCAAAATTTCAAATCAAACAACTGATTGTTGGTTTGATGAGTCGAGAAAAGAACGACAAAGAAGAACGAGAAATATATTCTTTATGCTGTACTTAAAGATATCGCCTGTTTGTGATGTACCTTGCAAACGAAAACATTATCTTTAGAGTCTGAAAACTACTCCTAGTAAGAAGTAAGTTGCAGAGATGAGAGTTGGGAAGGCGAGATAGGGGAACTTTTGATGCTGTCAGAATCCCCACTCCATTCTTCTTGAACTTGAGCTGCAAACTGCAAGTTCCAGAGAATATCTTCAATAGATGGTCTCTCTGTTGGTTCATTTGATAGAGTCCTGTGGCAGATATTTACCATTGTCTTCATTGATTCATCAGAATATCTCTTTTGAAGTACTGGATCGACGATATTCTTTGGAGAGTCATCATTGATAATGGCTACTTGTATCTGCATATAATACGATAATCTCCGTGAGACAGCACAGGAGCGACCCGTTTACAGCAGGCACCGCTTGTCCTCCCGTGTGGGTGATTTTACCAAAATGCTCCTAGAAGGAACTCTGTCCGGGGACAGCACAGGAGCGACCCGTTTGGAACAGTTTTACGAACCTTCCTGGAAGAAAAAAGTCTTTCGATATGCTAGAAGGAACTCTATCCACCTGCGAAAGGTATAAACCATAAAAAAAACTATCAACAAAAGTATTTGTTTTTCTTCATATAAACCAAGAGCAGAGAAGAATCTGTCCGGGGTCTGGAGTCTGGAGTCTGGACATACATTGATCGTATTTTCAGCTAGCAAAGGAGGATTATAACTGTTGATTTTCGAAACAAGACCTTGATCCAACAACACATCAGTTATTTTCAGATTAGTTGAAAATACATTAGGGACAATTCCGCTATGAAGATATTGAATCCCCTTAGCTAGGCCAACTGCAGCTCCTATCCTTTCTGCCCAGTTTAGCTTTTCTCTTTCGTTTCGCTCTGCAGAATGAACAACCAAAAACATTACTTCCCATTTTTCGGATGTTATCTGAATATATATATATATATATATATATATATATGATATGGAAGATCGTTATACTTGTAACATGGTCCCGGAGTGTTCCATTTGGGATGTATTCGAAAACAAGAAATATTTTGCTCACACTTGAATCATCCAGGTAGCATTCAAAACAATGCCCAAGAGAACTAACCAAATGCTGATGTCTGAGTTTTGAAATTAGTTCAATATGATGCATGAAAGCTATGAGTTTCTTGAAGTTCCTCTTGAATTAAACTTCTCAAATCAATAGTAATTTTACAATTATTACAATATCTCTTTATATAGGAAGAGAGATTAGAAGAGAGTTAGTTATAGAGAGAGAAAGAGAGAAACAGTATTAACTAACAACTAATTAGAATATTAGTTTAATAAGGTAGATGCTAAACGCACCCTCATCTAGTGCTTCTGTTCTTTATCTCTTGGGGCGCCTTTCTCTAAGTGAGCAAGTGCTGATATCATCTGTTGGTGGTTAAGGTAGTTAACTTCATCTTCCATCCATCATCTTCTTCTCGGTTCAGCTCAGCTCATTACCTCTTACATCCCCCCTCAAACTAATGTTTCAGAGGTGAGAGAAGCATTAGTTTGCTTCTGATAAAATCAAATTGGGAGAAGAGAAGACCTTTTGTGAAGATATCAGCAAGATTATGCTCAGAAGACACAAAGCAAATCCTCAAAGTGGAGCTGAGAACCAAATCTCGAATGAAGTGATAATCTATCTCTATATGTTTGGTCCTGGCATGGAAAACTGGGTTTGAAGCAAGAAACCTAGCACCCATATTATCACATGACAGTGGAAATGGAGTGTGAACTGAGACACCCAAATCTTCAAGCAAATATGAAAGCCACAGTAATTCAGAGGTAGCCAAAGATAGGGCACGATACTCAGCTTCTGTAGAGCTCCTAGAGACAGTAGCTTGCTTCTTAGACGACTAAGAGACCAAGGTGGAACCCAAAAAGACACAATATCCACTTGTTGACCTTCGAGTATCCGGACATCCTCCCCAATCTGAATCTGAGTAGGCAGTCAAATTAGAACAATCTCCTGGTTGAATAGTGATGCCTGCTCCAAGTGTCCCTTTGAGATACCTAAGAACCTTCTTGAGAAGAACAAGGTGGGATGTCCTTGGCTCTTGCATAAATTGAGATAAGTAGTTGACACTAAAGGTCAAATCAGGTCGAGTCATGGTAGCATATTGGAGACCACCCACCATACTTCTATAGAAGACTGCATTCGAAATTAGCTCACCATCATGTTTAGAAAGTCTTTTACCCACAGGAACTGGCACAAGACTAGGTTTGGAATCAGATAAGCCTGCTTTCTCGAGCAATTCACAAACATATTCGGTCTGAGTAAGTACTAGAGAAGATGATACTCGATTCACTTCAATACCCAAAAAGTAGTGGAGATCACCAAGTCTCTTCATAGCAAATTCTGCAGCTAAGTCAGTAAATAGTTGATCTAGGAGAGAAAGTGATGTACCAGTTAGGATAATATCATCCACATAGAGAAGAAGTACCATCATATGATTATCTTGTTGAAAAATAAACATAGAAGTGTCTGAAGCACTTTTGAGAAATCCCCAATTTTGAAGATATGTGGCAATTCGATTGAACCAAGCTCTTGGAGCCTGCTTAAGGCCATAAAGAGCTTTGTGTAAGTGACACACAAAGTCAGGATTTTGAGAATCAGCAAACCCTTGAGGCTGCTTCATAAAGACTGTCTCAGTCAATAGCCCATGAAGGAAGGCATTTGAGACATCCAGCTGATGAATAGGCCAGTGTTGAGCAACTGCTAGAGCAAGAACAACTCTTACTGATTGAATCTTAACCACTGGACTAAAGGTTTCTATATAATCAATGCCTTCTTGTTGGTTAAAACCTTGTGCTACTAACCTTGCCTTATATCTCTGTAAGGAGCCATCTGAATTGTATTTAACTTTAAACACCCACTTGCAACCTAGGACATTCATATCACATGTCTTAGGAACTAAAGACCATGTTTTGTTTTTCAATAGAGCATTAAACTCTTCCTGCATTGCTTGTTGCCACTGCTTGCTTTTACTAGCTTCTTTATAACTTGTAGGCTCTATAATGGAGGGTAATGAAGTTTGGGAGATAAATGAAAGAGCATGAGGTATAGAGAAATGAGCAACATGATCAGGGATAGTTTTAGGCTTGACAATACCACTCTTAAGTCTGGTTTTCATAGGATGTGTGTTTACATCAGCAAGAGAGGGAGTGTCAATGGAAATAGAAGGCTCCTCAACTCTAGGTTCCTCAGAATGTAAAGTACTAGAGGAAGTTGATGGTACAGCAGAACTTTCTGAGGTAGAGAGTATAGGGGATGGATAAGTCTGATCATCAAGAGAATAGGTTGTATGATATGATGGTGTTGTAGTGTCCAAATTTGATGGTAATGGTGGTAGGGAAAGGACCTCATAAGTTGGATTAAGGTCTTGTGATCCAGATGTGCTCATTTGATTCAATGACTTATGTGAGGCAAAAGGAAAACTAAACTCATCAAATATGACATGTCTGGACACATACTCTTTTTGAGACTCAATATCCAAACACTTATAACCCTTGTGAGATGGGCTATACCCAAGGAAAACACATTTGGAGGATTTTGGGCTCAGCTTATCCTCCTTTATATTTCCCAAATAGGGATAGCAAAGAGACCCAAATACCTTAATCATACCAAAATCAGGAATTCTATGAAAAAGCATTTCATATGGAGTTTTATAGGCAAGAATCTTACTTGGTGTTCTGTTGATAATATAGGTAGCTGCAGCATAAGCATAGAACCAAAACTCCTTTGGCATAGAAGCCTGAAACAACAATGTATTACCCACTGAGGTGATTTGCCTATTTTTTCTCTCAGCTCGACCATTCTGTTCTGGTGTATAAGGACAAGAGCTTTGAAACCCAATTCCATGTTTTGCCAAGTGAGATTGAAACTCTCCTTTGCTTAATTCAGGAGCACCATCACTTTGGAACCTCTTAATAGGTAAAGAGAATAATTTCTCATTATGTGTCTGAAAGTGTTGAAAGCACTTTAAGCTGTCAGACCTTAGCTTCATAGGATACACCCAAAAGAACCTGCTGTAATCATCAAGAAAAAGGATGTAATATCGAATTCCAGACTTAGTAGTGACAGGTGCTGGACCCCAAATGTCACAGTGTATTAGCTCAAGAGGAGAAGTGGCTGAACTTTCTGATGTGGGAAAGGGTAATATCTGGCTCTTTCCCATTTGACATGATGAACAAACACTTTTGAAATTCTTACAAGTGATTTTGATCAAATTATCTTTCTCTAAACATGAAATGACTTCTTGAGAAGCATGTCCCAGCCTATTATGTCATATCTCAACAGTTGCCTTAGCTATGCAAGCCATTTCTCCTTCTTCCTTAGGTACTGTACTAGGGTCCAATTGAAAATCAATGCTATATAGATTGTTTATCATGGGTCCTTCTGCTAGAGTGTCTTTTGACCAAAGATCTCTTATAAGGAAACCCCATGGAAGAAATTCCACACTACAAAAGTTTTCTTTTGTAAATTTGGAGATTGATAACAGGTTCTTCTTAATAGATGGGACATGGAGTACCTTTTTAAGCTGGAAAGTGTTTGGTCCAGTGACCAAAGTTGCCTCACCTGTGTTTGCAATATCCAGACACTTACCATCTCCAATCATGACTCCACTTGAACCTTCATAAGGAGTCCTAGATTTTAGGTTTTCTTTTGTATGTGTCATATGGCTAGTAGCTCCTGTGTCTGCTATCCATCTTTTATCTTTCATATCTTCAGCTAAATGAGCTTGTTCATGAGTGATTTTCTCATCATCAAGTGCTAGACCAAAATGAGCTTGTTCCTCATCATTCTCTTGTGAATCCATTTCTTCCTCCTCTTCTTCTTCTTCTTCAATTTCTTGAAGATGTAAGTTTGCAAAATTTCTTGTTGAAGACCTTGAAGATTCGGAGGAGAAATCTTTGAACCTCATCCTACATTGTCTAGCAGTATGTCCCCACTTATAACATATGCCACAAGGCACAGTGGAGAAGTCAAAAAATGTGTTTGGGTTTCTTGATTGAACAGTGGGTTGTCTCTGATTTGATCTAAATTGAGACTTTGGGATATACTCTGAGTTTTGCTTTTGGTTTGAAAACCTCATTGATGAGGGTCTAGGGGTATTCTTGTTTTGAAATTTCTTAACAAAAAACATTTCACTTGAATCATCTGTTGAATCTTGTTCCTTTAACCATTGTTCACGGTGGGTTAACCTACTTCTAAGTTCTCCAAAACTTAGCAACCCATCTCTATTCTGTACTGTTATTACAAATTGGGAATATTCCTTCCCTAATCCTTGAAGAACAATTCTTGTAAGCTCAGGTTCAGATACTTTGTCATTTACAGCCACAAGAGAATCAGCAAGATTCTTGATTTTACTCAAGTATTCAGATATAGAAGATGATCCTTTCTTAATATTTTGAAGCTTATTTCTTAATGATGACTTCTGTGCTTCAAATTCTTGAAGAAAAACCATTTCTAAATAACACCAAATCTCTCTAGATGTTTTTAAACCTAAAATATCCGAAGCTATAGAGTGTGTAATCGTAGCTTTTATGCAAGATTTCACAAAACTATCGGTTTTCCGCCATTGAAGATAAGCTGGGTTAGCTATATCTCTTCCTTCCTCTATAATTGGCTGAGGGGGTTCACTATAGGTGCCATCAATGTAGCACACTAGGTCATTTCCTATCAAGGCATTCTCGACTTGATCTTTCCACACAAGGAAATTTGATCCATCTAATCTAGCAGATATGAGATTTGTGAGATTTGGATTGTAGTTTACCTGAACTTGATTGGTGTTCATCTTTCAATTGGTGAAGTTTAGTTATGTTGATGAAGACTGTTATCTCTGATTCCTTGATGACAGAAGATCAGCTTCTTCTTTAGTTCTTGATTTCAATTCCTTCTTTGAAAATCGATTTCTAGGGTTTGGCTCTGATACCATGAAAGCTATGAGTTTCTTGAAGTTCCTCTTGAATTAAACTTCTCAAATCAATAGTAATTTTACAATTATTACAGTATCTCTTTATATAGGAAGAGAGATTAGAAGAGAGTTAGTTATAGAGAGAGAAACAGTATTAACTAACAACTAATTAGAATATTAGTTTAATAAGGTAGATGCTAAACGCACCCTCATCTAGTGCTTCTGTTTTTTATATCTTGGGGCGCCTTTCTCTAAGTGAGCAAGTGCTGATATCATCTGTTGGTGGTTAAGGTAGTTAACTTCATCTTCCATCCATCATCTTCTTCTCGGTTCATCTCAGCTCATTACCTCTTACAATGCATAAAGCTCTGAGTACTTCGGTTTCCTTTTACTTTCAAACATCTAATTACGACAATGACCCGTGTTAGAAATTTAACCTTCAGATCATAATCTATTCATGTTTCTAAATTGATTATGATCAAACAAGATGTTAAACATAAAACATGCATATACTCCATTAGGTTCAAAGAGATAGAAAATAAAAGCGGAAGCGTACCTTGATCCATAACTTGTATTTGGTGTGATGGGTTGATCTTCCACTTGGTTCTTCTTCTCCTTAGAATCTCTCTTGTGATGAAGGGATTCACACTTAACCAAAAGTATAGAGATTAGGGAAGAAGCCCAAATGGGGACCATAACCCCTATTTATAGACTTATATTTCTAATTTGGCCCCTCATCAAATTAGAAATCACTTAATGGTCTCTACACGTTTTATTCCATGACAAATTGATACCTACTGGTCAAGTCAATCCATGTTAGACCACTTTACGACTTGACAATTTACTGAGATAGCCATACACATGTCTATACATATGTGAGCCCACATATGTGGAATTTCTTCCAACAACCCATTCCTTAAAATACCTCTTTACATCTGACATCACAACAGAAGCAAGTAAGTCCTTGATTTGTACTCAATTCATTAATGTCACAATTTGTACTTTGACTTTAAATTATTAAGGTTTCAACTCGAACTTGATGAAGTATGTGGTCAGAATGATGCTACACCAACTTCTGAATTAAACCCCGAGTAAGACTAGCTGAAGAAGCATTTCTTATTTCTGTAACGGGAGATAGGAGACTTACTTGACCATGAGAACCGTTCCCTAGGAAAACTGAAGAGTCAAAATTATTTGTAGCTTCCTCAAGTTCCTCAAGAGCCGCGGTAAGAAGGAAGGTCAAGTGCTCTTTGTCTCATCCTTAGAGATATATATCCTTCAAACAAGAACACGAAGAAGTGGAAATGATGAAAAATTCATGTTATAAGTGAGATATTATAAATGCAATCAAAAGAAGTGAAAGATGACACCTTACTTGCATCTAAATGCAGTTTTTCAGTATAATCAGTTGAGATTTTCTCCTTCATTAATCCTTTCGATGACGCTTTCATTGTCTTCTTGCCATGTTTGTTCCTCAGATACCAGAAAACCAAAAGACCAACAAGAGTGATTCCTGCTACAACTCCTCCAACTATAACTAATGGAACCAGTCTTCGTTTTTTCGCTTAGAAGGTAATATCCCCACAGCTAAAGCTTCATTTTGGCAATGGAAATATGGATCCTGATATTGTTTTTCAGTAGTTAGAAAGTTCCCACCATACAGTGTTAAACATTCTATAAGTAGTGTTCATGAGACAAGTTAGTAATTCAAAATTTTCTCATGAACACACAAGAATCTAGGGACTCATGTTTGTCACAAAATCAATATGGAAATTTGAACATTAGGTAATTATTAACATGAAATAATTACATACCTTTCTCCATTGTAGAGATTAGAAATAACTTCTTACTATAACCAACATAAGCTCTTTATAACCAATAAGCTTAACTCCTTGCTTTCTACAAGATGAACTTGTATACTCTTTTCTCTTCTATCCTTCAAGCACTAGTGATGGAGAGACTAGCTTGAGTTAGTGAGCAAGAGCATAACTTTCCATCTTATTCTCCATCTCTATTTATACTAGTACAAGTCTCTAATCCATCATAGAGTTTGTACTAGTTACCACCAAGTTAATAGGCTTAGTCAAACCTTTAATAAGTGTGTAGTTGTCTTGCTTACAACACATACAATAGCATAGACAACACACACTTAACTACTCATATAGAGTTCTCTTGTTGACAACACAAGATATAGCCTAGACAACTCATATGATATAGCCTTAACTACTCATACTTGTGGATTTGTGTTGTTGACAACAAATACATTAGTCTATACACCTCATGCTTATAGATTCATCTTGTTGTCAACACATACAAGTAGATAGTGTCCATATTAGATTCAATACATGAATGAGTTTTATGAGCCCAACAAACCTTCAACCCAACAAGTCTATACATGGTCTTATTGTATGGGACATACTAATGGGCCTTGTTCATGACAATTGGCCAATGGGCCTTGCATGAACATAGCCCATGTTTACATACAGAACAATTCTGTTCTTAGAGTTCCAAAGTAGACAAGTAGGCGATTTCCCAATCAAAAGATTTGATGACAAATTGACAAACCCAAGTTCCGAATTGCAAGTCATATTCTCCAACAGCATTCCAGTGAACATGTTATTTGAAATATTAAGATTAGCAATTGAAGGTAGAGACAATAATGATGTTGGAAATGGCCCTACGAATCTGTTCCAAGAAATGTCCAGCCATTTGAGTTGATAATAAGAGCTTACTTCATCGGTTTTAATGGCAGAACTAAACCTGTTCTTCCTCAACACAAGGGTAACAAGTTTACTCCCCAAACTAGGGAAATTAGGTCCAAAATAGTTATCTTCTAAATCCAAAACCTCAAGATTTGTCAAACCACTAAGATCAGGAACTTCCCCTGACAGTCGATTCTTTGAAACTGCAAGAACTCTAAGAGTTTCCAAAGAACTTAATGATTTTGGCAAAAGACCCAGTAAATGAATTGTTCCTCAAACTCAAAACAGCAAGAATTGGAAGCTCATTAAGCCAATCAGGGACATGACCAGTGAAGCAATTATCATCTAGTACAAGTGTTTGAAGATTAGTAAGTGATGAAATTTCTTGAGGAATTTCACCATAAAAGAAATTTGAACTTATATTGAGAATCTCAAGGGAAGATAGAAGATTGATTTTAGAGGGAAGGGTACCCCATAAACCAAGAGAAACTAGTGAGAGAACTTTCAAGGTGGGTAGTTTATAATTGTAGAGAAAAATG
Source organism: Eschscholzia californica subsp. californica (assembly GCA_002897215.1). Taxonomy (NCBI): domain Eukaryota; kingdom Viridiplantae; phylum Streptophyta; class Magnoliopsida; order Ranunculales; family Papaveraceae; genus Eschscholzia; species Eschscholzia californica. The sequence goes on along the minus strand of BEHA01001992.1, from coordinate 113,105 downwards.
ATTGGATAGAGAAATTTTGAGGTAATGAGGGAGTTCCTCCTTTGTTCCCATAAATGTGAAGTTGGGTTATGCTTTTTTTCATAACAAACAACAGTTAGAAATGGAGTAGGTTCAATGTTGCAGAAATTTGTGGAGTTATTCCAGCTGATTAATGGAGTAGTAGGAAAGTTTGGAAGTTTGTGGAGTTTTTTGAGGGTTTGGGTCTGAGAAGATGGTAAGTGTTCTGTATAAGAAAGGTCTGAAAATGAATATATAATCAGAAGAAGAAGAAGGAGGATTGAAATGGGGTTTCTTTGTCTAGCCATGACCATGATCCCTGGCTACTTAACAAGTGAAGACTCTCTATATCTCTCTCTCTAGAATACTGGTTAGTTGGATTAGGGTTTAAGGAGATTCAAAAATGGAAGATGAAACAGGCCCAAGTGAGAACTCACCTACCCAAGACCATATAATCTCTGCAACAACTAAGACAAAGCAATTTAGGAGCTTAAAAAGCATTCTGAACCTCAATCAAACAAGTCTCATTTTAAACCCCATCTTCAAGAACAGAAGAATCTTTCATCTTCATCTCAAATCATCAAATCCAATCAAACCCCAACCTCCCAAAAACCATCACAAAACATTATACCCACATCAAACTGGTTAAAAAAAATTGAGAATTTCTAAGATCAATTCCAACTTCTAGTGGAGTTTATGATATTTTTTTTGGGTTAGGGTAAATGTTGCTTCAATAGATAGAGAAAGAGACATTCTAATAGCACGGATTGATAAACAGGCAATCGTCCAAAATAAATAATTGATGGATTTGAGAATTGGGAGTCATCAAACAAAAGAAGACAGTCTCTCTGTTTCTTTTCCGAAAAACAGAGTACTCTTTATTTCTTTCATGTCAAACTGTAAATAGAAGCCACCAATTTTTTGTTGTATATGAAAAAGCAAAAGAAAAGAAACTTAAACAAGAATCATAATGAGAAGAAAGAAGTTGTTAAAGAGATTTGTTTAGGTATGGGGTGGGGGGAATCAGAAAAAGAGAAGGTTTTTCTTTCTCTTTTAGGAACAGAGTTTGGTCTATTAAGCTTTTACTTTTATCACATTTTAGTTGGCCCCCTTGCTTTGGTTTCCTTTGGTTTGATATTCTTCACCTTTGCCTTTCTCTAGCCATTCAAAGGTGGAGCCAATGAGGGTAAACAGTAAAAAGAACAAATAGTTGTTAGATTTAGAAGTATGACACCCCATTGGAGTGTCGGGGGTTCAACAAATAAATACTATACAAACTTGACGAAGTATGTAAAGTTAGGCACTTATGTGTCGGAAAACAGGCAGTTGGATCTCAATATTTGTAACCAACACATAATTTGTGTGCATCCACAAAAATCTTGTTGCTTTTTTAGTGAAATTTTTTCAGTGCTACCTCCTCATTCATCTGATCCACATAAAGAAACGTTAAGTGTATAAAAAGTTTTGATTTAATCTGTGACTAGTTAACTTCACTCAGGTAAAAGAACAGTCTAGGTCGTAGTCAAATTTTGTACCACTTTAACTTTTAGTAAAGCGAGTCAGCAAATCACAAATTAAGTCATTTTTTGTACACATAGCACTCTTGTTCAACATAAAGATCCCGAGTGTCTCCTACCACTCCCCCAAAATCTAACCTAAAAGAAGACAACAATATCCTTCGACACTATCTCATCAGCTCTCCGCTACTTTACGCACCAAAATAAATTTTTTTTCCTCATGTGTATGTGGACCATCCTCTCTCTCTCTCTCAAGCTTATTAGTTATTGATGCTCATCTTACTCTGCCATTATTCACCTAATTCCTACATGGAAAATGTGAGTATGCCCGCCGGGTCCGGGGCATAGCATCAATGTTGTTTCCATATAGTGGTGGCCAACGGGCCGTGCCGACACGGAAACGGACCGGCACGGCCCGTTTATTTGAGGACACGGAACGGTCCGTTCCGTGTCGTGTCGACCCGTCACGGGTCTGGCGTTCCGTGTCGGGGCTAGGATTTTAGAGCCCCAGACCCGTTAAACACGGCCCATTAGACACGCAGGAACGACACGGAACGGATCGTACACGGCACGACCCGTGGGCACGGAACGACACGAAACGGAAACGGCAACAACGACACGCTA
>BEHA01001992.1:47440-59399 GCA_002897215.1 Eschscholzia californica subsp. californica | reverse complement strand
AACTTTCTCATGGCGATCTAGTAAACAAAGTATGCCCGCTACCTCATCTAACCATGCAGAAATTATTGCTCTCCATGAAGCAACAAGAGAATGTGTATGGCTTAGATCCATTATTGAACACATTAGAAGCACAAGTGGTCTTGATTCAATCACAAAATCTCCCACAGTCATTCACGAAGATAATTCGGCTTGCATCGCTCAGATCAGAGAAGGATACATCAAAGGCGATAGAACTAAGCACATATCCCCTAAATTTTTTTACTCACATCATCTCCAGAAGAATAATGAGATTGATATCCAGAAGATACAATCGTGTGAGAATTATGCTGACTTGTTCACCAAGTCTCTGCCTACTACGACGTTCAGAAAACTGGTAGATGGCATCGGAATGCGACGCTTGAATAGCCTGATGATGTAAGACTACATCGTTCCAAGATATGATATTCATCAGGGGGAGTCTATTATCATGTGCAGGTTCATGTATCGCTATCTACGCTCTGTACTCTTTTTCCTTCGTCCAATTTTTGTCCCAATGGGTTTTTCTGACAAGGTTTTAACGAGGCAGTATTTAGCGTATCCAGCGTCACTCGGAATCTATTATTTGTACTCTTTTCCTTCATCAGATTTTGTCCCACTGGGTTTTTCTGACAAGGTTTTTAATGAGGCAATTATTTCAAGTGATGGTCATCCAAGGGGGAGTGTTATAAGGGATGTGGCTGCCCATAAATCATTGGTGATGCAAGGGATTTGGGTGCCTTTAATATACCCTTTTTCTTATCCAACTTGTATCTCTAGCCACCCACCATTCCTACAATACAACCTTGATGTGGTGTCACCTTATGGTAGCTCCATATGAGAGGTGTCACCTTATGGTAGCTCCATGTGACAAGTGTTTGTGGTTAAGTGACACCACATCATGCAAGTGACAACACATGAGGTTATGTGTCACCATTCTACAACTCCATATGCAAAGTGTCATCTTGGTGGTGACAACACACCATGCAAGTGACAACACATAGGGTATGTGTCAACATCCTATTAGTTCTCCCACCCTATAAATAGATGTACTTTGTGTATTGTTGATATAAGTTTGTAAGAGATAAGAAAGTGTATGGAAAAGATTTGGAAAGAATTCTTCTAAATATAGTTTGGTTCAAGATCATCTCTTTGTTTTAGTATATCTTAATATTTCTCCCTTTTCTCTTCTTTTATTTCCATTGAGTTGCATGCAAATACCGATACATATTGAAGCAAATAAACCGAGAATTTACAACATTCTACACATTTATGAGACAAAAGATTCCCCATATTTTAAAACTAGCGTATGTAAAACCAAAGATCTCGTACAGTTGTTTTTCTTACATTAGATTTCAACAATCATAGCGTTTACATGATATTGATACACAATGAATCTTATATGTAATGCATCATGAATTCAATTAACACTATAACCACCACTGTTAAGATATCTCAGACCCTAGAGATCAATTAAGGACTCTTAAGGTGATTCTAGAGGTTCCGTAATTCTATCAATTTTTACTTTTACTTTATTTATTGTCTTGATTACATAGAATAAATCTTGATGACAAAATATTTTTACTGTTATTCAATCTCAAAATTCTATTGGTTTGAGAAGAGGTGTCCAAAATCATTGAACCGAAGGGTTCTGCTACACGTCTCATAGGGTTGTTTCTAAGTAACAATACATCTCATGGGGTTGTTTCTAAGTAACAATAATAGTGAAGATGATTTCATACAAGACCCACTTCTTTACATGTGTGTGACATGAGAAATAATACCACATCAATTTGGCCATGTATGACTCAGAGATAGAGTTACCATGAATTATTTTATTGGACTGTCTGTCCCATAAACCCGCGAGTGGAGTTTATGATTGTGATTGATTTGACTTCTTCATCTAACATTTGGTAAGAAAACTGAGGAGGGGTAGTGGATTGAGACTTTCACACAAGACAAAATGTTCCGTAGATATTTCAAGACATTTCAGATGACTTATTATAGACAACATGTCTTCATAGACATTTTCAAGACATTGAGTTTGTAGATAAAATGTCTTTATAGACATTTCAAGACATTTGATCCATAGACAAAATGTCTTGGGGACATTTCAAGATCTTGAGTCCATTGACAAAATGTATAATGCATATTATATTTGTAATAATCAAAAATATATTTTTCGACTTTTTTAGACATCTGTGAATATTTGTGGAAATTGAAAGACATTTGGTAGACATTTATTATTTTAATATTACTATTATTGTTTAATCACATGAAATAATATATTTATAATAACATTTCAAATATATATTTTTCGACTTTCGTAGACATCTATGAATAGTTGTGGACATTGGTGGACATTTGGTAGACATTTATTATTTTAATAATATTATTATTGTTTAATCACATGAAATAATATATTTATAATAACATTTCAAATATATATTTTTCGACTTTCGTAGACATCTGTGAATATTTGTGGACATTGATAGACATTTGGTAGACATTTATTATTTTAATATTATTATTATTGTTTAATCACATGAAATAATATATCTATAATAACATTTCAAATATATATTTTTCGACTTTCGTAGACATCTGTAAATATTTGTGGACATTGATAGACATTTGGTGGTCATTTATTATTTTAATATTATTATTGTTGTTTGATCACATGATGGACTTCAAATGTCTCTCGTTTTTGTAAAGACATTTTGGCCTCCAAATTTGTCCCAAATCCTTCACAAAATCCATCAAACTATGAAGTCTACTAAAGTCCGCAGACATTTTGTCTATAATTGAATGTCACAGACATTCGTGGATTTATACATGTCTAGATTTGAATGCCTCAGATATTTCGGGACTTTCAAATGTCAGGATTTGAATGCCTCAGACATTCAAATCCAGACATTTGAGAATCCTCAAATGTCTACCATTGTCCCAATCCACTACCCCTCTAAAATTGGATGGTTCATGATAAATGGGCAGTGGGTGGATTATTATTGACCCTTTCCTCCATTTGATTGAGACTTAAATTCACCACTTCCACTCAACCTTCTTTTTCTTGTCTTCAATTTATTCCTATCTCTTGGTAGCCATCTCTTCACTGCTTCCTTTACTTTTCCAACATTCCTTTATTTTCGTACGTTATAACTTTTGGGGTTTTGTTAGTGAAGTTTGAATGACATTTGACACTTATCAGTATTTATCAAATTTCTTAGAGGGCATCGACTCCTACGTCTTGGTGTAATTTCTACGAGAAGGCGGCGAAGGAGATAGATTGCAAGGCCTCACTTGTTTAGAAAGATAGGTGTACCGTCCCAAGCCTTAGCAGTTATCGATATTGTTTCCGTTTTAACCACTCAGACTCAAGCCCGCACGGGTACAGAGTTTTGTTCTTGATGAAGGCACCACAAACCCACTTAAAAAGCCTCAGTAGTTACTAAGCTTGAGCGTACACTTATAGCCCAGTTCCGGACACTCTTGTGAGCAATGTGGGAAATTACAATAAGTGACCTTCTCCCTCCGTTTCTCCGCATTCTTTTCAAAAGATAATACAATTTATTGCGAAAGAAAAAATAACATCACTGGAGATCAAAAATTGTAATTGACAGTTTATTAACATTTTTTTTTGTTGAAAGAACTGTGTATTACTAACATCTATATAACAAAACACAATGTTTTGTGCTGACTGGGACAAGTCGAAACACAAATCCAGTCGTTGGTTGGGAATTTGATATGATCCCCACCCTTTGATCCATTACCCTCCCTAAAAATTACAAATTTATTCACCCACTACATGCAAGAAAGTAAATTAGACTCTCAATCTAGACCGTCTAAACTCCCTGCACTGGTTCAACATTCCGATTAAAATAACCTTCCCTCTGTAGAAAGTAAATAAGAAATTTGTCCCATTAACTCTCCGTTAAACGCCCAAACCCCTTGATGAGATTTCATTCTCATTCTCTCTCTCAGTTCAAGTTTTTCCCATTAATCTCTGAAACGCCCGAACCCCTTAATGAGATTGCATTCCCATTCTCTCTCTCTCACTTCAAATTTGCCTGCTTCCTTTCCCCTACCAAATCGATCCACTTTCTGATCCAAAAAACGTTGAGAAGACAACCCTCCACCTTCTCTCATTAACACTTCGTGGCTTATAAATTTCTTCAGGCAGAACAGATGTTAGATAATCCAGTTTTTTCAGTTTCTTCATCTTCACATGCTACCTCTCAAGGTAAACCGTAAAATGTTGTTCATCTTCATCTTCACAATTATATCGCTTCAGATTTTCCCAAATAATCTAAAAATCTAAATCTGTGATCTTTTGCAAATAGTTTACTTGTTCAGTTTGATTTTGGACAGTGGCACCACTTATCAGAGACTGTTTTTCCATGGTAATATCTCAATTACTTTTGCCTATGTTCTTTTCATGTTCTCTAATCTCAAATTCTACTTCTTTGTATTTTTATTTGAAGGGTTGAATTTGAAAGGTTGATTAGGGTTTAGGGTTTCAAACGTTAGATTTAATGGTGAAGTTATGGTTTTGCCTCTTTAAGGGTTTTATTTTTAAAAGGGTAAACAAATTCTTTTGTAAATTAGATTGGTTCTGCTGTTGGTGGTACTGCTAGCGCATTCTATGGATTTAATCATGGTATGAACTTCTGATCTTTGTCCGTTATTGGATCTTTTATTTGAGAAATCTTATATCTTTTTTGCTTTGCTTCTTAACTGTATCGTATTCAATACAAATCCTAACCCATTGTTACGTTTTCGGAATATGAAACTATAACAAAATAGTTAATTACAAGGAAATCTTCTAATTTTTCCTAACTTAAGAATCTAAAGATGACCCATAGTTGAAGAGCTCGTTCCAACATGAATGTGCATAGAGCGTCTCGAGCTCTAATTAGCAAGGGAATTTGGTGAAGTCCTACACTCACTTTTTGTGATATAGAAACCAAGGAATGAAATTTTGGTTTAGGTGGAAATATCTGTAGGCATTTAATTCCTTGATTTGGCATTGTTAAGAGAAAGTAATTATAGTTTGGGTTTGGTGGAAATTTCTGTAGGCGTGGAAATGGAATATTTCAGTCATTTTACGTTGAAATATTTCGAAATTTAGTTATTCGATAGAAACTTTGACTGACATTTATTTAAGCAGACAAATATGGTTTTTCCTGATGACCTTGCTAGGTTAATGCCAAAGTTTTGAACTACTTAACAGCTTAACAGTGGCATGAGATGGTTCTTCATTCAATACTATCGTGAAAAGGGAAAGAATAAGAGTGATACAAGTAAGAAGAGACTCGACGTCTAGCGAGTAAATCCTACATTTTTATGGAACGAGTCACGGCTTAAAAGTCATAAGCAACTTAATAAAATCTGTACTTTTTGTGGACTATTAGCGTTCTTATGTCAGTTATGTGGCTTATGTATTTTTCGCAGTGATGCCTTTGGTTCAAAGAAGGATAAAGGGACCTATGGGGGGGCATTTCCTCATTGGTGTAAGTGTGCTTAACGGAAGTTTTTGTTGAAGTCAGTCAATATAAGTCATTTTTTATCTTCAATTTTGCTCGTTGTCACGGATTTATGTACAAGTTATTCTGCTGTTTCAAAGTTTGGGTGTTTCTCAATAAAGAAAATAATAAAGCAATATAGGTAGACATTAGTACTTTGAAATAACAGCTACACACATAGATAGTAATAGCATCATGAGGGTTCAAGCAAGGTCGAAACAGGTGCCCTTTTTTCATTTTAGACTTTAGTTTAGAACCTTGGCTTTCTACCCTTCGGGGGCTCATTCTTCATCACCTATTCTTGTCTGTGCTCGTACCGCTTAGAGCATTCCACCATTCATTAGTGACTTTTTCAAAAATTTCTTGCACTACAAAATGATTACAGAACTAGGTATTAGGTCACAAAGCCACTCTACTGCTACCAGGAAACAAGTAATTATTGCAAAATTTTGAAATACCAACATTACGTATGGATGTAAACTTTTTTTATCGTCATTTATGCCAAAAAAAAAATGAAACACAAACTAAGGCCGTGCTGGTTATCGTCATAGTTTTTGGATGGGAACTTTTTAAATTAGCCATTAACAAATTGTAGTTTCAAAAGATAATGTCTTATTCGAAGAAGTTTCAGCTTTATCAAGGTGACAAAATGTGTTTATTTCTATCTTATGGATGCAGACCCCGCCTGTAATGCTATTCTCCTCTGTAAGTGCTGGGTTGGCAGGTCAGATTTTGTTCTCAATTTGTTCTTTTTTGGTGTTTTATTTTATCACCCGTCTGTAATACTCGTCCATAATTAATATGAACAATTAAATGTTCAGGGTAAGATAGTTGTATTAGATTAGATTAATCTATGAACATAACCAGCCGGAATTGTATTGATTTACTTTATCACTGCAGCACAAAGACAAGAGTTTCAAAGATGTAATGACCGAGACGTATGAGTTAGCAGAAGAATGTCTAGAAACAAATTACTGTGGTGCTAAAGCAGTGATAGAAGCTCTTATTCCCTGGCTTAAACTTTCAGGTTCAACAAGAATTGTTAATGTTTCATCTCGTATGGGACAACTTAAGGTACATATAACTTTGATAGGTTGTAATGTTATTATATTTATGCAGAGATGTATATAGGCAATGGCGAACCTAGGTGGCCTCTTTCCGCCTTGCGCTGCCTCACTAATTTATACTCCACCCGACCCCCAGTTTTCGCTCCTGAGAATCTAGACTACTAATCTTGATATGCTGTAGCTTTTGACTAAGCTTGACGACCCTTTCCTTTAGATCAAGACCCTCCATATATTGTCACTATCTCTTATAAAAATCTGGCATATCTAAAATCACTCCACAAATCGAGCTATGATTCATTCAATGAGCTCAAGATCAGACATCATATTTTAAGCTAGAGCTAATATGCTGTAGATTTTCATATAATACAGTAAAATGCTTTCATTTCTGATTGCATCAAACGAATAAATACTGCCATCAGCAGTCAGCTCAAGCTCAGATACCAAAGCTCAAGCTCATTAAGTTCTTTCTCTATAAAACTGTTAGAACTGAAGTCTATAGCCCCATTCGGGTGTTTTTCCATCACATACAAAAACCAAAACTTTCTTTCTAAATCATTTGATGCTTCAATGGTTTAAGGTCCGCTAACATAGGGGTTTTTTCCAGAATATTCACAACAAAGAGGCTAAAGGAGATACTTGGTGATGCTGAAGGGTTAACAAAAGAGAGATTCGATGAAGTTCTGAATTTGTTTTTGAAGGATTTGAAGGAAAATTTGTTAAAAAACAAAGGATGGCCTGTAATGTCTGCATATACAGTCTCTAAAGCAGCTCTCAATGAATATACAAGGATTTTAGCTAAGAAATTTCCTTCTTTTCGGGTGTTATGTTAACTTCAATACTGGAATCTTGATTGTTGAAGGTGCAAAATTTCCGGTAAAGTTGGCTCTTTTACCCAATGATGACCTTCGGGCCTGTTTTTTGATCAGTGAAAAAGTGTTTGAACTTTGAATCATGGTGAATGATATAAATTAGAAAATTCATGTTTTATCTTGGAGCTATATACAAATAAAGAGTTCGGTACTATGGTAATATATGTTTCTCAGATGGGGCAACTAGAATTTGAATCTTACCCCATTCGAGTGTTTTTCCATCACATACAAAAATCAAAACCTTCGTTCCAAATTATTTGATGCTTCAAAACAGGTTAAAAGCATAAACTAGGTAGAACCCCCTGCTCTGCTGTGGTGAAGCAACCCCATCAAGCTAAAACGTTGATCCTTCTTATTTAGATATTAGTTGAAAAATATTGACAATGTTTCTATGTACCTACAGACAACTGAAAACTATTATGATTATTAACGGAGTTGTCCATTGTTGAGAAATTTTAAATTTTCATTTTTGATGTTATTTTCGTATATTTATTTAAATATGATATTCTCCGTGCCGGAGGCACGGGCTATATACCCTAGACAAAACAAAGACAAACTAAACAAATCTATTATATAAAACAGGATGTTGAGTGCTGACTGGGACAAACCAAAGACAAAACAAAGACAAACTAAAGATAAATCTAGCCGTCCGTTATCCCATGATAAATCTTGACCCTCTATTTATTTAAGATTAACAAAATAAATAATACGTGCATAGCTCTTATTTATTGTTGACTGGGACAGACATTGGGATAAATCCAACCGTCCGTCGCAGATCAACACTAATATCAACCTTTAGATCCCCTCTATTTATTTAAGATTAACAAAACAAATAATACGTGCATAGCTCTTATTCTTGTTGACTGGGACAAACATTGGGATAAATACAACCGTCCGTCGCAGATCAACACTAATATCAAGCTTTAGATCCTTCCAATTATGATTCACGTTAAAAAGTCATTAATTTGGCCGTTACAAACTAAATTTCTTCCTATTTAATCAACCTCTCACATTTTCTATTTAATCTGATTAAATGATTTTCAGTTACAAACTAAATGATGGGAGTTTTAGTTATTAAATCTTATGGAGGGAAGTTGGACAACAATCTATATAATACATTTGCTTGATTTTATCTTCACCTCCATCTTCATATGTAATTTATACAGTTTTTCTTTCTAAATTTTTAGCATATTTGTCTCTATTTTAATTTCGTTTGGAATAACACTAATTTGAAGTTGATTCGAAATCGATGGAGGGAAGTTGGACAACAATCTATATAATACATTTGCTTGGTTTGGAATAACACTAATTTGAAGTTGATTCAAAATCGATCATAGAATATATTTCTAAATTTATTTTTTTTAGTTGCCACTGACTAATGTGGACCTCATTTTAACATTTCATTTCTTGATTGATTTGTTGTTGGTTCAGCCTAGAGAGTTGAATTCAAAGTGCAAGTATTAATGTTTGTGTCTCTTTCTTCATCAAAGTTGTTTCAAGGTTTGTGAATCTGATAGTACAATTTCTTCATTGATTTGAAGATGGTTCAGCCTCGCAGAATTCATTTTAAGGTGTCTATACTCATTCTATTTATAGTCCAATATTTATGTTTCTTTTGTGTTCAATGTTTTTGTTTCTCATATTCAATATTTGTTTATAAACCAGAAAATATGGCGTAAAGATGTGAAAGAGGCAAATCAGTTGATTTTCGTTCTGCATTCCTACCGAACCATTAAATTTGTTTTTCGAGTTGCTACCGATTAATGTGGACCTGATCTTAACATTTTTTGATTAATTTGATGTTGGTTCATCCTAGAGAGTTGAATTCAAGGTGCAAGTATTAATTGTATTCAGAGCCCAATGCCTGTGTTTCTTTCTTCATCAAAGTTGTTTCAAGGTTAATTTGTGATCTCATAGTACAATTTCTTGGTTGATTTGAAGATGGTTCAACCTTGCAAAATTCATTTTATTCTATTTATAGTCCAATGTTTATGTTTCTTTTGTGTTCAATGTTTTTGTTTCTCATCTTCTATATTTGTTTATAAACCAGAAAATATGGCATAAAGATGTGAAAGAGGAAAATCAGTTGATTTTTGTTCTACATTTCTACCGAACCATGGTAACTACAATTTCACAATTTATTTGTCTTCATGTTAGCTATTATATTGGTAAATTTTGATATAGGTTTTTTTAACTTTCTTCACTTTAATTGTGCTAAAAAATATTGAGTTCTTTTAGCCTTATTTGGAAAAACATAGAACAAAGAATGCAAAGCAACAAAACAAAAATAATATCACCAGGGAATCCATAATATAGAACTGGCAAAAGGGATCACAAATCCGGTAAGTTTGTCATGTGGATGAGCTTTCAGAAAACGTATTGAGAATAATTGTTTGTTGCAAAGGGTTTTGGATTGCGGTTCGTTTCTGTTTTCTTTATGTGATTTTCATGGTTACTGGAAGATTAACGAAAAGAAGGGTTCCAAATAGAACTAAAAAATTAACTACGTTTTTCCCAGATCGAGTTTGCATCAGCCTTGGAAAAGTTATATTTGGAAGTCTCGACATCTGATGGAAAACTAAAAAGCTAAAGAAAAAAATAAACATAAGGGAGAAAGAGCTTTCCAACTTTATGATATTATTGGAAGTCTTATTAGAGAATGATTCTGCAGTGTGTTGGACTAATGTAATTAAAACTTGAAATCCTGATTCGTTCTATTTGGAATACTATAGGTTGACAAGTAGTTTCTTTACTTTTTGTGTGAGGTTATATGGTTCATATATCAAAATTTTGAATTTTTTTGTTTGATTATATACGATCAGTTTCTAAAATTCTCTTTGATTTTGGTATGAAACCTCAAACTTTGCTTCAAAATTTGACAAAACACAAAATGTTTTGAGACAAACGTTAGTATAGACCATAGTTCGTTTCATTCAACTCTGACTCTAGCCTTTAAATTTTATCTCCCGTCATTAAATTTATTAATTGTCACATTGATTGATTTATATAAATCACATATTCTACCTTTTAATTTCTCTCGACAACTTTTCCATTTCCTATGGAAACCTTTAGAATTCTCATACGTAACGTTTTCTGCTGTCTTTATAACCACACAACCTTTCTTCTTTTCTTCATCATGTCCATAATTTTATCTCTCTAAACTAAATAACTACAAAATGACTTCATCTTTTTTCTCATACTTTTTCTTTCTACCAACTTTTTTATCTCTACAAACTAAACAACTACAAAATGACTTCACCTTTAGGTTCTATCTCCCCCTCATTAAGTTTGTTAATTGCCACAAATTTTAAGTATATTTGTTAAGCCATTTACACTAATACTACATCAATTAATTTCTTAAGTCATTTACACTAACACACTCAAAGTGCTTAATTCAATGTCGACGAGTGTTTCTGGTGAGTGCATGTGAGGTCTGAGCAAACAACCAATCAAGCATATATATATCTAGATACCGTTTTCTACATTTCGTAATTATTGTTTTTTGTTCAATTCATTAGTCTAATTCAAATTTTGAGAATAAAACATTATATATAACTTTAGTTTCTTAGATTCATAATTCTATACAACTTTCATTCAACAAAAGCATCCGTGCCGTAGGCACGGGTCATACCTAGTCTATATAATAAAACAGAAGGGAAAACGATGACTGGGACAAACATCCTTATTTAATAAGAGATATTGTCTAGAAACCCTTCCTAAAATTTAAGATATAGTCATCTATTATATAAAACAGAAGGGAAAACGGGACAAACATCCTTATTTAATAAGAGATATTGTCTAGAAGTCCTTCCTAAAATTTAAGATATAGTCATTCGTAGAAATAAAATAACCTATTTAAAAAATCTTTCTTAAAAATAAAATACTATCTCATTTGAGAAAAAAATGAAACAAAAGATATTGCAAGGGTTAAAAAAAGAAATTGAAATCTCTTTTATAAAATAACTAATTTAAGAAAAAATGAAATAAAAGAAAATAAATAATAAGTAAAATACCAAAAAATTATGGTATCCACTATATAGTAATAATCAATATTGAAACCCGTCAAATTTAATTGATACGACTGTTCATGCCCTAGGGCACGGGATATACCCTAGAAGCCCTTCTTTTAAAGAACAATAATCCTTACCTTCTTAGAAATAAAAATTTTAATTTAAGAAAAAAAGAAACAAAATAAATTTCAAGGGTTAAAAAAAAAATTAAAATATTTTGCTCTCCCAATAAAATAATAACTAATTTAAGAGAAAAAAACAAAAAAATAATGCCATAAAATAATAACTAATAAAAATCTCTCTCTCAACGAAATATAACAATAAATTTCGTAACATTCGATTGACACAAGTGTCCGTGTCCTAGGGCACAGGCCTAGTTTATATAATAAAACAGAAGGGAAAACGATGACTGGGACAAACATCCTTTTTTAATAAAGCATATTTTCTAGAAGCCCTTCTCAAAATTTAAAATTTAG
>BEHA01001992.1:1548-13324 GCA_002897215.1 Eschscholzia californica subsp. californica | reverse complement strand
AGCCACCATCACTCATTCCATTGCCTCTGATATTCTAGGTCTTAAAACATCTAGAGAAATTTGGTGTTACTTAGAAACAATTTTCCTTCAAAAATTTGAAGCGCAGAAGTCTTCATTAAGAAATAACTTCGAAATATCAAGAAAGGATCAATGTCTGTGTCTGAATTTTTAAGCAAAATCAAAACTATTGCTGATTCCCTTGTAGCTGTTAGTGATAGAGTTAGTGATGCTGAACTAAGTCGAATTGCCCTACAAGGTCTAGAAAAAGAGTACTCTCAGTTTGTTATTGCTATACAAAATAGAGATGGTGCTCTTAGTTTTGCTGAATTAAGAAGCAGACTAATCCACCATGAACAATGGTTAAAAGAACAAGAACCAGTTAAGGATTCAAGTGAGAGTTACTTTGTCAAGAAACTTGCAAATAAGGGTATTTCAAGAACACCCAATCCAAGATTCACAACTAATGAATCAAGTCAGAAAACACAATTCAGACTCAATTCAAGACAACCCTCAACTTCATCAAGAAATAATTTCTTTGATTTCTCCACTGTACCTTGTGGAATATGTTATAAATGGGGTCATACAGCAAGACAGTGCATAATGAGGTTTAGAGACTTCTCAGAATCTTCCAAATCAAATCAAAGAAATTTTGCTAATCTTCATTTACAAGAAGAAGAAGTTGATGATGAAGAGGAAGAGCTTCAACAACAACAAGAAAATGGGGAAGAACAAGCTCACTTTGGGGCAGTAATAGAGGATATTTTTTCTAGAAAGGTCCTACTTAACTTCTTCTATCAATGAAGATGAAAGATGGATAGCAGATACTGGAGCAACAAGTCATATGACACATACCAAAACCAATTTGGTCTCTAACATACCTTATAAAGGTTCTAATGGTGTTATGATTGGTGATGGTAAGTGTTTAGACATAGCTAGTACAGGATCAACAACATTAGCATCTGGGTCAACTACTTTTAATTTGAAAAAAGTTCTATATGTTCCTAAAATTCAGAAGAATCAATTATCTATCTCAAAGTTCACAAAAGAGAATTTTTGCAGTGTTGAGTTCCTACCATGAGGATTCTTAATCAGAGATATGGTCAAAGGATATTTTAGTAGAAGGACCCATGGTTAACAATCTTTATAGCATCAATTTTTAGATGGATCCTTATCTTCCAGAGGTTGAGGAACATGAACAAGCGTTAGCAAAAGCCACAGCTGAAATTTGGCACAATCGACTTGGGCATGCTTCAAAAGAGATTATCCTTTCTCTAGAAAGAGATAACAAGATTAAAATTACTTCCAAAAATTTCAAAGATGTTTGTTCTTCCCGTCAGATGGGTAAAAGTTAGAGGTTACCTTTACCCATCTCAATCAGCAGCTCATCTATGCCATTGCAACTGATTCACTGTGATATATGGGGTCCAACACCTACTACAACAAAATCTGAAATTAGATATTACATCTTATTTCTTGATGACTATAGTAGATTCTTCTGGATATACCCTATGAAGTTAAGATCAGAAAGCCTTCAATGTTTTCAGCATTTTCAAACTCAAAATGGGAAATTATTCTCTCTCTCAGTCAAGTGTTTCTAGAGTGATGGAGCCTTGGAGTTACAGAAAGGAGAGTTTAAGACTCATCTTGACAAACATGGCATAGTGATTAAAAGCTCTTGTCCCTATACCCCAGAGAAAAATGAAAGGGCAGAAAGAAAGAACAGGCAGGTAAAAACACTCTATTGTTTCAAGCATCTATGCATAAGGAGTTCCGGTTTCATGCTTATGCTACTGCTACTTATCTAATCAACAGAACTCCAAGTAAATTACTCTCTTATAAATCACCATATGAAGTCCTTTTTCAGACTTGTCCTGATTATGCTATGATTAAGGTCTTTGGGTCGCTATGTTATCCATATTTGGGTACTTTAAAGCTGATAAATTGAGTCCTAAATCAGCTCAGTGTGTGTTCATTGGGTATAGTCCTATTCACAAGGGCTACAAGTGCCTAGACGTTAACACCTACAAAGAATATGTGTCAAGGCATGTTATTCTTGATGAGTCCACTTTTCCTTTCTCCACTAAGTCTATTATGCCATCTCGTTCACCTGTAGTACCTGAATCACATTCTTCTTATCAATATTTTCACTTACCATCTTTACCAAGTACTGTAAATGACTCAGTACCACCTTATCACACTACATATTCTTTGGATGATCAGGTACTTCCATCACCCACTACTTCACCCTCCTCAGTATCTCCACCTCCTCTTTCCTTATCATCAAGTAGTTCCCTTCCACTTCGTTCTTCTGAGCCAATGATTGAGACGCCTACCATATCCACTTCTACTGTGCCAACCTTGAATGCACATCCTATGCAAACAAGACTGAAAAGTGGTATCTTAAAACCCATGAGTATACCTGATCATGTAGCTCATTATTCAGTTCCTCATGCCCTATCTGTTGACACATCTACAACTCAGCTTGTTGAACGCACAAGCTATAAAGTAGCTATTCAGAATGTCCATTGGAAGAGAGCAATGGAAGAAGAATGCCAAGCTCTTATAAAGAATGGAACTTGGACTTTAACACCAAGGATTCCTCGTATGAATGTACTTGGCTGTAAGTGGGTTTTCAAAGTTAAGTACAATTCAGATGGGACTTTATAGTGGTACAAGGCAAGGTTGGTTGCTCAAGGGTTCAACCAACAAGACGGTATTGACTATTTGGAGACATTCAGTCCTGTTGTCAAGATTCAGACAGTAAGGGTTGTGCTGACTTTGGCAATCACTAAGAAATAGCCTATTCACCAATTAGATGTGTCCAATGCTTTCCTTCATGGAAAGCTTAATGAGACAGTATACATGAAGCAACCACCTGGTTTTAAAGATGCTCAGTGTCCTGATTATGTTTGTCATCTTTCAAAAGCCCTCTATGGTCTTAAGCAAGCTCCTAGAGCTTGGTTTCATAGGATTGCTCAATATCTTCAACAGTGGGGTTTCCAAAAGAGTGTTTCAGACACTTCTATATTTGTATATCACTCTAATAGAAAATGGATGATACTTTTGCTCTATGTGGATGACATAATACTCACTGGCACTCATCTTTCTCTCCTTAATCAATTGTTATCTGATTTGGCTCAGGAGTTTGCAATGAAAAAGCTTGGTGATCTTCATTATTTCCTGGGTATAGAGGTTCAAAGGTCTTCTTCTTCCTTACTTCTTACTCAGACTAAGTATATCCTTGAGCTCATAGAAAAAGCTGGTCTCTCAGATTCGAAACCTAGCCTCACTCCAGTTTCAGTAGGAAAAAGACTGTCGAAATTAGATGGTGATCCTATTGATAACTCTCTCTTTTATAGGAGTATGGTAGGAGGTTTGCAATATGCTACAATGACCAGGCTTGATCTGACATTCAGTGTGAATTACTTATCCCAATTTATGCATCAGCCACGATCAAGTCATCTCGTCTTATTAAAGAAAGTAATGAGATATTCAAAGGAACTATTGGAGCAGGTATTTCAATCAAGTCAGGTGATTGTGCTTTACTGTCTGGGTTCAACGATTCTGATTGGGGAGGTTGCCCAGATACTAGTAGGTCTACTAATGGCTATTGTATTTTTTTGGGATCTACACTGGTGTCTTGGTCATCTAAAAAGCAAACTACTGTTTCAAGAGCATCAACAGAAGGAGAATATAGAGTTCTCTCTCTCTGGTCGCTTCAGAATTGCTTTGGTTGTCATATCTTCTTGCAGTATTGGGCATTTCATCTAAGCTACCAATGGTTTTGTCTAGTGAAAATATGGGTGCAAAATACCTTGCCTCTAATCCTGTGTTTCATGCAAGAACAAAACACATTGAGATTGACTTCCATTTTATCAGAGATTTGGTCATGGATTCTACATTGGACATTAAATTTGTTCCATCTGAAGCAAACTTGGCTGACATTTATACTAAAGGATTACTCTCTTCTCAGTTTGATTTTATAAGAAGCAAACTCATGGTTAAGTCTGCTGTGAACTATTTGTTTGAGGGGGGATGTAAAAGAGAGTTAACCCTAGCTGAAAATGAAGAAGAGTAAAGGATGAAG
The DNA here is from genome assembly GCA_002897215.1 of Eschscholzia californica subsp. californica. Lineage (NCBI taxonomy): Eukaryota > Viridiplantae > Streptophyta > Magnoliopsida > Ranunculales > Papaveraceae > Eschscholzia > Eschscholzia californica. Next base: position 9,237 of record BEHA01001992.1, on the reverse strand, counting down.
ATAACCGAATTATCGGTCAGACTTAAGAGAAAGAGTTTCACACGAGTGTCTTACACAAACTGTTTGAAGATTTTAGAAGCACTCGTCTCACACACGTGTGGTGTACCTTAGATGAATTAGTTGTTAACTAATATAGTTAGTTACAACTTATTCGGTTATTTGTTCTTTCTCTCTCTCACTAAACCTTCTCTCTCTCTCTCTCTCTAAACTTTCTGTTATAGTAAAACTATATAAAAGGAGGAAGGTTACTAGTTGTAGTTGTGACGATCAATTAAAGCTTAATAAAGTGAATTACAACTTTTGAGTATTACAATTTTTCATAAACCACGCGAAGGGATCTCATCTTCTTCCTCATCGAAACGGAAACCCTAGAAAGAAAGTTCGAGTTGTCTCACTCCAGTTGTATTAAATTTGACCTTATTGCTGTATCTCTTTTATCTCTCTATCTCTATACAAAATAAGAAGTACATTGGTCCATTAGCTCAGATGGCGAGAGCGTCACTTAAACTTGATATGAAGTGAAGGTCGCAGGTTGAAAGCAGATTCGAAACCTGCATGAGCCATAATTTTGTTCTAAATTTTATTATATTAATCTTATAAAGCTAGTGATAACATGAATATTTTCTGAATAAGCAGTACATTGGTCCATTAGCTCAGATGGCGAGAGAGTCACTTAAACTTTATATGAAGTGAAGGTTGCAAGTTCGAAACCTTGACTATACTTTCTTTCTAAATATTATTATATTAATCTTATATAGCTAGTGATAACATGAATAGTTTATAAATAAGAAGTACATTGGTCCATTAGCTCAGATGGCGAGAGCGTCACTTAAACTTGATATGAAGTGAAGGTCGAAGGTTCGAAACCTGCACGGGCTATAATTTTATTCTACATTTTATTATATTAATCTAATATAACTAGTCATAAGTTGAATAATTTCAAAATAAGAAGCACACTGGTCCATTCGCTCAGATGGCGAGAGCGTTACTTAAACTTGATATGAAGTGAAGGTCGCAGGTTCGAAACCTGAATAGGCCATAATTTTGTATTAAATTTTATTATATTAATCTTATATAGCTAGTGATAACATGAATATTTTCTAAACAAGCCATACATTGGTTCATTAGCTCAGATGGCGAGAGCGTCACTTAAATTTTATAAAAAGTGAAGGTTGCAGGTTCAAAACCTTGGCCATAATTTTGTTCTAAATTTTATTATATTAATCTTATATATCTAGTGATAACATCAATCATTTCTAAATAAGAATTACGTTGGTCCATTAGCTCAGATGGCGAGAGCGTCACTTAAACTTTATATGAAGTGAAGGTCGCAGGTTCGAAAGCTGCATGGGCAATTATTTTGTTTTCACTTAAACTTGATATGAAGTGAAAGTGGGTCGCAGTTTCCAAACCTCCATGGGCCATAATTTTGTTCCAAATTTTATTACATTAATCTAATATAACTAGTGATAACATGAATAATTTCTAAATAATAATTACATTGGTCCATTAGCTCAGATGGCGAGAGCGTCACTTAAACTTTATATGAAGAGAAGGTCGCAGGTTCAAAATCTGCATGGGCCACAATTTTGTTTTCACATAAACTTGATATGAAGTGAAGGTAGGTCGCAGGTTCCAAATCTGCATGGGCCATAATTTTGTTCTAAATTTTATTACATTAATCTAATATAGCTAGTGATAACATGAATAATTTTTAAATAATAATTAAATTGGTCCATTAGCTCATATGGCGAGAGCGTCACTTAAACTTGATATGAAGTGAAGGTCGCGGGTTTTACATTGGTCCATTAGTTCATATGGCGAGTGCGTCACTTAAACTTGATATGAAGTAAAGGTCGCAAGTTCGAAGCCTGCATGGGCCATAATTTTGTTATTATTCTTTGGGGCGGGCGTGGAAACACATGTTCAAACTACTTTTCAGGTACGCCTAAATTCTCCCCTAATGACGGACTCTGAGAAATATCTTGGAATCATTATGCTAAAACCGAGGAACAGGATTCATGCCCACGATTTTCTCATCCAAAAATTCAAAGCTAAATTGGCGGGTTGGAAGAAAAAATTGATTTCCCAGGCAGGTAGAACAACTTTAATTAAAGCGGCTCTTAGTCCCATCAGTATCTACTTTCTAGGCCTCTCCATTATTCCTCAAGGGACCTTAAATCAATTGGAAAGGCTAGAACGTAGCTTCTGGTGGGATCATGATGAAGGTCAAAGGAAAATGCATTTCCTGCCGTGGGAAGCAATCCAAAAATCAAAGGAACTAGGGGGTTTGGGGGTCAGGTCTCTGGCCAAAATTAATGAATCTTTGGTGGCCAAGTTGGCCTGGAGATTCATCAACAATCCTAAAGCAGTATGGGTACAGATATTGAAAGCTAAATATACAATTACAGGGGATTATTGGACTGAAAGCAAGAAAATAAACTCATCGCCAATATGGTCTTCGCTATTGGAAGTCAGGGATACCCTTCGAGCCCACACTTGTTACCAGGTTGGGGACGGTTCCAGCATCAACATATATAATGATCCATGGGTCCCTACATTACAAGATTTTAAACCAACATGTAAGAATCGGAGACAAGAGTACTGTTTAATGGTTTCAGATCTAATCACTAACTTTAGGTGGAATGAAGACAGAGTAAATGACCTATTCGTTCATGAATCGGCGAAGGAAATATTAAAGATCCCTATTTCTCAAAGCTGGACAGAAGATAGATGGGTTTGGATCCCTCATCCAAAAGGGATTTTTTCCACAAAATCGTACTACAAACAAATCACACACAATACTCAAAGCAACAGACCAGCATTAGATTTCCCATGGAACAAGTTATGGAACAATACATGTATAGAACCGAAGGTGAGCTTATTCATATGGAAAGTTGTGATGAATGGTTTACCTGTGCTAACCAGTATTAGTCGAGCTAATCAAAGTATAGATCCAACTTGTCATCTCTGCCATCTACAACCAGAATCTCTGAGTCATTTATTTGGATCTTGTCCTCGGTTTATAGAGATGATACATGAGGCAGCAAATAGAATGGATATAAAGTATGAATCAGATCCAGTATTGTTCTTAAAGAATTTATTTCAAAATCAAAAAAACGAAAGAGATTTGGTATATGGGGCTTATCTGTTTTGGAACTTCTGGAAGGGAAGGAATAATGCATGCTTCTCTACCAAAAGCCTTAACATCAACCACATCATTGATCTTGCTTTTCAACGATCAAGAGCTTTCTCCAACAGATCTGAAATTTCGGCCATCAATCCAAATAATCCCTCATGGATACCCCCCATTGAACCTTACATTAAAATCAATTTCGACGGGGCTTTCTCAAGATCAGGAGCAGCTATAGCAGCAGTAGCGAGAGACAAAGAAGGAAGAATAATCGCCAACAAATCCATGAAGGCTGAGGTATTGTCGGCCCTTGAAGCAGAGACAAGAGCTTGTCTGATGGCTCTCCAAATGGGAAATGATTTAGGGCAAGCAAGGGTCTTATATGAGGGGGACAGCAAGATTATCATTGATGCACTATCCGACGGTGGAGATCAAACAACGTGGAGGATAGCACCACTTCTGGCCGAGGCCCAACATCTGCTCACATCCAACCCTTTATGGGCACTCCATTTCTGCCCTAGAGAAGCCAACTCTTTGGCCCACGAACTAGCCCAACAAGCTTGTGTAGCTATTGACAGTTAGGGTTATGTTTTGTTTCTTTCTTGTAACTTCGAACTTTGTAATCCATTATGCCTCGGCAATGAATGAAGTTATCAGATTCCAAAAAAAAAAAAAAAAAAAAAATATAGCTAGTGATAATATGAATATTTTCTAAACAAGCAGTACATTAGTCCATTACATCATATGGCGATAACGTCTCTTAAGCTTTATATGAAGTGAAAGTTGCCGGTTCGAAACTTTGGCCATAACTTTGTTCAAAATTTATTATATTAATCTTATATAGCTAGTGATGAAATAAAAAGTTTTTAAATAAGAATTACATTGGTCCATTAGCTCAGATGGCTAGAGGGTCACTTAAGCTTGATATGAAGTGAAGGTCGCAGGTTTGAAATCTGCATGGGCCATAATTTTGTTTTAAATTTTATTTTATTAATCTAATATAGCTAGTGATAACATGAATAATTTCTAAATAAAATGTACATTGGTCCATTAGCTCAGATGGCGAGAGCGTCACTTGAACTTGACATTAAGTGAAGGTCGCAGGTTCTAAGCCTGCATGGGCCATAATTTTGTTTTAAATTTTATTATATTCATCTAATATAGCTAGTGATAATATGATTATTTTCTAAATAAGCAGTACATTAATCCATTACATCAGTTGGCGAGAGCGTCTCTTAAACTTTATATGAAGTGAAGGTCGCAGGTTCAAACCTTGACCATAATTTTGTTCTAAATTTAGTATATTAATCTTATATAGCTAGTGATGACATGAATAATTTTTAAATAAGAATTACATTGGTCCAATAGCTCACATGGCTAGAGTGTCACTTAAACTTTATATGAAGAGAAGGTCGCAGGTTCGAAACCTGCATGGGCCAAAATTTTGTTTTCACTTAAACTTGATATGAAGTGAAGGTAGGTCGCAGGTTCCAAATCTGCATGGGCCATAATTCTGTTCTAAATTTTATTATATTAATCTAATATAGCTAGTGATAACACGAATATTTTCTAAATAGGCAGTACATTGGTCCATTAGATTAGATGGCGGGAGCGGTACTTAAGGTTCGAAATCTTGGCCATAATTTCGTTATAAATTTCATTATATTAATCATATATAGCTATTGATAACATGAATAATTTATAAATAAGAATTACATTGGTCCATTAGCTCAGATGGCGAGAGCGTCATTTAAACTTGATACGAAGTGAAGGTCGCAGGTTCAAAACCTGCATGGGCCATAATTTTGCTCTAAATTTTATTACATTAATCTAATATAGCTAGTGATAACATGAATAATTTTTAAATAATAATTACATTGGTCCATTAGCTCAGATGGCGAGAGCGTTACTTAAATTTGATATGAAGTGAAGGTCGCAGGTTCGAAACCTGTATGGGCCAAAATTTTGTTTTAAACTTGATATGAAGTGAAGGTCACAAATTCGAAACTTGCATGGGCCATAATTTTGTTCCAAATTTAATTATATTAATCTAATATAGCTAGTGATAACATGAATATTTTCTAAATAGGCAGTACTTTGGTTCATTAGATTAGATGGCGGGAGCGGTACTTAAACTTTATATGAAGTGAAGGTTGCAGGTTCGAAATCTTGAAAATAATTTCATTCTAAATTTTATTATATTAATCTAATATAGCTAGTGATACCATGAATAATTTATAAATAAGAATTACATTGATCCATTAGCTCAGATGGCGAGAGCGTCACTTAAACTTGATATATGAAGTGAAGGTCGCAGGTTCGAAACCTGCATGGGCCATTATTTTGTTCTAAATTTTATTACATTAATCTAATATAGCTAGTGATAACATGAATAATTTATAAATAAGAGTTTCATTGGTCCATTAGCTCAGATGGCGAGAGCGTAACTTAAACTTGATATGAAGTGAAGGTCGTAGGTTCGAAACCTGCATGGGCCATTATTTTGTTCTAAATTTTATTACATTAATCTCATATAGCTAGTGATAACATGAATAATTTATAAATAAGAATTACATTGATCCATTAGCTCAGATGGCGAGAGCGTCACTTAAACTTGATATGAAGTGAAGGTCGCTGGTTCGAAACTTGCATGGGCCATTATTTTGTTCTAAATTTTATTACATTAATCTAATATAGCTAGTGATAACATGAATAATTTATAAATAAGAATTACATTGGTCCATTAGCTCAGATGGCGAGAGCGTCACTTAAACTTGATATGAAGTGAAGGTCGCAGGTTCGAAACCTGCATGGGCCAAAATTTTGTTTTAAATTTTATTATATTAATATAATATACCTAGTGATAACCTGGATAATTTTTAAATAATAATTACATTGGTTCATTAGCTTAGATGACGAGAGTGTCACTTAATCTTGATATGAAGTGAAGGTCACAAATTCGAAACCTGCATGGGCCATAATTTTGTTTTAAATTTTATTATATTAATCTAATATAGCTAGGGATAACATGAATAATTTCTGAATAAGAATTACATTGGTCCATCAGCTCATATGGCGAGAGCGTCACTTAAACATGATATGAAGTGAAGGTCCCAGGTTCGAAACCGGCATGGGCCATAATTTTGGTCTAAATTTTATTACATTAATCTAATATAGCTAAAGATAACATGAATAATTTATAAATAAGATTTACATTGGTCCATTAGCTCAGATGGCGAGTGTGTCACTTAAACTTCATATGAGGTGATGGTCACAGATTCGAAACCTAAATGGGCCATAACTTTGTTCTAAATTTTATTATATTGATCTAATATAGCTAGTGATAACATGAATAATTTATAATTAAGAATTACATTGGTCCATTAGCTCAGATGGCGAGAGCGTCACTTAAACTTGATATGAAGTGAAGGTCGCAGGTTCGAAACCTGCATGGGCCATAATTTTGTTTTAAATTTTATTATATTAATCTAATATAGCTAGTGATAACATGAATAATTTTTAAATAATAATTACATTTGTCCATTATCTCAGATGGCAAAGCGTCACTTAATCTTGATATGAAGTGAAGGTCGCAAATCCAAAACCTGCGTGGGCCATAATTTTGTACTAAATTTTATTATATTAATCTAATATAGCTAGTGATGACATGAATAATTTCAAAATAAGAATTATATTAGTCCATTAGCTCAGATGGCGAGAGCGTTACTTAAACTTCATATGAAGTGAAGGTCACAAATTCGAAACCTGTATGGGCCATAATTTTGTTTTAAATTTTATTATATTAATCTAATATAGCTAGGGCTAACATGAATAATTTCTAAATAAGAATTACATTGGTCCATTAGCTCAGATGGCGAGAGCGTCACTTAAACATGATATGAAGTGAAGGTTGCAGGTTCGAAATCTTGGCCATAATTTCGTTATAAATTTTATTATATTAATCATATATAGCTAGTGATAACATTAATAATTTATAAATAAGAATTACATTGGTCCATTAGCTCAGATGGCGAGAGCGTCACTTAAACATGATATGAAGTGAAGGTCCCAGGTTCGAAACCGGCATGGGCCATAATTTTGGTCTAAATTTTATTACATTAATCTAATATAGCTAAAGATAACATGAATAATTTATAAATAGGATTTACATTGGTCCATTAGCTCAGATGGCGAGTGTGTCACTTAAACTTGATATGAGGTGATGGTCACAGATTCGAAACCTAAATGGGCCATAACTTTGTTCTAAATTTTATTATATTAATCTGATATAGCTAGTGATAACATGAATATTTTCTAAATAACCAGTACTTTGGTCCATTAGATCAGATGGCGAGAGCGATACTTAAACTTTATATGAAGTGAAGGTTGCAGGTTCGAAATCTTGGCCATAATTTCGTTATTAATTTTATTATATTAATCATATATAGCTAGTGATAACATTAATAATTTATAAATCAGAATTACATTGGTCCATTAGCTCAGATGGCGAGAGCGTCACTTAAACTTGATATGAAGTGAAGGTCGCAGGTTCGAAA
>BEHA01001991.1:14875-35110 GCA_002897215.1 Eschscholzia californica subsp. californica | reverse complement strand
ATAGATGTTTGAAGAACGTGATAACTGATAACGCGGGAAGAAGTCGAACCATTTTATGCTATAATAGTGTTCAAATTGACTTTCCACAAACATAATTTTGTGTTTCAAATATGTTTTTTTATTTTTGGTCTAAACTCTTGAACGCGATCTTGGGAGAAGTGTTTCTTTAAGTTTGATTGATGGTGCCAGGCCATTTGAGAATTTCAATTGAAAGAAGACAGATTCTAGGGATGGTATAATATATCAAAGAATGTCGGTTATATATGCAGGTGTATGTTTTCTGAGTTAGTATTAAGAGAACCTTAACCTACAAATCACTGTGATATAAATTGCATAGTTTTAATGGATTTTACTTAAAACTAAAGTAAGCTCACGTAGGTGGTGGTAAACCATTTAACTTTTTTTTTTCTTTTTTTTTTTTTTTGCGTTGAAAGGTAACATTAACTTGACAAAAGCATTAATTTAGGGATTATAGTCAAGAAGTTTACATAGGCAGGTAATTACAATATGTGTTGATATACTTCGTGTCACTTTATATAATTAGTCGGTGATGCATATTTATTGAACACATGAATCCAACAAATTCTACATATCTAACATCATGAACGACTCACACACTGCCTAGGGTAGTCACCAAAAACTAAGGTAGAATATTTCACATAAAGTCGGGTCATTTACCTAAATATGAAATAACATTTAGAGAATCTAATCAGATGGTTGTAAATAACTAGAAAAACGAAAAACAACTATATTAAACATTATTGATCAATTTAAACACATCTGACATGAATTAGACTTTGTGCAACCCAAAAAGGAGAATTAACCTAAAAAATATTCTTGGCCTTCTAAATATTGTTAGAAATGCAATAATAACTCCACACACAGTAGGAAAAACTCTTGATATTTAAAGAGGCAGCAGTAGTAAAGCCACTTTCTTTTCCATTGTTTTTCAAATATTATACCTACACAGAGGAGCACAACCCATCCAATGAAAATTTCAAGATTTATGTAAACTTAAACAAATCAAAATAAGGGAAACACAACCCATCTAAAGAAAATGAAAACCATAAGTTACTCAAACTTCGTATATTAGTGTTTTGAAATCCTGGTTGGTTGCCTATACCGTAACATTTGGTAGTCTAAAGCCTAACATAAATCTATCAATTTCGGATCATTGAAAGAAGAACCATATTTAGGTGGAGAAAACCCCTAACACAAAGTTTTGAATAAGTTATAGAACTTACCTTTGCAGAATGAGATGATGCTAGACTTATGGTTGGACGCGTCTGAAAACTGAACTTCAAACTCTTTGAACAGACAACAACCCGAGAAGGAAATGTAGGTGTGAGTTCCAAAGAATGAAATGTTGTAGCTTTATGGAGGAATACTAATGGGAGACTGAGGGACATTTTTGTCTTGTAGTGAGAGTGGGAGAGAGACTGGAAGGAAGAGAAGGGGTTTGGGTCAATTGTGGTTGTTGATCTTTTCGAACAGATGATTTTACACCGGACAGAAACACTTCTGTTGTTTTAGCTATAGGCGAGATTAGTTCAAATGGGTCAGATTTGTCAATGTGGCTATCCAAGTCACTTTCCAACTCGACATTTAGAAGCATTTATTTTTGTCCTAGTCACCACCTTTCTGTTTTGTTATATACTTATATATATAAATATAATATAGTACATCGATACGTTATTACATTATATAGTTACAAATGACATATGCCAAACATGTAACAATTTTGTGCCAAAAACTTGTTTTATCTCTTTACAATCTTTCCAACACATCTAAGTGACCTTTGACATTGATTTGATGATTTAAAACATTGTCATAGTTGACCATTTAAAATAGAATTTCTCCCATTATTGACCCGTCAAATTTGACCATATTTGAGTCTCTAACACATTTTGTTTGAGTCTCTAACACATTTTGTTGATCATATTTGACTGTGACTCGTACATTATTTTGTGACACATAGTAGAAAATTGCACAAAAAAAAAGTGAACTAGGCCAAAAATTTTAAGTCATTTTTAAACAGTGGCGTAAGTTTAAAAAGTCTCAAAATTTGATACTAATACAATGGAAGTTCAAAATCAGAAGAACGAATTAGTAATAGGTGTAAAAGTCGTATTAGATGTGACCAGAAAGTAAAACTGTTAATAAACCTTTGAAGTTATGTTTTTCTTCTTTGGTTTTCGTGTAGAAGAAATTGTAATTTGTGTGCATATGAAATCTAAAGGAGAAAGGGAAATTTTAGTATTAGTGACTTAAACAACATTCATGGTGGGTCAAAAAAGTATAATGTGTTCTTCATTTTGTATCACGAAAAAACTTATCACAATATACTTCGATTTTTATATACATGTTTGTTGGGTTTTGGTGTCACCTAGTGTTGTTAGCGGAATCTCAGGCATCTAGTATGTCTAACACTAGTTTCCAGGATCACGTGCATGAACTAAATATGAACTAGAATGAGAAGAAAAATACCTTATTCGCTTTCCCTCGAACTTAAATTCCGTCGCCTTTTGGGAGTTAAGAGCTTCAAAGAGTAGCTACTCTACTTGAGACACAGATTAGGTTGACTTAAACTCCCTTCCTTTAGTTAGCTAGGACTTTAATGGAGGTTGAGATGAAGAACTTCTTCTTCTTGACTAGATAGATAGAATGAGAGTTTTTGCTCTAAAATCCCTCTCTACTTGATGGTGTAACCTGTTGTAGGATCTGATCTATGTTAGTCGCGGATTACCGAAGTGACCCAACGATCGTAAGCGGCTTCTAGCTAAGCATTACGATCCCGTTATAAGGTCATCGTTATCCTATTCGACAAATTGCACGCATTTCCATCTTGGTCGAAGGAGACTCCTTCAGAAAAACATTTCTTCAGACAGAAAGGACATATCTTTCGATGTTGCCATTTCATCAAGGGCAATTTTAAAGGCAATGTGTTTTTTTGTTAAAGGTAATGTATTTTGCTCCCAAAACTTGGTCAAAACAATTGACTGAGTTTGGTTAAAGCAATGTCATCTCCCTTATTATCCGACAAACTTCTCTAATCGGGAATTCAAAAATCGTCGTCCGGCAACTAAGAAATAAAAAGAAAATCTCTCTTGGTCTTCTTCTTCTTCTTCCTTCTTATTCTCTCTTCTTCTTCTTTACTTAGGGTTAGATTGAAAAACTGAAGATCAAACTTGTAAACTATTAAGTTAACTCATGAGTTTAGATTTAGTAACTAAATCATATGATCCAATTTTCTCATACCTAATCAAAAAGCTAGTACACATTTTCAGATCAAATTAACCAAGTAAATGTTAAAGTTTAATTATCCTCGTACTTATTCCAATCATATTTACCTTCTTCCCTAAACAAAAACAAGATTTCACAACTACAATTCAATAAATCCTCCTAATTAATCAAAATTTAACCCTAGTTTGGTTAACTACAGCAAAAAGAACTGATCTTTTTAGCACATACGACAAATATATCATCCAAAATTATCAAATCTTAGTACAAATCTGCTGATTAGGAGAAATTTTGAGGGCAGATTCAAACCCTTCTGTTGTCATGTTCATAAAAATAATGTTTTGTTTGACAGACGACCTTGCAGTCAGATGAAGAATTAAGGCAGATGATGGAGAAATTAGTATAATCGTCAAAGCCCTAATTCCTTGAAAATGGACAGATAATTAATTGTCTGAAAGAATAGGGGAATACTTCACTGCTTAGTCGTTTCCGCCATTAAAAGGAAAGGGAGGAGGTGACTGAAAAGAGGGAGTAGAAATGACAGAAGAAGAAGGAAGAGGAAGAAGAAGAGAGAATTTTTTTTTCCAAGTTAGGTCGTCGGACGGAGATTGTCGTTCTGTGACTTGACGTCGTTAAGTCAAACTCGGAATTGACATTGCCTCATAATCACACATTACTTTTAATAATTTTTGGATTCCTAGTCCAAAAATCTACACCTAAACACACATTTAGTCCACCTTAATATTAATATAAGACTTTAAGCCAAAATAAAAAATTATATTGGATATTTAGTCCAAATTGACCCATCTCTGTAGAAAAACAGATCTCTATCATTTCTATTTAATCATAATACCCATTATAACCTTTTATATAAGAAAAAACTCACTTTTGAAAACCAATCTCCAAAATTTTCTTTCTTTTTTTTTCTCGGATTTTTTCGATTGATTTCAAACTTACTATCTGTTTCGCAATATACACGTTATTTAGTATCAATTACGTATATTTCTACAGCAAAACACATTTAGTATAATTAAAGTATGTCTAGATGTCAAAGTTACAGTGTTTTTCTGTTTATCGATTCTTGTTTTGTTTCATAAATGACATATTATTTACTGTTAAAGTTTCATAAATTATTTCATTTTTTGTATATGTGTCATACATAACACATTATGTATCAACAATGTTTCTTCCAAAAGAAAAGGACTAAAATCCTATTTCTGAGAAGGTTGGACTTTAATCCCTTTTTGAATTTTATTTTGGGCCTAAAACCCTTTTTATATGTGTCATAATAACACATTATGTATCAACAATGTTTTTTCCAAAAGGGAAAAAGACTAAAATCCTATTTTCTGGGAAGATTGGACCTTAATTCCTTTCTGAATTTTATTTTGGGCTTAAAACCCATGGAACCTACTTTTAACCAAACTCGGTATTTAAGTCTGTCAATGGATATTCGAATATTCGACAACCGATCCACATCCATAATCGAATTTCAAAAATATATCCGAAATTTCGGATACGTTCGGATATTCCTTATCGAATATCGGACACGGACACACTCATATTCGATCCCATAAATACCCGTATTCGACAAGTAATATAAAAAAATTATTAAAAATTTAAATTTATTCATAATAATATATAAAATTTATGGTTGAGATTTATTGTTTAGATCTAATGGTTAAAAATTTTAAGAACAAATTTGAAATTTTGTTAAAGTTTCGGATATCGGATATTATCCGATTCCGTTAATATTATCGGATTCGGATACGGATATGCCTATATCCGATCTGATAAGACCGTTTACAGGCCTACCGTCGGTATTATCTTTAGCAATATTGTCTTTAACAACTTTGGACATTGCTTATAAAATCTCCCTTATGTAAGTGGTAAATCAAAAATGTCCAAAATCAAATATATCAAGAATGTATATGATGGGCTATTTCAATCCTTTTAACTTGGTATATAGGCATATATAAAGTGAGACCTTTCACTTTGCATTTGAGAAATCCAACCCTGTGGAAAGATAATATCTGTATGTGTCTTTCAACCAGAAAAAAGATAATATGTGTCACTTTCAACAATAATAATAATAAAAATAATAATAATAATAATAATAATAATAATAATAATAATAATATCCCAATACCCAGAGTTGAATTTCATGCTCTTCTCTCCAAGTCCTAACTCAACCAATAAGGTTCCTGAATAAATTCTGATTTGAATGGACCCAAATGGGTTCACTCATTTAAATCTGAATCAGAAGGTATACATCTCACTCAACTTACTAGGTTACTTAGAAAAGATTATGTTTTTTTCTTCTTTGATGAAACACTGAAAAAAACAATGAACTCCAAAATTTCTCTAATTTTTCAAAATGACACTTGTAATTCCTGATGTAGGAGAACTGAATATCCAAGTATGACAGAAAAGATAGAAAACAGAAAAAAGGAAGATATTTAGTAGGTGAATGGCTTTAAGTTCACTCAAAGGTTATATTGTGTCTAAGAAAGAGCTATAGACAAACGAGCAATCAGATGTCACAACATAACAGCCCACCAAATTGCCCAACATTTACTAATCATGTAACTCAACTTAAGACAATGCTTAATAGTATTAATCAAATATCTGTCCAGACGGAAATTGGGATATTTCGCGAGGACATAAAATTTTCTTAGACAAAAATTGTCTACTAGTTAACCCTGCCGACTATAAAATGAATGCCTTTCTCTACATACAAATTTTCTGTAATTGAAATTTTAAAAAATTTTAACATATTGGTTGCTAGGGGAGTGCAGCAATTACTTAAGGTTTGATAGGGAGTCTCACTAGATGCTTCTTAATCAAACTCGGAGTAAAACGATAAGACAGGGAAAGAAGCATTTCTCTATACGCAGAAAATTTAGGTTAATCATACAATTATCGCTGAAACGTGTCCAAACAGCTCAACATTCAAAGAATCTCCTCTTACCTCTCGGTGTTTATTGTCTTCATTTCGCTTATTTTCGAAAAGCTTGTTACAGTGAATAAACAGTAGAAGAAAAAAAACGTTTTTTTACAGTTCAAGAAGACCATTGTTCAGGTACTGTGAGAAAGTAAGTAGACATAGCTTTTCTAAACCTTTTCTTATACTGCTTAGGAGAAATAACAGTAGGAGATTCATTTTTTGGGCCACCTAGAATACCTGAAGCTTTCACCCAAGTTTCCAAATGCTTGTCCCATGTATACTGCCTAATGTAATCAATTATTCCCAGCACTAACTCCTTATTCTCTTCGTCCACTCCAACGAGCAATGAATAATCCATTACATCGATCGACTGTAACAAATAGGACAAACAATTAGATGTCGAAAAACACATAGCACACAAGAGGAGGTGGTAGTATCAACTCTGCAAACGAAAAAGTATGATATGGCGCGAAGCAGTTGGGGGCAGAATCCCAGATCCTCCCTTGTCCGTGCCAAGTCAAGCGCGTTTTCAAACTGCTATACTATATAGCATATTTTTTTATACATAGCACATAATTCATACATAACAACTAACTCGGGTTCGACATAAGATCGGCTTAGGCTACCCCCCGATACCGCTATGGTCCATGAGTTACTCGGTTTAGAAAACATATGCCGAGGAGCTTACCGCAAGAAAAGATGTATCATTCCAAACTGCTCTCTCTAGGCTTCTCTTTGCTTTGCTACCAAGAAACATGGGATTTGTCCGCATGGTTTCTAATAGATTCATATCTAGCAAAACCTTATCTTTCCCTGTTGGATCCGAGTTGTAACGAGATCGTAAAGAACCCTTGAGATCATAAACACTAGTTATTTTTTTCCGGAAAAAAAGATTCTCCATCACCATTATATCTAACTTTGTTTCTCCTCTTCCACCTTTCAAATGCTTGACAGAGACCTGTCACGAAATAATTAAATATTGAATTAAGCATATATAGCACTAAAGATTTAACATGACAGTCGAGAAAACGGGAAGAAGAACTGACCTGATAAATACCAAGGACTTTAGCCAGGCATGTGGGACTTCCTGACGTAAGAGAATCCATCAAATATTTGAAGTACTCCGGAGCAAATTCCTCAAACGAATCCAACTCCGTCTTCGTGATTTGTTTTATAATAAATCTATCATCCAACGATTTTGCAAAATACACATTGCTCTTCCCACCTTGTGCATTCCATTTCTTGCCACGACTAAGGGAACTTATGAAATCTACTTCCCTTGGGCAGCAAGTCTTCCTAAGAGCATCAAACTGCCTGGCGAAGTAACAAACTACAGAGAATTTTGCTTTGCCCGATAATGATGAAGACTCGTCCCCAAACGAAATTCTAACATGAGGAGATCTTTTGGTATCCGAAAACAAGCTCCCCGTAGTCGAAGAAGCATCTTCGGAAGCATGACTTCTGTAGAATAGATCATCGGAATCAATGGAGCTACTGGATTGCCAGACTGAAAATGTTGAAGTTGCTGAACGACTAAAGCTCGATGCGAGAATTTCTACCCGGTTAGTGTCAATTGCACTCCGAACTCCTCCACTCTCAACCAAAGCATTTGAAATCCAGTCCTCGTACTCCTTCGAGCCAAGAGCATAAGATATTACACTTGTTGGTTCATTATCATAAACAGGAATAACAATATTACTACGGCCAGTTTGAGGAAGTAACAATCGAACCCCTTCACCAGCCATTTGAGAAGCAGATGATATGAATGAGGGTGCAGAGTTAAAGATGAACTTTAATTTCTTGGTCTCACTAGGAAAGGAAACCTGGGAAAAGGTTCTTAACATGTTAGGAACTGGATCTCTAACCATACTCATGTATTCTCCAGAGGCATGAAAAGACCGAAGCGAAGATAAAGGAGGGGGGGATAATTCTCTTCTCATTTTCTCTTGGAGTCTCACTGCTGAATCAAAGGAATAAACCCTTGCCGGGGCCATAACCCTTTTAAGGGATGGATTATCAACCTGGGCAGTTTGTCCGACTGACTCAGTGTGGCTTCCGTTCGGCTGGGATAGATGAAGGAACCGATCCTTCACGGATTGCTGACCTGTACCTGTCCATGCGGAGTCTATTTTATCTGAAAGACTCCCTACAGGTGATCGGACGGACTCCATGGATGTCTGAACCACTGATACTTCCTCATCTACAAGTTCCTGTCTGTTATGATGATGGAACGGTGAATCTGGGTCTTCCGTACAACACTCATCTGACTTGAGACTCTTCTGATCTATAGTCAACTCACTTGGAATGTGATCCAAAAACAATGGATTTTCTTTCAGATCAAGACTTGAATTATGCCCAGAATTTCCCAACTTCGAAGGTTTCGAGATATTTTCTTCAGAAGAAAATACGAGCTTGTTGTCCTTGCAAAATGACTCATCTCTCCATTCTTTTAATTTGATGTAAGTTGCGGAATCCAACCTACTGGAGGAATCAACAACGGGAGAAGAACTATTTGTCTTGAGGAGGGAGTCTAGTGCATATAGTCGGCGATCCCAAAAGTACGAATCAATAAGAAGACAGCGTCTCAATCGATTAAGTTCTAGAATGTCCAACGGCCTCACAGTTTCAGTGTCTTGATCATCCACCGGTTGTAGCAGACTCTACACAAAAACAAATAAAAAACAACTTAAACTTGGAAACTACTTTGTAAGAGAAAGAGACCTAGGTTTTTGAAAAACTTTGGTACTTCGAACAAAATCCAAATTCCAAACGAAAAATGTGAGTTGACAAGAAAACTTATCAGAGATATAAATTAAACTAATTCTAAGTTGCCACTTACTTCATATTCATTCCGCTCCATCTTCAGCAAGTCCTTCAGGTCGGCAATGTTATAGTGAAACTCTTCGTCATCTGAACATTTGAGCCCCACAGCTACCCCTCTTTGTTCTATTTTGTGAAGTACGTCAAATACCTCAGCATATAAAACTTCCATTTTCCTGGAAACCTGTACAAGAATAAAGTAAATAGCCACATAGGTTGGAAACAATCTCCTCTATGACATTTCCTATAAGTTCCTGAAGTTGTTGAATAATTATAATAAGCGGGGGAAGAAAAGAGCATGGGATCACTATATGTTGTAGACCAGAATAAAAACCACCTACTATCGCACAGATGTCTTAAAAGAGTTTGAATTCCCACACATTAAGTAGAGCTAGGAGTTTAGGACACATCATCAGAGATTTACAAAGTTAGATACTTCCTATACCATACCTGTACTGCTTCATTTTTTACCCATTCCAGCTGAACCTGATCACCGAATTCCAGCATTGAACGAGGCAAACGAACAGAGAGTATATCAATCGGGGAGTAGCGAAAGAAAGCAACCATGCTCCCAAACCTATTATTGTCACGATAAGATAAGATTTCATTATCATTGTAACCATGCTTCATAATTTCATTCTAACCGAATATTTTGATTACTTTAAGTGTTTAACCAAAACAGCTAACCTAATCGGACAGATTTCCACACATTCTGAGAATGCATGAACAGGAATGAGACAAATAAAAATGGGTTTCATTCCCTTAACAATCGAAATAAAAAGTTCTTCAGAATTAAACCATACCCATAGTAGCGAAGGCAATCTCTCTGCAGAGAATGGCCACAACTCGCCACACGATTAGCAGTTGCGTGATTGGAAAAACTAAGCTCCAAAAACTTTCCAAAAGAAAGTCCCCATGCAGCATCAGACATAATCCCCCTCGGAGTTGCAGGTGGAACTCCATCCTTATGTGCACATCTCAGACAACGATGCCACATCCATATCTTTCCATCACGCTTCCCAGGTAAGTCCAATTCAGGAAGTTGTTTAACATTTATTGTAAGATTTCCCTGCTGATGGGTGTAGCATAGAACATGGGCATCCGTACGCTCATTACAAGACCGGCAGCAAGATGTCTTCCCACGAAAAGTAAAAGAAAATATTAGCACAAACATTTCATACATTAAGGGAGACTAGTTAAGCTTTAAGAGTAAATTAAAGAATTACCTGATCAAACAAGTCGTCCCGTAGATACCTTCCAAGTGGCTTATCAAAACTTCCATAAAATTTAATACGCAATAGCTGAGAGCGTTCACATACTGTCCCTTTCAGCACACAACGACTTGAAAAGGAAACCAATATGCTTTGCTGATTGTCAACAGTTGAGAAGTACTCACTTGAAACATCATTCAACTCCACAGTGTCTGCCTTACTTGGTTCATGAACTTCTCCAGAATGCGTAGGACTTCTTAATGTGCTTTCTTCTTCTTGAACTGAACTTTCAGAAAGTTCAAGTTCCGAAGGAATTACAGAGAAGCTCCCCTGTTCCTTCCATTGTTGCTGATTGCAGAATACTTGACCGACTTGCTCAACCAAACCTGAATGAGGTAGATCGGGATATTTTCTTTCAGCACTGTATTCCATGATTCCGGGAGATAATACAGGTTTTCCAACATCAACATGCCCATGAGATGATTCCCATTCATCAAGTTCTGAATTAATTCTAGGTATCTGATCCCTCTCTTGAAGATTGTCAGAGGCTAGTTGAACAATTGATGTCCCGGACATGCTGCGCTTACCCAAATCTTGATGTTGGCATGCTACAGCTAGGCAATCAGTAGGATCAGAAGAATTACAGATAATTGAAACAGCACCCTCAGTAATGGTCAAATTTTCAGTAACTCGTGCTGGAGGTGTAGGTGGTAACTTAGGCAAGGTTGCACCTTCATCTGCAAGGAAGGAGGTTTCTAAAGATAAATGATAGGCTGCAAATACTGCATATTGAACAACATGTTTAACCTTCTTCAGTGTTTCCAAGGCAGCACCCTTCAAAAGTACCTATAGAAAACAATTTATATCCCATTTATAAGAAAAACCTTTGATCTCCAACGTTCAAAAACAGAAAATCAAATGATAAATATTAAGAGATACTGAGATACTCTGTAGTACTACGACATAGAGTGAAAAGAGTAAACATCTTAGTTTACTGTAAGATATCCACTGGCGTCATTTGTTTCTCTCAGTGATCTTACCCGCTTATAGTTTGAATTCCCTAATTCCTTGAAAAGGGCATGCTGTCTAATATTATGCAAGTAATAGTCGTCAGTTGGTCAACTCATTCAGCAGATACTGCAGAATGAAAACTCACGGAACAAAAGGTAAAAGGAGATTCAGCGAACCAATTAGAATCAACATGAAAAAGGGCACTTTCGCTTGTAGAGACAGACTGGTTCAAATCAAACTCTGAGATGAACGCAAAGGCATCTTCAAGTAAAGGATTACTATGAAAAAAATTTCACAATTAGGCCCCATTAAGTCAGGGTACGCCTCATAAGCCTGGAGCCGGAACGCCTAAAGGTGTAAGCCTCAAGCTGTGTGCTGTTTGAGCCTTCAGATGCATACACCTTGAGGAGAACAAGGACCTAATCACCTAGAGGTGTATGCCTAGACATAATTATTAACATCGGCAAATAATATATTTGTAACAGCTCTGGTAAGTAATAACTACTAAATAACAAGAGACTATGGACTCTAAAAACCTACGGTAGGAGCATATTATGTTATTATATATATAAGTGTTAAGAGGGATTCTGATAAAAGTTACAGAATCATCAAAATATAAAGAAATTGGGAACTTGAGGTGGACACAGTAAGCTGGATCTCAAGTTCATTTTTTTAAATTATGAAGTAGATACTGATGCATTATAGTAACTCCACTACAACAGAGAATCACCAATTTGTGGCAGTAGATATCCAAAAAACAATTAACAGAGGTCCTCCATGAAATAGTTGTAAAGATTGCAACAACGAAAACATTTTACCAAATAGTTGAAGTTAACTATGTTGGGTGAAAAAAACCTGTTATACACAGGTATCTTAGTCCTTGTGGCCTAGGAGGAAACAAGTCAGTCCTTCATTTAGGTAGGATTTTTATGCTCCCTCACGAAAAACGTCGCCAGAGGATTCACTGAAGGTTTACGTAATACAATATTTAATAGAAAAAGCAGCAATAATAGAATAAAATAAATAATACAAAATAAGAAACAGAAACTACTTCGGGAATATCACAGCTTTGGCAGTTATAACACATAGGATGCCGGTTAAACTTTATGCTATGGCATCAACAGATTCAACACACATAAAAGACTGTTTTCACTATAACCAAAGACTATAACAAATACAAACCCAGCTTCGGGCGGTTCACTATATGCAACACGCTAACTACCACCATAATTATGGCAGAAAACTTACGAAGAAAGGTGAATGGATTATTATTACTAACCATAGACGGCTTTGCGTTCAATTTCAAACTACGTCTCATGACACATCAAGTGGTAGTAAAATCAGAGACCAACACTTCCTAAGATAATTACACCAAACATAGTTTGCGACAACATAACAAGAAAAGTATACATTATGCAAGCAAGGATAACTACTAAAGGAAAACATTATAACAGTCTGAAAGGTACATCTATGTCGCCCTTATCCTTAATCCAGAGATACAACAAATCAAACAGCACATAATTTCTGGTTGACATGCATCGATTTGAATGATTTCTCATAATTTCAAACAAAGTAGGACAACCAAAACTGAGGATGTTAGACATTACCGTGCAACCTAAACGCCTCGGACAACCTTCAAAAAACATCAATGTTTTAGCTAATTTCTTGTTGGGGTGACTAGCAGTTGCACAATCTTCGAGGACTCTTTCTAAACGGAAGACTTCGCAGTGTCCGACTCGTGCCTGAGAAAGATTATCAGTTGAGGGAACAATATGAGCACCAGTACACCTGGCTATGCGCTCCAAAAGAGGCCTTTTGACATTCAACACTAACGAGATTTCTTTCTCCAGCAGATACTCTTGGGCATATGAAGATACACTTTTTTCTACCAATAGAACGTTAGGGCGATGTGCCTCTATCTTCGAAACAACCATCTTGAGATGATCAATTTCCTGTTCGCGTAAAGCTTTTCTATTTCAGTACTCAATTTATCATGCTAATAACTGAGTGTCCCAAAAAGTAAGAAACACAAGTCATTACCTGTTGGAGCAAAGTATTAAAAGAAGCCAACTGATCTGCATCTCTCTGGTACTCGATTGACCCTCGCATGAGAAATAATCTAGGGTTTCTGTACTGCGATGTCATGCGCTTGTGTTTTATATTTTTTGTACAAACTACTCCTTTAATAAGGGTACTGTTGCAACAAAAATGTTCAAAAGTTAGGGCCACGCTATAACATTATCACTAGAAAGCAATTACACATATATATTATAAACCATACCTCTCCTTTGGTCTTCCTGAAACTATACATTTAACCTTCACATAATCACCAGGATCCATACTTCCGCCTTTGCTTGTATCCGGTTTCACAAAATTTGCAGCTTGCCAAGCAAGTGAAGAAACGATGTCTAGCCAGTCATCCCCATCACTCTCATTTCCCATCAAAATACCCTCCCCTTGCAATAACTGTGAAACAAGGGCCCTAAAATGCCCATGCACCATAGCTCTAAGTGGCTCTTTTGGTTCCTCATGTAATTTCTCTTTGACTGAAACTGTGTCAGTGCTGAAGCTACTAGATGGGAACACCATATCAGACCCACCCATATCATCGTCATCATCGGCATACTTAAAGAAGTCGCTTTCTATATCATCCTCTTCTTCGTCAGGTGGAGGAGGAAACCAAATAAGACCATTGCTTTCAAAATCTAGTGGTTGTTGTGCATATTGATTTTGATGTATTGACATATCATGAGAGGACTCATCATTGCTTTCTTGATACTCGTTCTCCACCTCAAACCTTCTTGAAATGGTTTCATTTTCTTTCTCGAAAGGATGAGATGCTTTTTGATAGCTTCGCATTCCTTCCTGCTCCCGTTGCATGTAAGCAGCTCTAGTAGGAGTAGTTGCTATTCTACAAGGGCTGTCGAGAGGACTTGAACCATAAAAGTCATGTGTAGCACTAATACTATTGGAATCTATATCAGAAACATCATGAGAGAATTCACTAAGTGGACTGAAAAGTTGCTTGCGAGAATCCTCTGCATCTTCTTCATCGCTCCTATACACAAGTTGGATATACGCATCAAACATATGAACCAAGTCCCAATAGACAAATCATATTTAGGAACAGAAATGAAAATCACAGTCCTCATGAATATTTTATTTTGATATAAGAAAACGGAGAAAAAGTAGAAACAATACATCTACAAATGGCTAGAAAGAAACTGATAATGATTAAGCATTAAAAAAGGAAGCTTGCCTGCTAGAAGAGCGACGAAATGAAATAGGAGAAAGGTGGTCCGTATATGAGCTGCTGCTGGCAACTGCCCGTGGCGAAGAATCATGATGTTGTGAATCAAGAAAGCGGGCAAGGTTTTCACTTCGAGTGGCCTTAGTATTATCATTGTTACTGAACTTCTCTCTGTCAAAAGAATTGAACCCGCGTTCTGGGCTATCTCGAGGAGAAGAATCAACCCTCACACAATAATCTTCCATAGTATCGATGCCGCTGCCATCTTGACTACAAGACTTGCACATATACTCTTCGGTTTCAGCAGTGCCTTTGAACGAAACACTTCTCCCACATAATACCCGACCACAGTGCTTGCAATGGCACTTACAACCAAACTCCGTGACTCGAGTCTCACATTCCCAACACATCTTGAAACTACTGTGAGGAGTTGTCCAATATTCCTGTGAAACACCTGATATATCACTTCCTCCCCAAGGAATCCAAGATCTAACCTTCTCAATTAGATCTAAAAGTGAACTATCAGGTATTCCCATAGAGATAACAACTCCCAATCATAACGAATCAGTCCCCTCTAATTCGTTTATCTTCTTCTTTCTAAATGTATTAACTAAATTGGAAACCCTAAAAATTATACTATAATTGTTATAAAATTTTCAATTTTTCGAATAAATAGGAGTCAAAAGATAAAAGCTATCAAACCCACAATAAAATTTGGTGGGGGTTTTTAAACAGAAGAATCACAGATGAACAATTTTTTAGTGATCCAGTATAATAACAAGTAAGAAAACAGAAATCTCTCCAGAGCAGTAGAAAATATCTCCAGGGAAGAAGTCAACAACACAGACACCGATCTCTCAAAATTAAGAAAACCCTAACTATTTACAGTAAATTTGGAAAATAACCCAAAACTCAGATCTTTAAATTCACCTATCATAAGAACAATAAGAAGAAGAGATACAAATACTACAAACCGTAAATAAAACCCAGAAAAAAACCTAACCAATTCCCGATTCTTCAAAATGCATGAAAAGTACGACTCGACATTAATTAATAAAAACCCTAGATCACTAAATCAACGATGACAACAACTTCAAATGAAAGAAATACTTTAATCAACAATAACATCAATAAAAACAACAGATTTGAATTCTTATCAAGATTATGTTTCATTTGATTTCAAATAAGGGAAAACCCTAAAAAGAAAATGAGATCTAAAAAAAGGAAGAGAGATTTGAAAGAAAGGGTTGGGGTTAAAGAAGAAGAAGAAGAAACTTATCTGATTAAAATCTGTGAGTTAAATTAGAGAGAGAGAGAATGAGAAGAATAGTAGCAGAGAAGTTTCCTTTAAAATTGGAATCGGCTCGCATCTCGAACACAACCGGATGGCTCTTACAAGTAATAATATTAGTAGGTTTACTACTACTACTCATCTTTGCCTTTCCCATTTTTGCAGGTAAAGGGTTTTCTCTCTCAAACAATATTATTATTCCTTAATATTATAATATTATTATTTTAATAATAATTTCAAGAACTTTTTTTTCTGTATTTCTTTCTCTTTATTCACTTCTTTGTCCAATGTAGAGAGAGAAACTGATACAGGAGGTTAGAGAGAGAGAGATACGTTTAACACAGTTGACAGAGAATTTGTTTTTCTTGACAAAGGAGTCCAGCAACACAAGTAGCAAAGAGGTGGTATGTCTCCCGTTCACTATCCGGGTTCCCGGCCGGTGGAAATTATGACCGCCTAGGGGTGACAAAAAACTCAATCTTTTTTATTTTTGAGAAAAAAAAAACTCCATGATTTGATACATTCGTTCCACCCCTATTTAGATTACTAGTTCGACACTCATTTCGCATATAGAGTCTCAAGTTCAAATCTCGTAGAAATAGAAGTACATGATTTATTGAACTTGAGTATGTATAAGACAGATACATAAATAAATAAGAGATGATTGTTATTGAGTTTATTCAATTTATGATGTATCTATGATAAGTAATGATGTAATCACTTTTTGAGTCCGTATAAAAGAAAATGTGTCCGTCGCGATAAATCATGTGATGCCAAAATCCAACGATGCGTAGTATTCATCCAACCTCTTATTTTCTAGTGGGCAAGCTCGGGTGTTAGAGGCCACTTGAGGGCCACCTAAGTCCAAAATGGCCTGAGAGCTGACTTAAGCATCGACCTGAGCATTACCTTAGAGGCGTCGAGCTCATTCATCCCACATAGTGAATGTCAACCGCGTTAAGATGTCTCCTCCTCATTATCTAAGACTTTCGCAAGTAAAAAATGTGACCTACTAATTTTGTTTTTGATAGATGAGAGTGAATCATATATAAGTGCACTAAAAGATGAGAGACCAAGGTAGGAGAGAGTTATTACTCAGAAGGGTGAGTAATTTATAAGACAGAGATATAAATATCATCTGTACAAATACAAGAGAGATACAAAAGTTGTTGTTAGAGAGAGGGGGGAATAGATTAAGTAGGTCTACTGAGACATTGACACCATCAAGAGCTATATGATCTCGACCAAGAAGACCATGTGATTTGCAGCTGGAAGCGTAGAAAGCGAGGAGATTGTCCGACATTCGAGACGTCGGTAGATTTGTAGTAAGGTATGACTTCATATTCTTTATCTTTTTTTTTGTTCTTTCTCTTTCTCCATCTATCTATCTACCTATCTAGCTATCTCCTTCTCGTTCTTTTTGTGTGATGGTTCTCACGAAAGCTAATGAATGTAATCATCAAAGAGATCTTTATCTTGTCGTGTTAAATTTCTGATACCTCTCTCCAATCTATGTTTCTTCCTTCCTTTGTCTACCTCTCTTTATCTCCCTCCCTTTCTTTACCAGGGTCAACCAATTCATATTTGAGGTTCAAAGCCAAATCGAGCTAGAATAGGGCCCCTTTATTATATAAACAAAAAATGAACATAAAATACTTAATGATGTATTTTTGGAGGAACTTCTAAGTTTTTTTTTTTTGATGAAAAGGAACTTCTAAATTGAAGCATGATCTTGTCAACATTCTAGTTATAGTCTTATGTATTGAAACGAAATCTTTGAGGCCTTTGGATCAAATCTTGGTAGTCATAAGGGTCAATATGGCTTCTTTTAGGGTCTAGATTTTTTTTTAGTGGTGGTGGTTATAGTGTTTATTTGATTATTGATGTGTCTTCGTATCGTATGTTCATTATACATGTTCATATGACATCTTATGTTTTTGTATTATATATTAATGATATATGATATATGATGTACCTTCATAGTATAATATATTGATGTTGTACCCAAACCAATAATGACATTTTGCAGTTCAACATAATTGGCCTACCTAGGGGGGTAGTGGATTGGGACATTCCCAGACATTTGAGAATCCTGAAGTGTCTGAGGCATTCAAATCAAGACATTTGAGAATCTTGAAATGTCAGAGGTATTCAAATTTAGACATTTACAAATTCCAGAATGTCTGTGGCGTTCAATTATAGACAAAATGTTCGCGGACTTTGGTAGTCTTCATAGTTTGGTCGATTTTGTGAAGGATTTGGGACAAATTTGGAGCTCAAATTGTCTTTACAAAAACAAGAGACATATTGTCCATGTACTCAAAATCCATAAAATGTCACTATATTTTTTTTTTTTTGGAAATCAAACTTCATTTAAAGGCCAAAAGGCTAATGAGAATTACATCATGAAGTTTAAAATAACAAAGACAAAGACACAACCAAAATCGGACAAACAAGACAAGTTATGCCCACTTGGGGTGCCTCTAAAGCTGTCTGATCTAACTTGTGGGCTACTTCTGGTGCAGCCGCCACTAACCATTTAAGGGTAGTTTTATAACCGATGCTTCTTTCACCTTCTTCTCTTCTCGCCGTCAACCGTTAGCGTGCAAATCTCCGGTTAGCGCTTTTGATTCTGGTACATTGGTAGAGAGAGTTGTAAGTTGATGAAGAAACTCCCAATAGTGGTCTATGATCAAAACACTCGGTCCAGAATAAAAACAAAAATAACAAAAGGGTCCTAAAGACCAACAAAACGGACCCAAAAGACCAACAAAGAAACATAATCTTTATTGTATTAAGTAAATAGAAAACTAGAAACTCTCTCTTCCCCCTTGCTCGCATCACTAATTGGATCGATCTTAGATTCCGATCCAACTTCTATGATGTCTAACTTCGAGGAGTAGACAATATTGAAGGATATTATCGCTGCATGCTAGGCTAATTGCTTCAAAGAAGTGGGAGAAAGGACTGCTCAAGTGCAGATTTATGCAAGAACTGATACATGTCGGTCGGATTTGAAGGTACATGGATCAAGTGACGTTGGGATACTAGAAGATGTAATTTTGAGGCGTTAATGGTGAAGTAATTTCATGATTTCTGTCCTTATTCTGAATCAGTTTCCACACCACCATTGAAACAACAACACCACCACCATCTCATACAACACATCTATCTTCTTCAGGAAAAAACAACAACTCTACCACCATCTCATAAAACAACAACACCACCACCATCATTGAAACAACAACTCCACCACCACCATCTCATAAAACAACTCCACCACCATCTCATAAAACACTTCCACTAAAACACCACTGATCTTAATCCCAGTATCCCCGCTAAATCCACCACCATAGTCAGAACGAAACAACGATTAAAGAGAGAAAGAGGGAAAGAAACGAAAAAGGAAAGAAAAAAATAGGAACATCCGGCGACGGGAAACCCTTCGTCGGAAAAACTAGATCTCGAACTCTCTTTCTCTCTCTAGGAATAAATGGTTATGCAGAACACTTAAAATGTCACTATATTAAATAATCAATGTCCACTAATTGTGCATCAATTTGCAAAGTTGTCCACTGACATCTACAGATGTCTACGAAAGTAAAAAAAATACTTTTTTGAAATAAGAATAAAAACATTTTATTTCACATGATAAGAAAATAATAATATTAAAATAATAAATATCAAGCAAATGTCTATCAATGTCCACAAATATTTACAGAAGTCAAAAAATATATTTTTGAAATGTTCATTCAAATATATAATTTCATGTGATTAAACAATAATAATAATATTAAAATAATAAATATCCACCAAATGTCCATCAATGTCCGCAGATCCTCACAGATGTTTACAAAAGACGACAATTATATTTTTGAAATGTTAGTACAAATGTACTATTTCATGTGATTAAACAATAATAATAATATTCAAATAATAAATATCCACCAAATGTCCATCAATGTCCGTAGATATTTACAGATGTCTACGAAAGTCGAAAAATATATTTTGGATTAGTACAAATATAATATGCATTACACATTTTGTCAATGGATTCAAGATCTTAAAATGCCCCCCCCCATGACATTTTGTCTATGGATCAAATGTCTTGAAATGTCTCTAAGACATTTTGTCTACAAACTCAATGTCTTGAGAATGTCTATAAAGACATTTTTGTCTATAATAAATCACCCAAATGTCTTGAAATGTCTACTGGACATTTTGTCTATAATAAATCACCAAAAATGTCTTGAAATGTCTACTGGACATTTTGTCAAGGCCACCGCTTTGGGGAAAGCAAAAAAAATTTCGGGGAAAACGGTGGAAAACAAAAAAAACACGATACAAACGCACCTTATCTCTCAACCCTCTCTTCTCCGACCAACTTTCTCTCCGGCCACCGGGTGCCGGCCGACGGTCTCCCTCTCCTCTCTCTCTCTCTCTCTCTTTCTCCTCTCTCTCTCTC
>BEHA01001990.1:215560-225931 GCA_002897215.1 Eschscholzia californica subsp. californica | reverse complement strand
CATGACTGAACTATAAATCAAATATTGAGTAGATTTAATCTCACATAAATAACAGATGATTCAAATTATAATTTGAAGTATATTGAGTTCAAAATGTTTATGGACATATTCATCGATTTTCTTCTCTTTAATGTGTTATGCTACTTCGGGTTTTACGTATAAAGTATTCAATTTGGCTTAAATTTATTATATAAAGAATATCAGCAAGATTGACAAGAATGCAAAAAAGTACAAGAAGATTTCAATTCAAAAGTTCACTTTTGATTGATCAAAACAGAATGTTTGGAGACATATTAGACCAATTCAATCCAAAAAAGAAAACATAAATTCCAACAGGCTTGTTACATCAAAACTCCAGTAAATAATTGTGAAATCTAGACCATGACATCAGGGGTTGATAGCTCAGTGGCAGTCGTGGACCTCGTGGTGTTCTCGTCCTCCCTGTCCTCCCTGTACATAATTACCACAACATAGATAAAATCTAGAGCAACGAATATGACACTCAAGGTATTAATTACTCCTCGGTAGATATTCACCCACTTCTTGTCTGGATGTAATATATCAAAACCCTTTAAAACGTTCAAAACACTCAACACAATCACGACATAACCCATCAATTGATGATAGACATTCCAGTAACATCTGTACTTGTGGTCTGGTTTTGGCCTTAGACACATTGCAAGGACCTGTAGTGTAGCGAGAGCAAAGAGAGCATTGCCGATATTCCTGTGAGCGTTGTATTGAATGCCCGAAGATTTCTTACCCAACACTAGACCAGTTGCCCACCCACCAACACCAACTGCATAAGCAGTCGTCTGACATGCTATGTGCAAGTAAAACCATGCCGGCCCTGCGGAGTCGACTCTCTTCAAGTTCCTTGCAATCATCACACCCAACGGCATTAGTATTCCCCAACTCACGGCATTTAACATCCCATGTACATTCTTGAGTTCAATTCTTGGATTTGCTCCTCCTTTTGTTGGTTTTGATATGTATCCTGAGAGAAGATTAAGAGAACCAAAAGACCCAACATTGGGTCCTGAAGTACGGTGCATCCCAGGAGTTATTCCGTCAAGAAGAGGTCCATCTTGCCATAACTGATTCATAGTTGTAATGTTATCGTCTGGAAGTTCGAATGTTGCAAATATAGTGATCTCGTTATTTGCGTAGGTTGCAGATATATCATGAACAGAGAAACTAAGAGGTCCCTGTTGGAGTTGGGTTGTGTAACTATTCAATGGGGAAGAGTAGGCATGCATTGAACCATTGGGACCTTGAAAAGCAACAAAAGCTTGGGCTCCAACCATACCAGTTGAAGAAGTAGGATTGATTGCCCATGCAACCCACGTTGAAGCAGTGATATTTGCGTGTCGATAAGCGATATCAACAATTCTTGTTGATTGGTTGAAATTCCAATGGATGAAAGAGTTGAGAACAGGAAGATCATTGCAGAAGTTGTAAACATGGGGGGTTTTATCGCCAAAAGAATAGGTCGAGCAAGTTTGTTGTCCTAGTAGTTGAGCAGAGGAGGATGGAGATGAAAACAAGAGAAAAATAATGAAAGTGAGAAGGAAAGATGAGAAGAAAAAAGGTGATTTGAAAAGAGAAGAAGACATCTTAATATTGATGGATGGTAGTGATGATCTTTGAAGAAGAAGAAGAAGAACTTAAAAGTTGTGGAAGATCAGTAGAGACCAGGTAGTAGTTAGTAGTAGTAGCAAGTGAGTAATATGGGCTTTCTAAAATAGTAGTGGGGGTCTTCTATTTATACTTGTTGGAGATTTTTTTCCTAAAACCAGTTGAGTTTCTAATTCCATTCTTTAGCCGACACATAATCCTAATTGGAGTAGAAAGGAATAACGAATTTGGTTAGTTATTAGGATTTCTAAAGTAATCCTAATTGGAGTAGAAAGGAACGACCCCAGTTGGACCCTATATACTACCACCTATATATCCAAAACGGCAACCTAATAACATCTCCAATGCAAAACTCTAAAAACTCTTTATTCATCTTATCGTGATTATCACATTTTTGATGTATCAATATCAATGTGATGACTATCGTACATCGTAGTCAATTTCTGAAAAAAAAAATTAATCAATATTGAGAATTCGATATACTATTGATATTATTTTTGAACAATCAATCAAGTTTGATATTATTTTTATTTTTTGTTTTTATATTTATTTCGATATACTATTGATTGAATGAAATTTTAGCCAAGATTGATGCCGAACTATAACATGTACTAAAACATTGCTTTATTGTACTAAAATACTCTTGTACTAAAATATTCTTGTATAATATGGTTATATGAAAAGGTTACATGTATGCTTTTCTATATACGGGAATTTTAGATGACAACTAAACGCATGTCACCAGAAGGTAGATCCTTCTTGGCTAACGCCGTCGTGGTTGATTACATCTCAATTTTACGAGTAAAGTGCTTTCGAACATTCTCCGAGTATGTGTATAATGTGAAATCTATTTTGTGAGTTCACATCACGTTGGGTCGAGCTTACTCAAGAAGTGCATCCACAGTGGTTCTCATTTTCACACATTTGGTTTGTGTTAATTCGGTCACTTTGACGAGATTTCACCTTTTTTCGTTCTAAATGCTAGGGATTTTTTTTTAAAGTTTGTCTAAATTTTGAAGTTTAATGAAAAACAATAAGAAAACACCAAAAGAGAAAAAGAACTATCAAACTTCACATTATTAAACTCTTCAACAACACAAACAAATACATTATGCCCATAAAAAAAACAAATACATTAAACTCATCAACATTTTGCAGAAAAGAATTAGGAACTACTCTTCACAATATTTTTTCCAAAAACATTTAGACATATTCACATACTAAATCTGCATGTAAGAATTCGAATTGAAAAAGATTACATGACATAGAAGTCAGACGTAATGTGGAGCACTGGTATCTCACCATGGAAGATGTCGTTCGATCTAAACCTGAAAATGAAAAAAAATAATGTCAAAATTAAGAAAACAAAATCTAAAAAACTCAAACAACCCTAATTGAAATGAGAGACTAACTATTGTAGATTTGAAGAAAAAATTATAGTAAATTACATAAACAACAATGCACACAGATACAGAGGGGGGAAATGGGAGATTAAATCAAATATGAATTTTGTTGTTTTGGGGGTTTGCGGATTCGGATTCTTGACAATTAAATAACACTATTATACTATAATATAAATACAAAAACGAAAAACTTATCTTGTTTGATCGAGGCGAGTGGTCACTCTTTCCTTAAGACAATCATGTCCCCGCAATGGTGCTAACGGTCTACTGACATTTGTCTCCCAAGATACAACGATCACGTCATATAGAAAGAAGCACTACAATTCTATATGCTCCATCGAACTATCCAGTTACTATGCTCTCAAAGACGACTCTAGATGACTCGACTATAGTCTTTAAATTTATAACTAAAAGCTGTCCAAAAAACTTATATAAAAGAGAAATCAAATGGTGTACTTATAGAGTTAGTGGTGACTCTACAAATTCACAAGATGCCTCTCCATTGGGTTGTGTCTACCCATAACTTGTGTTTTTTCACAAGTAACCATTGCATATAATTTCAGTCATATTAAAAATTATTTATTACATAAATAATTTTCCAACAATCCCCCACATGAGTGAAATTACCAACAAAAGACAGACGACTTACAAATAGATGACAGACAAACAAACAAACATACATAAATATGAGAGCATAACAGGAGATATCATGCATCGAGAAAGATAGCTTTTGGCTTTGAATCTTCCGTAGTGAATAGATACCGGGTTTACAAGGACCTTAGTGAACTATGTCTTGAACTGGGTCCTATGAACTGTAAACCGATGCAGTAGCTATCACACACGATACTCCTTGTAACCTTCCGTTCTCGGTTGTGTTCATTTCGGCCTTGAACATTCTCGGGTTTCATGAGCGTTTTAGAGAAGTCGGCCATTACGACCTTCTCACGGAACCGGCCCCAGTTCACACTCATATAGGCGATCTCCTATTAAAGGTATCCTATTATACCCCACTTAGAAAAACAAAATTCTAAACTATAGGAATCATTAAAAGATAATCTTATCATCACTTATTACAGGCAACACTGATTCATCCTAGGAATGGGTAAGAGAATACTCTCTATTAGTGTTACTGACGAGTCAGTATATAACTTCAGTTTCCCATTGAACCTAGATCTTGGGATCTCCAGTCAACTAGGTTGGGTTTCCGTTATGACTTTACTCATTTACTTTAGGCAATAATCCCATTCCCCTTGATGACAATTGCTCGTTATTGACACACCATTACTAGTTGGATCCTGTTAGGTTGTCATTCAACTTTATATACACGAATAATTGATTCATACTATCAAATTGTATAGAGCAATCGTTATATGGTAATACTATGTCGACGCATATACCATGACTTAATGTCAATTAACATCTGTTATATGGATTTCGACAAACAGACTGGACATTCATTTAGTTGTATTAATCGAATTATTGTTCGCAGTAAGCAACTAATCAAGAACTGTATCTTATATACCCGTTCATAAGCTTCCATTTACATTATTTAGAACTCTCTATCAATACGATTTCATGGTATAACTTTTTCTTAAATTTTCAAGTGTTTGCTCAAAATCTCATTTTTCTATGTTCTATATAGAATGAAAAGATGTGTAGTCTTAATAGAGTTTCCTCAAAGATCATGTAAAACAGTGTTTACGACAACTTCCATTTGGTATTAGGTCGGCTGCCTTAATCCCAAATTGTTACATTTTACAGTTTGGTCGATCTGACTTTAAACTAACTAAGAGCTCTTCCTCTTAATCATATCACTTGAAACATTCTTATGATGAGAAGTTTGAGCACATACAGACTCCTTTGTTCTACATCCCCATTGTATTGATATTATTTAAATAAAATAATTTACGAATGCACCTTTTATGGATTAAAACACCTCACATTAAACACTAAAATTACTATGCACAACATAGCCTTACCCGTTTCTCCATTGGAAATTCCCCCACATTTTCTGATTGCAGTGTTAGGACGCCCAGTGACTTATCTTATATAGGAATTTTAGGCGGACATAAGTGTCCTTAAACAACCCTCACAATGCGAGTTTTAATGATCCAGCATTTGTATGCGAGAAACCTTTTACCTCCATAAATCCCCCACATTTCATGGCAACATATTGTCATGAAAACTAAACTCAGGGAGTCTTTATCTACTATTCAAGATCTAATGGAACATAGAATTGTTTCTATCACCATAAAATGGTTATTATTAAAATGACATTGTAATTTTGGATTGTATTTCTCTGCATAAGCTGTATCATCTTCATTGCAGTAGTCATCCATGATCTATGTGATGGTATTCACGTCTGTTACAAAAGCACATGCTTAAGTACTTGTGTTCTCTACAAGCATCAAAGATTGATGTTAACATTTGTTTTGTTGGCTCAAACGATTTTTATGAACAAAACTTCAAGTTCGTCCATGAACCCATGCCTACTGGAAGCTGAATCATACACTCAAAGTACTCAAACACGGGAATTAAGCAATACTCAAACTCAAAGTTCTCATTAGTGCAAGCTAGCAAAACACCTTGCTATGTAACGTTATTCACCTTAATTCCTTCCCTCTTCATTTCCGAAGTTAACTCATAGAGTTTCAAAGTATAAGGTCTCTTGAATGTGAAGGTGTCTCTCCATTTTGAAGCATATAACCACAGATTTGCCTCCCTTGTTCAAGAGCAGAGATATTAGCACAGGTTGCTAAAATCGAAATCATTCGGCGTTGCTTCCCACAACATCTTATAAAAATGTAGTGCTTCTTTACTATGCTTATGGTGAGGGTAGATAGTGATTTAGGAATTCCATGAAACTCGACCCATCTCAGAGAACCAAAGTGTAAAACTTCTCCATATACCACATTAACTATAATTCAAGATTGGCATTTCGGACAAAGTTGTTCGAGAAGACAAAGTGTCTGTAGTCGAAATCAACCTATTTTCCTAGAAATAGGTAAGGTTTTCCTGCACACACTTTGAGAATCAAACCTAGAGTGACATAATCAATTTGGTTAGTAGTTCTTAGCATTAGTAGAATCAAATCAAAGGCCTCTTCTCCTTGGAGTAGTCGTGTATATCCTGCTAATACTGTGTTCCACGACAAGACACTTTGTTCCTCAAACAGAGGGCCTACAATCCTTCGACACATCTTATCACGCTCGTTGGAGTCACCAATTTAACAGTTTTTGGGAAACCATAATGAATGATGGAATGTGGAACACCAATTCCTAATTAGTAGTAGAGAGTATTTATTATCCTTGACATCAAAGACACCTGTGTTGTTCAAAGTGGCATGTCGAAGATATGAGATAAAGGTGATTGCAATTGCTCGATTCTTTTTCCTGCATCAACTGTTAAAGTTGTGTCTTTTGTGTAAAGAAACAAGTGATTACTCATGTGAAGACGAGATGAACACTTCTAGATTCAACAAAAAGAAACAGTACTTGAATCTCTCCATGCCCATGAATTTAATAACCATACTTATCGGAACCTAAGCGATATTAATTTCCAAATTCCGATTATAAACCGGTCCATTCCCACCGGTCCGATGGTTTTACACCAATAAAATATATTTTCATCAGATGATATAATCGCAAACGAACCCAAACAGATATAGTTATGCTCATGACATGTGATAGCATTGAGTTTCAGAAGAAACACCAATTCACAACAAACACGGTTAGTTTCCCACAACGCAGCGAATGATTCATGTCATCTCAGAAGGGCATCTTACTGAAACTTTTCATTTTCCTCTAATGATAGTTTCATCTTACAAGGGCAAGTTGATAGTCACACCGAAACTCTTCATTTTCCTCTAATGATAGTTTAGTAATTATCAAACAACATAACTGATCAACCCCAACCCTACTGGGCATTTGATTTGTTGAACCGTAGAGATCAGTGCTCAGAGACACAGCCTCTTGCCCACCATTTCCAAATCTATCAACTTTATGATCAACGCCGCAATCTATGTTACCATCACTCCTTACGGAGTAGTGAGCCATGTTAGCCGAATTATTTATTTCTATATACCACTATCATGACAATAATATCTTATCATCACTTAGTTGATCAATGGTATTCCCATTACCATTCATGAAGATAGTAGCTGCTTTGGAACATAAACGGTGTTCCGCTACATCATTTTCACAGTCCTTACAATCTGGATTATTATTAACTGAAACAGTCTCGGTTATTATCAACTGAACAATCTCAATGTTTTCCAATGAAACTCCTAATTCTAGGGCATGTGCCCCTAATGGAAACAAACAATTGGGATCCGTTGATACCCAAATAAATTTTTGGACCAAAACAGAATGCACGTACATTCCATCTCAATTCCTCCTAAAATAACCCAATTATTCTTCTACCAGGAACTTTTGACTGAAAACTACTTAATTTTCGTTTAACATCACCCTGATTCACCTTTGAAAAGGTATCTCTTCAGGGACTGATAACTACTTTAATTTTCGTTTAACATCACCCTGGTTCACGTTTGAAAAGGTATCTCTTCAGGGAACAACGGACAACAACTTGAAGAAGACAATTAGTGTTCATGTGCGTCCCTATTTGCCACAGTTTCTAGATAGAATTTTGAACTCCCCATTGAGGTTCATATTAAAAAGAAATTGTATCCAGAGATATCTAGTTTGACTACTCATGTCAAATTTAGTTTGTCCATTTCTCCAGCACCAAAACGAAACTGAATTTGTAATGATACAATAATTTGATTTTCTCCTTCTCTTTGTCATCGACCTACATGCTTGTTGACATGTGATGTGTCTCGGAAAACTTGTATCAGAGGAAGAGACAAGAACACTCTTCTTCATTTGAATTCTTTGTTTGTCACAAATTCAAAGAACACTCTTCTTCATTTGACGACCTTTGAACTTGTATCTCGAAACTTCTCATCTGCCCAAGTATCAGGGTACACAAATTCAATGACATTAATTTATTCTTTTCAAGAAGGATGGAAGGAAGAAAAATACATATTAAATGTACAAACATTTTTCTTTTTTACACAGTGATTACAGAAAATAGAATCCTCTAACTACAGAACAGTAACAACTCACAAGCATATAATACTTATAATAACAACACCAAAGTTGATGAAAGTTTGTACATATAAGAGTCGAATTAATAGCGGATTACGCATTAAGTTATTGGTAGACATAAACATAGCCAAAGTTTGTCTTTCATAGCCATATGGAACGGTCACAGTAAGATATGAATCCACCCTAAGAGAGTACAAATAATATTTCATGCTATTTAGACTAAAAACAAATTTGGTGTTTTAAAAGTCTCTATTCTATGCATGAGGAGCAACAAAATCACTTTAGTCAAAGAATTTTATGTTATAACAGGGGCCTAAAGAAATGATAAGCAATAATTTAACATTTCAAGAACTGAATCCGGTAAAAAATGATTGTCTTAAGATTGTTGTTTTGGGGGTTTGCGGATTCGGATTCTTGACAATTAAATAACACTATTATACTATAATATAAATACAAAAACGAAAAACTTATCTTGTTTGATCGAGGCGAGTGGTCACTCTTTCCTTAAGACAATCATGTCCCCGCAATGGTGCTAACGGTCTACTGACATTTGTCTCTCAAGATACAACGATCACGTCATATAGAAAGAAGCACTACAATTCTATATGCTCCATCGAACTATCCAGTTACTATGCTCTCAAAGACGACTCTAGATGACTCGACTATAGTCTTTAAATTTATAACTAAAAGCTGTCCAAAAAACTTATATAAAAGAGAAATCAAATGGTGTACTTATAGAGTTAGTGGTGACTCTACAAATTCACAAGATGCCTCTCCATTGGGTTGTGTCTACCCATAACTTGTGTTTTTTCACAAGTAACCATTGCATATAATTTCAGTCATATTAAAAATTATTTATTACATAAATAATTTTCCAACAAATTTTACTATGTGTAACTATCATATTACAAATTTGATCCAAACCTTTAAATAAAAAATTGATTACATTATCATATTACACATTTACATTTGAACCACAGATAGTGACAAAGAGCATGATCAAATAAATTTTTTGAGAATGGTCATGAAATGAAGCCTTCTCCAAATCACATGAACCAGGGAAAAGAGAAGTCACCAAGGTTGTGTTTGATAGGCACTTTTCTCGGAGAAAGTAGAATTTTTTTCTCAAAATATCATATTTTTCTTGTGTTTGGTAGTCAATTTCAAATGAAATCTAAATTACATAAATTTAATTTATTGATGGAAGATAAACCATGGGAGAATATGAGGATGCCCTATCTGCAAAATGTATAGCAAACTAATAATAAGATTTTCTTAGATGAATGGAATGGAGGACATGAACATGGAGACTGAATAATACGATTTCATACCAGTCGTGGGATGTGATCTCTGTCAAATTTCCAATGAAAATAGACGGCCAGACTCATCCCCAAGATAACTGACTGAGCTGTTTTAATATAATAGATGAATGACCATTCTATTGACATTGGTTTTACCTTTTTGCTTCAGTTACTTTTGTAAGAAGCGTCATATCCCATAAGCATGAGATGTCTGTGCAACATTCAGAGCATTAAAGACACAAACACGCACAATTGCTGGTAACTGTGTAAGCACAAACATCATGACCAAATAGACCCACACGTGTGATTTAACACAACGGCGTTAGCCACGTGGGATCTACCGCGCCCGTAGGACGCGGTTGGTTTTAGTGTAGGGCAAGTAGTTAGAAAATGAAACTAAATCTTAAATGGTTAGTTTTTTTTTTTGACGTGGCCAAAAGAGAGATTATTAAATTTTGATGTAAGATTCGTGGAGTATCGTTTTTTCAAGAGACTATAACGGAATATTCAAAAGCAATTATTTGTTGACATTACTATCTTTTTTTTAGTCTATTTACATAAAAAGATTTTATCCGTCGGATGTGTTTCCAACCAAATCAATAAAATAAAAAGGACGGTCAGACTTATCCCCCGGATAACCGACCGAGCTGTTTTAATATGATAGATGGTTTCCAACGTATTCTAAAAAGTTGACCTTGTTGATATCTAGCGGATATTGAACCCTTTATGTTTGTTGGGAGAACCAGCTCCTTCGGATGGATTATAAGAAAAAGTCGACAGTGTGTATTGTTACGAAACATAAAATAATACAGAATAAAGAAAAACTAATTTAAATCTCCGTCACATTCGCCGGCAAACCGCCATTGTCGCCGGAAACCGTCGCCGGAAAACCGCCGTCATCACTGAAAAACCGTCACCACCATA
>BEHA01001990.1:170672-196814 GCA_002897215.1 Eschscholzia californica subsp. californica | reverse complement strand
ACGAGCTTTCCCAACAAAGATGCAGCTGCCGCTCTTTGTTGCAAAGGAATTTCTTCTGCAGAAAAACATTTTAGAAGGCAATAACCAGTCGCCTTTCTCAAACAAGAAAGAGACAAATGAAGAGGACAGGTAAAGATGTTTCACCTTGTAAAGGCAAAAGAAGTTCAAGGATATATACGACCCCACCATGCTTGGCAGCAGCCCACGCAAGTTCTGGTGTACTTGCCAAGGCATAAAGAACATGAAGAGCCCCCTCCCGGCAAGTAGGAGACCCATGCAGCATTTGTAGTAGAAGGAGAAGACTTGTACTATCTGCAACCATAGCCTCAAGGCACGGGGCATACATGGTCAAGAGAGAAAGTATACTGAGACAAAGTTGAGGAATATTGCTAGTTGATGCAACCGTCACGGAAAAACATTCGAAGAGAGGAACCAGCTGTTCTTTACTAGAAAATATTGCGGCTAAACTTGGGTTGCTTGTCAGCAAATTCTGCAATTAAAAAATAAAATGAAGTTTCAGAAAAAATGAAATAAAAACTACGCCACCGCAATGTTAATAACTTACCTTAAGAGAAGTCAGCCCAATTTGAAGGTTCTTGATCAGTTCTTGATCCTCTTTGCTAGTTACTTCTTCATCATTAACTGCTGATGAATCAGGATCAGAGCTTTCTTTATGAATTGGACCATCAACTGAGTCATTTTGAGGTTCAGCTGACTCTACAGACATTTCACTGACACTTGCTTTGTTCTGAACATCCACATCTACAGAAATTTGATTATGAACTAGTCCTGATATAAAATCAACAAGGGCAAGGCCAAAAGCCTCTGGATTGCTGATTTCATAGTCAGGTTGGTCATTATATACTCTCAGGTAAACATTTCCCACATGGAGCTCTTTTGATAGTGATTGGTATGCAAAAGCATGGGACTCTTTCAAGTCATAGGAACCATCAGGGCCCTGGCTTGCACGTTGCTGATCCACAAATTTTAGCAATTCTGCTCGGGTTGAAGAGTTCCAAATAATCTGTGTTATTCAGCAGTAAAACAACAATGAACATTTAAGAAGGGATGAAGGTACATATGCTGAGAATAATAAGTCCATATGTAGAAAAGTATCTGTAACAATGTAATTAATGATGTCATTTTCCCACTTACAATGCTCATTCTAGAAACTTATGGAAGCTTCATTTTAGGAATCACCAAGAATGAAAGATAATAACAGCAAGACTATTATTGGTCGAACTAGTTTGTGCGCTTTAGGTCAAACCACACTCACATATTGACTAGTGATACTCTAAAAGTTGTGCAGGTTACATTCTTTTGAGAATGAAAAAACCATCCGGGCTTCTAAAAAAATGCTGCCAATAACGTCTTAGCTTCTTTTAAGAACTAGAGACAAATTACAAAAATCTACGAACAACAAACACTGATAAAGCTGCACTGATTGAAATATTGAATATTTCTTAAAAAGCAGAGTTTGGTCATTGCCAATGTAAAATCATATGTAAGTATCATGTACTATTACATCAGTTAATGCAGGCGAATTTACAAAAATGACAATCAGCTAATTTGATATTACTAATAAATAGTGAATGTATGCTAAAAAGAACCATACAACAAGTGAAAGCTTGGTAATTTACCTCTGGGGTCTCCAAGTTTGTGTTCAAGCAAGACAGAAGGTCCTTCGGTGATTGGTCTTTTAACATATTAGCAAGCTTCGGTGTAAGTAAAGCTTTGATGGAGTCAGCTGCAGGTTGATTATGCGGCGCTGAAATTCCATCAGTGCAATAACCACTAAGACGGGACAGAGCTTGCGAGGCACGAACAGCATGCAAATTTCTAGCAATCTGGACACTTGTACCAACACCATGTGCCTCCGTAACATCAGCATCTTCAGCAGTTGAGTCATACTGAAGTAACAGAGGTAAAAGGTACCTGCAAATCAAACAAACTTTTGTTCATATTGAGATTAGACTATGGCGGTCATAATTAAGTATCTAAAGATCCCATACACCGATATCTATCTGTTTATCTTTAGACAAAAAATATCTAAGTGTTTGTTTTGTGTGAAGTGAGCAGGACCGTGCTATACTGGGGTTTGTTCCAACTGCTCATGTAGTTAGAATCCCCAAGTTACGTGAGGATATTAGACCCATATGATGGTGAAACAAATCATACTTTTCAGCGAAGTAACTTCTCAATTCTGAGGAGATCGTTGACAAAAAAAAGAATTATCCAATCTGAAGCATCAAATCTAGAAAGAATGTTTAGATTGAAAGATTATTTGGTCTTGTCCTTCTCACCATTCACTCCAAGCTATCATTTTGCGACTGAAAAATGGGATCTCTTGACTGTTGAAATGATAACCTTCAAAAAGACTATCAGCCAGAAAGCAGGACAAGGTCGGGCTCCAGAAAAACTACAGATGAGGTTGGATACCAGCATCTAAGTGCTAGTAGAAAAGGAGGATGAAAATATTTGAACAAGCTACGAACTCAACAGCATAAAGCAGCAACAATTATAGGTACTACTTGATTTTACAGATCACGAAAGGATAAATGTAAGTTGTTCGAAAAATAGCAACTTTAGAGAGAGTCTCGTACCATAAGACACCAGCCTTAAGCAAAGCATCTTGCAAGTCAGATTGTACAGAAACATGACTAGCAGTCTGTAGAGCGGCATCAACAGCTGCAGGCACAAGTTCAAGTTCAGTGGAGTGCACAATATCCTCAACTAGTCCCCCAAACTTCAGCATCTCAATCCTGGCAGCCTCAACCTGACTTAAAACTGCAAATGTACGCATAACGTTTGTAACAATGACAGCAGAATTTTCACTTGCAGGAGTAGTTGGCTGAACTACACACATGCAACGAGAGAGAAGAGTAGCAAGAAGTGGAATCCCGTCATCTCTCACTAATTCTTCGCCATTTAATGAAGAGGATGCACACCTAAAATAAGAAAAGTGCATAGATTGTATGAGGGTCATTAATATCTATTTGAGAAGCATATCATTTAATGAACTAAAAGAATGCTGGTGGGGGCATTACGTCAACCATGTGAGCTCTGATGCAGCGACAAGAAGAGGTGCTCTATCAGAGGAAAGAAAGTTATTTTCATCCTTGTCCACGGTGATGGCATTTAGCAGCATTGGGTAGCCTGCATATTTAAAGGGCTCCAAGATACTCCCATATCGGCGATATAGTATGCATTGTCCCTTCAGTAAAAGCAACAACCTCCAAGTTTGTGGGCCTTGCAATCCTTGCATAGTGGCCTGAAATGGTGTGCCAGTGGGTTATCATTCAGCAAAACTACTTCAAAGTTAAAAAGTAATTCTCAGGAGGAAAACTGTGAAAAGACTGAGCACACAAGCATGTGTTTGCTTCACTGTGCTCTGACACGCAAGCCACAAAAAAATGTCTGCAATTGACAGTAATTGTATGGGTATAGGCATAACCTATACTATAAAGATTATACACAGATGAACCCTGGAATCATTTCAGAACTTAAAGGTGTGCCATAAAAGACTACGGATACAGCAAAGCTGTAACAGTGAGGTGATTCATCATATTAGTTTCTTAGCAATTCCATGCTGGAAATTTTTTAAAATATGCATCGTATCCTAAAGGTTCTATTAGCGTTTTAGCAAAGCAGTTTACTTCAATAGGTGTTGGAAGTTCGCAAATGTATATGAATATATATACACCATATAATCCTAACACACCGAATAAATGCACATAACCTAGTTTTCATTGTAAGATCAAGAAAAACTGCATTAACAAGCATTACTGCATTGACATCCGAAAACAACTCTTGTATAAGTAGGACGCATAGAGTTTCTTCTTGGTTGGAACAAGTTTAGACTACTTCAAGGAAAAATGAAGATCTAGTTCTAACTATAAAGGTAAGATAAGATAACCCTCAACCCCATCTAGAAATCATGATAGCTATATAGTTCTCTTAGACAAGCTACAAGCTCGAGAATTCATGTGAATCTTTAGGATGGCCAAATTGTTGATTAAAGTCTCCAATGGGTGTTGTTTCTTGTAATGAGATTACTGAAAGACATGCTCCCACCCATAAGCAAATTATAAAATTTCTCAGAGACCAGTTTGAAGCACACTGGCTAATTTATACCTGCAGTCGCTCGTATGCCTTCTGTACAGCAAGAAACTTCTCCCTTCCTTCAGGGTTTTTGTCAGGATGGTACTTCATAGCAAGCTTCCTGTATTGGCGCTTAAGCTTTTCCTCGTCAATATTCTCAATCTGCTTGGATGTGATCTCACCATCAATCTCTGCAGACTTCCTCCTATCTGCATTCTCACCTGATACATCATCGAGGGATATCTCAAGTATTTTGCAAGCTTCCTCTTCAGAAAGGTCCATGGGTCTTCGAGTTATCTCTTCACGCCACATTGCTAACAGTGACTGTAAAAACTCAACATGTTCAACAATTGGCCAATTAGGAAATCGTATCTCATCACATAAGTTACGAAGGTAGTATCGATGACACCACATTTCATCTCTGAGCTCCGGATAAGTCACTGGTGGCATTGGAGCATAATCGTACAACACATGGCAATGCTGGGACAGTTTCTGAGGGAAATCTCCAAGATGTTGCAGAACCTGGTAGAAAAGGTGATCTCCTCAATAGAATCCCAGGGTAAATGATATCGGCAAACAAGAGGAACTTACAACAAAATTAAAAGATACCTGACAGATCAGATGAATGTGATATTCCGAATTACCTGACAGATCAAATGTTCCGCTCGCATTTTGTGGGTCCAGATTATTTCTGGGGTATCAGAGTCAGAAACCATAGCTGCGGCAAATGCAACAGGACCACTCCGCTCCAACACATACAACAGAGATTCAGGAAGAAGCCCACCCAAGACACTACGCTTTGCCAAAGGAAGAGAAGAGGAAACTGACGCCTCTTCCCCACCATGAAATGCTTGATGGACATGTGTTGCAGCGAAAAGTTGAGCAATTGAGAGGAGGTTGGACCCAGGATATGCCAAAGAAAAGTAAAATGCACCTGTACTATAAAGTCGAACCATTGCCTTGGGGTTTCTTGTTACAACAGCCTTCAGCAAAGCGGCAGCTCCTTCAACAACACTTGGCTCCCCAGTAAGCAGAGCCTGTACGTTTTTATAAGAAAAGCTTTGGTAAGTCGTAAGAGAGAGTTGGAACTTGGAACTGCAAAATCTCACTAACATAAAAGATAAGCTCAATGTGTATCAAAGAAATTCAAACAAAGAATTATGTGCTTAAAAACCAAAGTTATCAGATCAGAGTCTGATCACATTAACCATCAATTGCCTTGATTGATTGTACATGTCTTGGTAGCAAGTTGAGCGAACTGAAAACATCAAATGATGTGAGTCCGAGCCGGAATGGATCACAAAACTAGCTTAACTTCATATAGAATCCACCATTTCCAGCGCTAGTATCATCTCATATTAACGGTGCAAAATGAAAATCAAAAAGGGCCAACTGCACAAGGATCTCTTTTATTTACCATTGAATGAACAAAGAAATTAAGAAAGGTAGTTTTTTTTTTTTTGCATAATAAGAAAGGTAGTTACAGACAACAGAAAATCATACTCCCCATGCTTTTCTTTTTATTTAAGTTCAATACATGTGTAACTTAAAATTAGCAGGAAACTTTAAGTTTCCACTAGGAAAAATAGGATATAATATAGGCAGGCAGGCAGACAGTACAAACTTATGTTGCTCGCACAACATATTATTGATAATATAAACTGGAATAGTAATAACAATATGTAGTTCTATGTTAGATACTTAGATTTGACCCGATATATTAATCCAGTATCACACCTTCTGAAACCTGAACATTACCTGTGAAACATGTGGGAGGCAACGAGGACTTGACAGAATTCGTTTTACTCTTGGAGTTGGGGTTACTATCTCCCCAGCATCATCTAGATCAGAATGTGCAGATACCATGCTGTGCAATACAGACAATGCAGCCTCCCCAACCTAAACACACAATGTATCTTTAAGTTTGAAAGTATTTTATAACACTATAAAGTAGCAAAGAAGAGAATCATAGCCGTCTGAGAATCATTGACAACATAGGTAACATTAATTGAGTTTCAGCAACTGTAGTTTTGGACCAACTCATACATCCAACAAAACCCACAAAGAAAAGAAATTCTAGCAGGTTATGACAGTCTACATACTTCATGTTATTTATAATTGATATAATTCCCCACTATAATTACAGAATGATGTCTTGAGACGTGTGACAACAACCTACAAATGAATTTGACTCTTCAGGATACCACTATACAGGTTTGAAAATAAAATAATCATATCAAGATAAATAAGAAACATCATACAACTCAAAAGAGTAGGCGTACAGTTGTTCTCACTACTCACAATATTTTAGTAATCTTTCGTTATTACATCTACCAACCGTTTTTAAATTACTTAATGTTAAATGAAAGATGCAAGTTTACCAAACACCAAAGATAAGTTATTTTCTGTTGTTATACATTATGCCGATTGTCGAATTCAAGATTGAATGCAAA
Organism: Eschscholzia californica subsp. californica; assembly: GCA_002897215.1. Classification (NCBI taxonomy): domain Eukaryota; kingdom Viridiplantae; phylum Streptophyta; class Magnoliopsida; order Ranunculales; family Papaveraceae; genus Eschscholzia; species Eschscholzia californica. Next base: position 190,260 of record BEHA01001990.1, on the reverse strand, counting down.
ATCTCCTTCTTAAAATAACCATGAAATACAATTCAAACTCTATTTTCTCCCTGTGTGTTCAGAACAATAATTTGTTTCCCATCTCACAAACCAAATGCCACTTAAATTTCATGAATTTAAAATAAAATACCTGAGATGAAGTTAGAACAGGAACACGAAGAGCCAATGCCCAACGAAGTTCTCGAATGTCACGCAATCTCTTCCAGTCAACCATCCCTGAAGCCCAACACTTGGTCGCCCAATCAATAACTTTCTTAGACCAGGACCTCCTAATAGCATCCTTCTCCATCGGTCCAACTTGTGCACCTTCTTTGTCAATATACATCCACTCCTTGAGAGGCTCCATGAAAGCAGTCGCAGCAATGAGATTAGATTGCAAAGGAATGGACGTCCTTTCAGAAGCTTCATGCGCTACCGTAAGAAGATCAACAGCTAATACACAACCACCAACCAAGACACAAGCCTCTACATTTGGCAAAATCTTCATTAAGGCCTGCATGTGCCAAAAACCATATGCTAGTTCATCTTCAAACAAAACATACAAACTTCGGTTATGAACAAAGTGGGATTTGTAACAAAGGAAAAACTAAGAGCAACTATACAGTGTTTCCTCGATGTCACATGAATATAATTGTATCCCATGCAAATCCAATGGCTAAATCCTCATAACCCAATCCAAATCCATAAATAAATTAAAGAGGAAAAAACCAACAGATCATCTTGAATATAAAAGCTAAGAAGTGAACTTGGATTAAAAAAAGAAAGTCTACAATAACAAGTAAAAGAGACGTGATAATTGATAGATATATTTTTGGCAATATAAGGGCCCTGAGAAAAAAAGAAACATATTTTGGTCATACGGAGACTATATTAGAATAGCCTATCATTTCGTTGTAGATACAAGTTGTTAAATACCTAATGCATTTCGAATTTTGTATGCAACATTTTCACGACCTATAAATGATCGACTATTGCTACATCGTGCACCAAAAGATATACTCCCTCTGTACTATTTCGTTTGGGTGTTATTCCTTTTATGGATGTCCCAAAATGTTGTCCATTTTTTTATATAAAATTCATTTAATTATTAGTATTATAACATTTCCAAAATTACCCTTCATTTTCAATGCCAAAAAAAAGGTTTCAATTGGTTCTACACTTCTACCAATGTTGTATTTAATGAAACACTCTAAATTCAACATGGACATTTTTGAAAGTACTTATTGTTGTCAACAATAATTCCCCTTAATAAGTTGAATTTCCCAAAAGGTCAAACAAAATGGGTTGGAGGGAGTAGATACAAACTCTCTTATTGAACCCCACTGAAGTGACAAAAAGTATCCAAGTAACCTTTAGGAGAAAATATTAAGATGTATCCATGCAACGCAGCTTGTTGGTGAGCTTATCTGTTTTTTCACTATCTCGTGAATCGAAGTCTAGACAATAAAGCATCTAATATGTCTATCCTTACTTCAACATGGAAAAGAAAATTCTCCAACAGTTCTCCTTCCTAGCACAGATCAACCCTGGACTACATGATTTTACACGATTGTACACAATTTTTCTAAATGACGTAGCTTGTCCCGATATATTTTTCAGTATGTTTCCTCTGGCAAACAACTAGAATAGTTGTGATAATAGCATGCAAACCAAGGAAATGTGCAAAAAGGAGAAAAGGTAACTTAGATAAAAACTGATTTTCGGAAGTTCTCGAGTAATACCTTTAGTAGAAGAAGTAGGCGGTGCCTTAGAGCTCTGTCATCAGTCCTATCTAACAAAACTGTGATGTGAGCAGTACCATCAAAAGGGCCTATTGTTTTGTAATGCTGCTCATATACAATTGTCATTGCCCTTGCACACAGCTCTCTAACTGAAGAACCTCCACCTCCGCCAAAACCATCCAACCTTCCCATATCACACCAATCATCAGATGCACCCAGTTCATCAGGAACAGCACCATCCACTGTAAGTCCTATGTCAGCATCACATAAAAACCGATGATATAGTGCTCTAAAGAATGCAACCGGGTCACGTAATGGAAAATCATGTGCACGCCCACTACTGCCACTCTCAAGCAGCAATCGAAGATAATATTGACCTACACAAACTTCTCTGGATAAGCTGGGGTAGCCAACTGAAAATTCAGTGTAGTTCCACGAAATCTGAGGTACACTTTCTTGCCCATTTGTAACATCAGCTGAAGTACCTCTCGGTCCAATATCTTCGGTACGTTCCTTTTCAACATCTAGTTTATGAACCTCAGCTTGTAAAGATTCTCTTAATTCTTGCCGGGTACGCTCATTCCATATTAAGTCTGCACGATTGTGATCTAGACTAAAAGCTCGCCAAAATTCAGGCCAGTTGCACAATAACCTGCCAGATCCCACGGGTGTGTTCTCCACAACGACCTGAGCAGGAGCAGGAAGACCCAAACCTGTGGAACCAACCATACTGGCATCAAAATCAATAGAAGCTGGAGTGTCTGAATCTGGTCCTTCGGAAATAGACACTGACGGAGCATCGACAGAAGTCACAGAAACCAAATGATCAGTTTGTTGAAAAGCTGCTGAAGAAGAATCATTTGTTGAGTTACCAACTGCTGCAGGCCGCGATAGGTGAACAACTGGAACCTGCCCAGAAGTGGGCTCTATAGCTGATCTCTGGTAGTTGTCTGATCCTCTAAAAGCACCAACACCTTCCGTGCTTAACTCATGCACTTCAACATTATTAGCAGAAGGTGAAAGATGTTCTGGAAATGCTGCGGCTCTCATAGGCCGGCCTTTCCTCTGTTGAAGTATGCGTCTCTGTTTTCTCCTCATTGAAGGAGCTTCTTGATTAGGTTGACTCTGTTCATCTTCAGGTAAATTTCCATCAAACCGTGTGTGCAAATAGGCAACAAGCCCGGGAGGAAGAACTCGAGATAATAAATCAAGGGCAGGTTGATATGAATCTGCCCAAAGGGCAACAAGCTGACGACTAACTTCACGCCTCTCACCAGCAGGAAGGAAAAAGGCATGCAATAAGTGTCTCAAGAGAGCACCATCACGTAAAGCAGCGTCGCGCATGGATTCTGCTGCAATTGCATCTTCTTCGGCAATTGTACGCATTATAACAGCTACTGTTTCTCTTATACTTTCAGCAGGATGCCCAAATAATGAGAACAAACGACGCCGCAGACCAGCCACTTGTCTTAGTAATTCAACAAAGGTTGTATATTGAGTAGTCTCCCCGTGGGGGTCACAAAGCATAGCCTCCAGAACTTCCACAAGAGACATTGATAATAAAGGTGACACGGACATAGGTCTCAGCCTGTTGACAAGGATGGTAACATAGTTGTTATGTGCAAATAACACAGACTTTGTATGCATAATTGTTGCATGATGTTCCCCTTTTGAGTCCATCAGTGAATTGAAGTCACCAGGACCCCCGCCAATAAGTACAGCTACAAGTTCTGCTGTTTCAGCTGCTACACCTTCTGAGCCATTCCTCAGCAAACCCATTATTCTTCCAACAGCGGCAGGAAATGACATTACATGTGAAGCTGCACTTCTTGAAGAGAGCAGCCTACGTAAGCAGGCAATAAAGCCCATAACTGTTGCAGCTGCTTTTGGTGATGGAGATGGCGGTGGAGGCGACTCTGGAGGAAGATTTGGAGTTGCTGGAAGCATCGTAATTAAAGCCATCAATGTCACTTCAGCTACTTCTATGGTAGGAGGCACTCCACTATAAGGTAAACATGCATTGAATTCCCTTATTCTACGCCATAGTTTAGCCCTTGACCCTGGAATAGAACCTCCTTCAGCAACGGCATCTTTGGCAGCAGCAGCTAGATGTTTCAAATGCATGGACGCACTTTCCATGTCAGCTACAGCATGTTGTGGTACAACAGGAAGCTGCTTAAGTTGGAGGTAGACTCTGCCACAAGGGGGGTCAATACGATGACCAGGCATGGTCAATCTTGGCAATACTGGAATTGGACACTGACCCTGCAGTATATTAAATCAGAAAGGTATACAACTGACCTATCTATTATAAACGGCAAAGGAAAAGAATACGTTTAAAAACTGAGACTACATGGTCACGACCTAAATCCTATAATACAAGTAACAAATCAACCAACGTCAAAAGAGAACATATCTCCCTACTTCCGTTTGTAAAACATCCCGAACTGCAGCAAGTAAGCTATCGCGAGATGTGCAAGTATAAACCTGAAATTGTAATTGTATAAGTTAGAAAATCCCTCTCGTGGTACACCACTCCATCCCCCTCACAGAAACATGATATAAATTTAAGTATACAGAAAGCTTACATGAATGGGGCAACCGTCGTTGAATTCAATTGCAAACATCTGTGGCTCCTCGGCGAAACGAACCAGAGAACTTACAGCAGATAGAGGGCGTACAATCACAGCCTGCAGTCATCCAACAAGGATCCTCAGACATGATACTTATCAAGAAATCATTCGGAACTATTTGGAGTAAGAAACATGGAAGCATAGATACAGGTTCCAAATGAATTGCAATATTTTGCAAGTTTAGCACCTTATGTTCCCAATGGCAATGGAATTGTGAGAGCAAGACTAACCTCCATAGCATGAAAAAATAAAGAGCGCCTAGAATGTGCATTGGGCCATGTTTCAAATTAATTCAATTCAAGCCATGAAACTATTTAGTTGGTTTGTACTTCAGACTGTAGACTAGTGCTGGAAGGTCTTGCAATTTAGTAGAGATGTAAGTCACTGGACCACGTTGGGGCAAGGTGAACACGCTAACCAGTAACAAATAGTTGATGCAGATATTAACCCTCTGACTATTTCTACGAGATAAAGAAACTATTGCAACAGTACAAATATAATAATGTCAGGGCACAAAAAGATAATCACAGCAGAACACACCAACAAGACCCTTAGAATAATATACCATTGAACTCCACAGCCAAGCATTGGTAGGAACTAAGGATTGGACAGTAATAGGATTCAGTTGTTTAGTCTAAACTCTAGATATAATGTGGTTTATATTGAACTCATGCAACCAGGTTTGCGCTGGGAAGTAAAATTCATACAATCATTTGTTTACCTCATAGTTCTCCGGCCGTCTTTCAACGAGTGATGCCTTCGTAAGAATTAATTGACGATATTTAAAATCACCTTGTTCCCCAAGTCCGCCATTATGCCCAATTATCAAACTCAACGGTGCCACATTAGCTGTTCCATGAGCAGCAGACCGCAATCGTGTAACTGACCACACTCCACATGGCGTTTCTTCCGCTCCAACTGCCTCCTTCGCTGCATATTGCAGTGAAGAGGATTATTGGTACAGAAAGAGATACAGATATAACGGTAGTAAAGAGAATTCTATCATTTATAGAACAGTTTCTATTCCCATACTATTCCCATTCTATCAGAGAATTCTACGGGTGGGCCAAAACTTATACGTTCAATAGCATGGTGGAAACATGGGATAGTTTTTTGGCTTTGTTGTAATTGTTTCTTTTTCCCTTTTTTGACCGGACCCTATCCCTGGATCTGGTTAGTAGACAGTAGCCGGGTTGTCAGGAGGGGTCCGGTTCCTCTTGCCAGATCATTAGGCCTCGCCGTTTTGTAATTTTTTTTTGCCTTTCTCAATATTAATTCATTTCTTCAAAAAAAAAATTACAACATCATGATAAAAAAAAAACTCTTTCTTTTGAAAAAGAATTTCCAAATTATGTGCACTTCTGATGGAAGTACTTGTGCTATTGAGGCCATAACCAGTTAAACATCCAATTGCCAACAGAAACTAGAAATTATAATCAAAATTCTGGCTGCATTCACGAAAACTGGGTTAGAATCTGTTGGTTCTAACCTTTTAAAATCCATTGAAGTTTCGGTAACTAATTCAGCTGACGGCAGCTGTCATTATTCTTAACTAAGATGGCCTTACTCAAAATGAAAACGCCAACCTTGGTTCAAGTATTCGCCAATCCCCATATGTTGACACATAAAGTTTATCATGTTAGTTCCTAGCCAACTTACCACGATTCAGGTGGCAGTTGTTGAATTTTTATGAAAACTGTATTCGGGATAGGAAATTAAACTAGTCCTACTAGTTTTAGTCGTGTCACTTGTGTTAGAGGCCCACATATATGAGAATGTGAGACAGAAAAAATGTGCACCATCAGCAATGGCATATTCCTATATCACAGGTATAAAAAGCTTGAGATCGCAAGTGAGAGGACCTACACAAACACCAGACAAAGTGTTGTAGTCAATGATCCCATCTCGTGAACAATGTCTAAAGAAGTGTTTTTACGCCTCAATCAGGTTTTCTCTGATAGTGCGAGGTAGTGCCTCGAGGTGTATCTTCAATTTCCTATATTTTAATATAGTATTCTATTAATAGTATATTTTATTAAACTTGTTTGTAGTACTACAGAAAATTAATTTTTCATAGTAAAGTTAATACGAATGTTTTTTGTCATATCTACCCTTTTGACTACCTTTAGAAGTTAATGAAAAGCATAAGAAGTTACAACAAAACCGAGGTGTAAGTTCTGATGAGGTACACCTATACTTGGCGTCGAGGCGTGCGCATCGATGCGCATCTTATGCACCTTTTTAAACATTGCTTGTGACACAACCGCAATAATTAGGAAGATAATGTTCATAAGAAATTTTATGTCCGGATCAAGTTATTATTACAATTTACACATGGGCAAAGACCTACAGGCTAAAAATAAGATGGGACTAAATTATTCTTCCTGCAATTTTACAATATTTAATAAGTAAAGATCATAAATTCAATAACGCAGAAATTGTAAAGAAAGAACCACAGAAATAATTATTAGAAGCATTATTATGTAAAGAAAGTAAAATAACACAGAAATTGTAAAGAAAGTAAAAGGGCGCGAGAATTTTGAACAACTGATTTTTATGGACAAATGCAGCACGCAAGCAATACTGAAAGTCTGGCTCTATGCTATTTAATACTTCCATCGGCTAATTTATCAGTATCATTTTAGTTTTTCTCAATTAAGGGGCAAACAAACAGCATTGAGGTACATACAACTATGAGAGAACAAAGGGAAATCAACAAATACAGGGTTTTGATGCAACTAAAAAAAAACTGATGGCAACTTGCCATGGAACAACATCATATATCACCACTAGACTAAGCTATCAGTGATTATACGTATACGGGATATAAGAATAACTATGCAGAAAAAACAGAAAACACGTACCCCTTTGCTTGATGTACTCTGCAGCAGTAAGTGACTGAGAACTGTCCACTGATAATGACACCCCAACCGTGGATTTTGCAGTTTTAGTCTAGAAGGTAGGCCAAAAAGGGAGGAGAAATGGAAAGATAATAAGATGTATAATCTGAATGTACAGAAAAAAACAGATACTTCTGAAATTTAAACATATACGAAAACAGTAAGAACGTGCCCCTTAAAGGGATTTTGCAAAAAGCAAAAAATTGTATCAACGCGAGCTATCTACAGTTCCAGATGACTAACCAAACATGATATTATAGCGCTGTTTGTGGTTCCAGGTGCGGCTTGAAAAGCTTTGGACTTCCTTCCATACAAAGGGGAAAGAACGAAACCTCCGTGATCCATACCTTTCTTCCCATAGCCATCACCTAGAAGAATTATGGCAGGCGAATTCATGTCTCTAAAATCTAAGCACCAGCGGAGATCTCCAGATTGTAATTCAAAAAGTTCAACTCCAACAGCAGTAACTTTCAATTTCTGTATAGAGAACAAAGTCCCCATTAAACCAAAATGCTTTTAACTGAAAGTAAAACAACAAATGATAAGGTGGTAAAGGTCATATAAGCATTCACATACAGCCTTCACATCTGGCTGGGGTTTATTGAACTAGTTCAAAATCAAGTTAAGCTCATTTCCCGAGTCTAGAAGCTAGGAAATAAGTGTAATCTTTTTTTCGTTTACTTTTTCCCATGTATAATCTTTATAGTTGAATGGTTTGCGTCACAATATGCATATATATAGGTAAAGAAGTAAATATTATCCAGCTTACGAGTATTTTGTTAGAAGGTGTGGCATCTAATTAAGCCTCTACTGTCGGCTCAGAATTTATGGACAAGAATACAAGCTAAGGCATAAAAGTCGGAACAGGATGCTATCAACCTAGGACTAGCAACTATGAGGAACTAGTCGACTACTAGCCATAACTGCTCCTAGCAACGTATATAAGCTTATCAACAATTATATTACAAATATCTCAATTCATTATAATGAAGTGTTGCCAGAGTAATGACACGGAACAAGTCATCTCTAGTATAACAAATTATTTTATATCATTACCACATAACTGCACTAAATATCCAGTCTAACTCTTCCTGATCAGTTCATCGACCATTCAATAATTCTATCCAATGCTAAAAGTTATAAACAATAAATTATATTCCGTAAGGTGGTTTGCTTCGAATCCACTCCACCATCCACGTGCATCTACTAATTTACAATTCTGATAACTACTATTCAAGTATTCAATTACGACGAATATTTATATATTTATACTAATAAAAGAGTACAGCATGAAATAGAGTTTAGTATCCTATGTTTGTCAAAGGGGCGCCTAAGCAACCAAGGTGCAAGGTTGGGAGAGGGCTTGACTCGCCTTGATGCGAGCCTCCATGGTTTCCCTAGGTTGTGCATAGGCGATCAGGTCGACGAGGGAGTGCCTTAGTCGACCTGAGGCGAGGAGGCCGCTGCAAATAAATGTTTTAACCATAACCTCAACAGTTTAGGGCCCAAACTATTGAAATTTTACTAACTCACCTGTTCAGGGCCCAACCAATTGAAGTTTTAGGGTTTAACAAGATGAAAATCCCAATTTTAAAATATTTCGACCAAGAGGAGAGAGAAACAATACCCCACGGAAACTTTTCTTAGTCTTTTTGTTATTTTCTACATCTTTTCAATCTTTTGTTCTTATTTTCATCCTCTTCTCTTACTCTTCTGTTATTATTCTCTTGTTCTTAAGCTTTTCTCTTCTTCTTACTCTCATCTTCTTCTTTTCTTCTTCTCCTTATTCTTCTTCCAATTAGTTCTAGGAATGATATAAGTAAAAGAAAAAGAAGGAAAATTGAAGGTCGTCATGAGGTGCTCGCCTAGGCGAGTTGGTAGCCTTGTTGTCTCGCCTCGCCTCGCCTCTCGCCTAATACAATATAGGTAGCACCCAGTCGGTGATTACTTTAGACATCTAGCGAGTAAGTTGGACACCATTCCGAAATTCGGTTTGACAACCTAGGAAGGTGAGCATAACTAGTTTCGCCGACAAAATGAGATTTACGACTAGCCGGTTACCCCTAAGGAGTGGTCGGGAACTTTTGCGGCATAGTAAACGAGGCAATGTGATTTTTAGGAGTTGAAAGACTGAATCTGCAATAAACCTTGTCCCATAAAGTACATTATGAAACAGTCCAATTCACAGTGCACACGAACCACCTCAATGGGTAGTGATGGTTATATTAAACATTAAATCACTTCATTAAAAAAAACATGAGATAATAAGAGAAGCCATTGAATAGGTTTTCCTATACCCAAGTAATTATTGATTCATCAAATGAAGGTTTAGTTGGGAGCTCAGTTTTTGTGCTTACTAACATGAAAATCTGCATATATTTCCATTATATGTAAAAAGAAGTCGAATAAGCAAAAGGTATAACAACTTACAAAAGGAAGCCACTCCGAATTCCTTCGACGAAGATGAAGTATGGGAAATTCTGCAACAGGACTAACTCTATTCCATCTAATTCTATAAAGTTCAGTCAATATACTTGCTCTGAACTTAGATGAGAACTTAAAAGCTTTAAACTTTCCACGACCATCAGTTCGAACATTAATGGTGAACTCCTGAGAACTTTCATCTCGACCTAAAATCGGAGCTGCCCCTTCATAATCGGTTCCAACATCATATGAATTGGTAATAGATAGTGTTGATGGATCCAAAGTAATAATCGAAACATTAGAAATGCATAAAATTCTTTTATACCGACCACGCCAAGAATGCTTGATTACTAAATACCTAGCCAAGTACTCAAGTTCTTCGGTTGGATTATTAGAAGCAACCGATGATGATGATGGATTAGAAGAAGTCTGGTTTTCAGAAGAAGAAGAAGAAGAAGAAGAAGTCGCGTGCCTACTTACAAAATCCATCTGAGGTAAGAATTCAAGCGTAAGAGGTTTCCGACGAGCATTAGGGCGGAGAAAGAACCAGAATCCCAAGCCCGCCTCTGCAGGGCTCTGACGAGACTGATTCGCCCCCAGTGCTTCCTAACTTTTCCAATAATCCTCCTCCCAAACCCCCTTAACTGAACACTTAATCAATCAATCCTTCACCAATTCGTTCATCAGACCACATTAAAACCCTAGAAACTAGAAACTCAATCGCCAGACCTTCAAATCCTATCAAACACTGCATATAACTAAAATCAAAACTTCTCTTTCAAGATTCAATCATGGATTCTCATAAGTAAAACCTCTATAGAAGAAATTCAAGGCAATATCTTGAGTTCGTCAACAAGAATCAGATCACAACTTGATAATTTTCTCACCGAGATAATCAAGACAGCAAATGAAACATCAGATATTCAGATCTTTGTTTTGTTAATCCACTTGAACTTTTTCAGATCGGAGAGTCACCGGCGATCGTGATGTTCAATAAAATCTTCCAATCGTTACCGGAAGTTACGAATTGGGGAAATTGAGAGATCGATTTGAAGAGAAGAACAGTGTGACAGAGGAGAGAGAAAGATTATACAGCTAAAGATCAATGGTTTTCTTTATGTTGCTTCTTCGCGCCACAAATGACCATTGGATTTCCCTGACTTTTTTGTTAGATTTCCTAGGGATTCGTGTTACTTTCGTACCATTTGATAAACTATTCGGTTATGGTTTTTAACTTCACACCTATTTTACACCAGGACCTGATATCAATATCATCACCCAAATGATAAGGGTTGATTCTTTGATCACTTCTTTAACGATTCGTCTACTGCCGGTTAAATATTTTTTTAGATTTCCAAAACTATCCTTGATTAATCATTCTCTCTAGCTTCATTATCTTTCTTCGTATTCATCTTCAATTTTAGAGGCAGAGAAATTGGAGAAGGGAAATTTTATGACGGCCTCCCATAAGTGTTGTTGGCGCCTCCTTCCTTCACTCCTTACCAAATTTGCCTTGAGGAAGCCGCCTATAACACTTATAGGGGCCTTTAAAACTGCTCACCAGAGAATCCAAACCACAAGAAATGATGTAGCTCAAGATTTCAAGTTTGTCGCTTCTAGAAACATTCTGAAATGTGGGTTTGAACCTGATGGAACAACGAGCACTGAAGAGCCCTTTTTTTCAGGAAGGGTTCAGGGGTTGTCGCCCTTCACTCTACTCCTCAAAGGCTTTGAAGCGTACGAGGAGGTTTGTCTTTTAAGAAAAAAAGGGACAATACGAGTATACGAGTGAGTAAAAAAATATATCCTCTCTATTGTTAGTTGGCAGAAGAGATATCTATAATGGTGGTCGGCAAAGAGATTAATCTTTCTTGTCTATCTTTGAAATCTCTCCCTCTCTCTTTCTCTCGAATAACCTCTCGTCTTCATTGGAGAAAAAGTCAATCATGGTCTTCTCTTCTTCAGTTACCTTAGACTTAGAGGGGTACCTGGTGGCGCCTTTGGCAATAAGGGGAGGCACCTTTAGAACTTCCTGCCTTACCTCTCCCCCAACCAAGTAAAAACTGTCATTCTCTCTTTAGGGAAGATTAGTTCATTTTCAAAAGCTAAAGCAAAAAGGGGGCAACAAGAAAAACAGACATGGAAAGTCCACTCTGTCTGGAGAGATAAGAAACACAAAAATACTAAACTATTCAAGAGAACTACAAAACTCTATACTTTTTAGCTTCTTTGCCAGTTTGATCTTGCCATCTTGGACCTGTATCTATACAAAATTAGCTAGGTATAAACTTTTTCGACTTGATAACTTGCCAAAGACAACAGTTTCAAATAGTACCCAAATACGATATAACAATCAGTATGAACGCATACAAAAACATCGAAATTATTTTCTCCACAACGGAAAATTGATCGTATTTGGTTTCTTCCCTGAGAGCATCCATTCAAGATATGCAAGCCAAAATTTCAAATAATGGCGCTATTACTCGAGCAACATTTCCAAGTTTTAAGTACTTACGAGTTACGACTGACCGGTAAGTAAACAAATGTTATGAACCTATATAAGATTCTAAGTTAGGATGAAGGAAAATAAAAACTAAGGCATTAAGGAAACAAACTATTCACATTAAACACATACAGGTAGAGTACATACACTAAACACAAGAACAAGAGGATCATTTAGACATCAAGATCCTTTTTCTAGTTTCATTGAGAAGGCACTAACTCTATGAACTTGCAATATAAACACATTGGTATTAAGCTAATCACAACAAAACTTACCCATCGAACAAAAATCAACCAACTACCAAAACCTCACAAAAAAGTGACAGAGAGAGAAAGAAGATACAAGAAAGTATATCTTCAACCTTTGGTTCTCATGATTGTAATGCTCCCTTTACCTCCTTCAGTGCGGATCTTAGTTTTAACGACGACAGGTTTCCCAGAAAAAGCTGAAGTAGGATAAGAAGGAGAAGCTTCTTCATCCTTATTAAGCTTTGATTTTGACGAAGGTGGAGTACAAATCCGCTCGTTTATTTCTTTCAGGGTCACATCTCCATCAACACCACATGGTTTAATGAGGGCAAAAGGATAGACAACCGAAGAAGTAATCTTTGTTGGAGTCTTCATGTAAGATTTCCTACCTAAAGGCATGTAAAGTTTACTACCTAAGTTTGTCAAAAATATACTCGACGGTTGACGAAAAATAGAGTGGAATACCCGTAGAAGATTGATAATGGATAATACCTTTGGAAATTTTAAGAGTCGGTGGAGCTATACATTGTTGCGCCATGTCAGGTTGTGTCTCGGGTGGGACATTAAGATATTCTAGATAGAAGATATATGAAATGGGGTTTAATTTCGAATAAAGAGGACCATACAACAATACACTAACGAAAAAATACAACTCCACACACCTGGAATGTCGATTTGATCCTCGACAACCCCAGAAATACTCCTGCAAATCAATTTACAGGAATAATCGGTTTAAGGTGACTGAACACTAAAAGTGTACTAATACATACATATAGATAATAGGGGAGCTTACGTATCATTGGAGTTGAAATGCATTCCATCATTAAAGCAAGTGGAAAGCCACAAGTCAGACGACTGATCCAAACTTTCGTTGCAGGAGACATATCTTTCTTCTATTGTAGAAAATATAATTAGAATAATAAAGCCGAGGACCTATAAAATAATCAGTTTATAACTATGTATTCATTCGGAAAGAGACCAACCTAGGTATCCCGAAATAAACTTCTGCTTTTCTGGCAAAACTTCTTCCATCTCTTCCTCGTTGTCCTGAATGACCATCCATCAATACTTCTTTAAAAATTTTGAGGAAAATCTAAACAAAATGAATTGACAGACCTCAATTTCGAAAGCAAGAAGTATCATATCGTAGGTCAAGCATCGGACACTACCATTCCTAGTTACAAACCTTTGGTTTCATGAGCTGTAACGAGGTCGGTTCATTGCTAAGACGCAGGTCTTTGACATTGTCGAACTGTAGCATCCGCCTCCTCTTTACTTGAGTATAAGACTCCCTATACTCTACCATTTGTTTGCTAATGCTTCCTGAAATTGAATAAAATAGAGTGTACTATATTTTCAACAACATCGTGAAACAAGGAATGCAAAGCGAGAGAGAGAGAGAGAGAGAGAGAGAGAGAGACGCACGTCCACTATCGGCAACGCTGTAAGGCGAGTCTTCATATGACTTAATAGGGGTTTGTTCTTCAAACATGTAGCGGAACTCATCTTCATTTTGGTCTACTACTCCGCTCCATAGACAATTTGAGATCCCTATTTAAAGCAAAAAAAATGGCCTAATGCTCATTAGAGACTGTCACTCCACTACATCTTACTAAACTAACAAAAGAGCAACATAACTTACCAAGATCGGACTCCTTCCGCAGATAATAATCGTCGTTCCATTCACAAAGCTCACTAATACCCATTTTCCACAAACAAATTTTAAGTTAAAAAACAATGTTTGATGGTAGTACAAATCAATAACACTAAAAAACTAAAGCAAATCACAAAAAGTTTGATATAAAAGTTAATCATTCCACAAGTACAAAAGAAATTAAGGTCTACTAATCTCATATTCAACCCTAAATTTTATAGTATTAGTTCATTAATAGTACAAATGAAAATAGTTAAAAACAAAAAGTATGACTAAATGACAAGACAAAGACAACATAATCACTAAGATGACAACAAAAGATTGAACAGTATCATAACAAAAAAGTTAAACAAAGAGAATAAACCTAAGTTAATCAAGCCTCTAATAACAAAACAAGAACACAAAAAGTTCTTAGAGAAAAATCAATCATTAATGCAGTATAATGACCATTGCCCTAACTGAAATTAGAAGAACTTTACCCAATGATTCATCAAGACAAGAACCAGTACTACATACTCACTTAAGTCATTGCCCTAAAACCCAAAACTCAAATTAACCAAAACCCATCTCACTTAATCAATACTTCATCCAAAAAAAAAACCCAAAATCAAATTCCACAAAACCCAAATGAAAAAAATATTAAGTATACCCAAACTATGGTATCTAACTATCTAATCAGACCAACTAATAACCAAAACAGAGAAAATAACACAGACCCAAATCCTCAAAACTAAGTTCAAACTTACTTATAATCGTTGGGATTATTATCCATTTGGTCTCTGGAACTGAGGATGAAGAAGAAGAAGCAAGGAAAGAAGGAGAGAGAAATAAATCACATAGCTATCAAACTATCCGTTAATGAGATTAGTACTTGATAAATGTGCAATAAAGCACAAATATGGGCAAGTAGTTTTCGCTTTCTTTTCTATGTTCTTCTGTGTGTTTCTTTATTCTTTTGGTTTTCTTCCCCACTTTTGTTTCTTTGTTAGAGAGAGAAACCCATTAAAGAAATGAACTGCTTTAGATCAGTTGTTTATGGGATTATCCACTTTAAGTCACTTGTTTATGGGATTATCCACTAATCTATTTCTTCTATTGTATTTGTCTAGTCTTTTGTTGGTATCACTTTCACAAGGACATTTCTAATTTGAAAAAAGCTTTTACTGATAAAATCCCAAGAAAATAGTGACCCAAAATTGGTTGAGGAGTATTTCGCCCGAAAAATAAGACCTATTATAGGGCGAAGGCCGATGTGGACAACACCTATTGTGCAAGCTACGCGGAGAGATCGACTATATTTTCGGACCAAATAGCATATATCAAATTTGTTAAATTTCGTTGGAGCCTTCAGCCCGCGATCGATTATATGTCCAATAGGTGTCTGTCACATCAGCCTTCAGCCTGCGATCGACTATATTTTCGGACCAAATAGCATATATCAAATTTGTTAGATATCGTTAGAGTCTAGTAAAATACAATTATTAGGTCAATAGTCAATCGAACTTTACAGTCATTTTAATATTTTTTAGTTTTTCTAAGACTTGTCTCACATTCATAAAACATCAAGTCAATAATTAGACAAGTCCTTCACATGTTGTAGAACTAAATAATTATATACTCCGTATTTACTTTTGTTGTTTTTTATTATACGACATATATAAAGAACGTATTATTATTTCGATTCATAAGGCAAAACAAGTCCTCACAAAACCAAATTATTCATCTTCCTAAGGCAAGCAAACTCCCACCTAATTGTCACATGACACACAAACTATTATTGAATTCCCATATAGGTTAGCTACACAAAACTACAATTTTTTTTTTATGAAGGACAAAACTACAATTGTTAGGATATATTCATGAAATTGTAAGGTTAGTAATAAGATATGTGGGTAAATGAGGGATATATGTGGTTAAGATAATTGAATGAGTGAAGGGGATCATGTGAAGGGTTCATAAATGTTTAGGTAGGTAGATACAAAAATATGGCTTGTCTTTGTCTTTTGTCACATCTTTCTCTGAATTCGGTAGATGGACCGTTATTGCAATTCCTATGTCTCATCTTAAGTTAGGTAGCTTGTGAGCTATCAAAAATTAGTCCACTTTAGCTTTTAATATTATTAATCATGTGCACGTGATACACACACCAACAATGGAATGTGCATTTTCGATCTTCAATGAAAGTGGGGGTGAGCCTCTTGTGTGAGACCACCACTTCCTTTTGAAGGAGTATTCAAAGTTCAGGTTACAAATGTCTCGTCAAATTTAATAAGATTCGAGGTGTTCTGAAAGGGTACATGTAGTTTTGAGCTAACAGCAAAATTTAGCATCCGTTTTTTGTTTGAGTTTAAAAATTAAAATAAATGCAGGACACATTACTAATACGATTTACAATATCACATTTCATGTAGTTTAAAATTTACGTAATTTTATTTCAACTCTTTTTTCACGTGATTTTGTATTTCATATCGAAGTTATGATATGACAATTTATTAGAAATCTGCTTTAACCATTACCGGAGGATACATCACTAGCTAACATAGGTTAATTTTCTAATAGTGTAGTGAAGTACCCGAGAACATATCACTAGCATCACCAAAAGTTGGGTACCACAAGCTTAAACATAACAATTAACAAGTTATGAAAGTAGTGTGGTTATATTATAGATTCACAAGCGTGCCAATTTAGCACAGGAAATAAGAAATCCACACATATTGACCCACTTTAGATTCAGCTTTACTTTTTGTATTTGTAGTTTTTCATCAATTTGTGCAATCAAAGAAAACAAATAAAATTGGTATTATAAGAAGTTGTTTCATATGAGTCCACTTTCTATCATTTTAAGCTTAAACCTAACTTGATTAGATAAATGCTAACAATCTACTTGATGAAGAATATGTGACATATTAGACCAAAAAAAGATTGGTAATGGCAATAAATCAAACCACTGTTTTTCATAGTGGCGAAAAATTTCATGTGCATAAATTGTGAAGAATAACAGAAAAAAAAAAATCGTGAAATCTGTTTATAAGTCTAAGCTGCTTCATCTTCAAGTTTGCTTCATCTTCAAGTTTGCTTTCATTTGTGTCCTTTATATATGCGTAATAATTTCATTTTTTGTTGAAACAAACATTAGTTTGCTCGATTTTGTTACTGAAACATGTCGATGTTTGGTGAAAATAAATAGTGGTTTGTTTCATGTTGTAAATAAACAATTGCTTGTTGCTTCAATATTTAATTTATTTTGGTGTTATATGATACATATTTAAGACTGGTTTTGTCTTGAACAAACTACTTAACAAACCGATGGTTTTGTCTTACACAAACTGCTGATTGTTTATTGTTTATCTCATTTTTCATTTTCATTCCTTTCCCAGGTAACCTGTTTGTCTTATTGGCCCAACAGTTGGCATTAAGTAAATAATAGTTTGCGTCGAGCAAACAACTGTATCTACCGAACAAACAATTGTTTCTATAGAGCAAACAACTGTGTCCATCAAACAACCAGCTGGTTCTAGAGGAAACAAGTGTTTGCATCGAACAAACATCAATATTTATCGAACAAACAATTGTTTCTATCGAACAAATAGATGGTTGGAAAACATATATGATTTACAAAACTTCACAAACATAATATGATAACATCAAATATATATCAAAGTGATAAAAAATTACTAAAACATCACAAACATAATATGAAAACATCAAATATATATCAAAGTGATAAAAAATTACTAAAGCTTCATCAAGATTCATAATAGATCGAAAACATCATCATAACTCAAAACATATCTAATTCTTTAAAACAGACAACAGTTTGTAGAAAACAAACAACAATTTTAGAAAGCAACAACTATTTATTGGAAGACCGACAATTGTTTGCAGAAAATCAACTAATATTTGTAACAAGGCTACACAACCCGCCTACTGGGACTCTCACTTGAACCGCATGTGAGAGAAACAAAGATTTCTCTCTCCACGTGACTGGAGATGTGAGAGGAGAGAAAAACAAGGGTTTCTCTCACATGCGGTTCAAGTGAGAGTCCCATAGGTGAGTTGAGTATACGTTTTGTAATATTTGTATGAAAGACCATCGCTTTGGGAAAGCAGCAAAATTTCCGGGGAAGACAGTACAAAATAAAAAAAATGCAAGCCAAACGCACCTCAGAAGTCGCCGGCAGAAAGTCGCCGGTCGGATGTTGCCGGCGACTTCATCATCTCTCTTCATCCCTTTCTCCCAAAACCCTTCTCCTTCATAACATCAGCATGAGTCCTAACAGAAACATCAGGAGTTTGACCCCACATAGCAAAAGCATCATTTCATACCTATCAGGAGAAATGACGCGATTCAATCTTCTCCTCTTATAATCATCTTCCCTATCAAAATCTTCTGAGATTTTGGAAACCCTAGATCATTATCTTCTTCACAACATGTAGGAATATCTTTCATTATAGATTCAGGAGCAGTATAGGATGGGAGTTTCCTAGCAACCTCAGATTCAACAAGATTTTCGTTTTCTTCATCTTCAGTATAAGATGGGATTTTCTTTTGGCAGAAGAGATAGAGAGAGAGAGAGGAGAGAGAGAGGGAAAGAAGAAAGGGAAGAAGATAGAGAGAGGGAGGACGGATGAAGAGAGAGAGAGGGTCGCCGGCGTTAATGGCAGAAGTTGCCGGAATCCGGTGGAGATTGCCAGAGTTTTAGTTGAGGTAGAGGAGAAGAAGAAAAGATAAAAATTGAAAAGGTGATGTTTGGAAGAAATAAAAAAAAAATTTGTTTCCACCCAAAACTTATTGTCCCGGAAACTTGGTTGATTTCCCCCAAACACTGGCAAAAAAAAAAATATATATATATATGCTGGGCTCACTTATTGGAGAGAGTGACCGTTAACCAACGTCAGTCCATTCGTTAACAAGATAACCAATTATCACCCGTTCACCCACGTTTAAACTGGTATCTAATCTTCATTTGGTCAACTCTTTATCGTCATCCACGTGGACACATCCACAATCCATGTCAGCAATCGTTACGAGATTCTATCAGACATGTCATTCGAAGGTTCGAACCAATTTACCTTCTCTCTGTAGGAGGAAAGAGAAGCCCTAAATAAATATTTCAAGAATCTGATCAATTGATCGAAGAACAGATCGTATACGAAAAACAAATTGATTAAGAAGATCTAATATACGATTTCATTTTCAATTTTGTTTTTCATCGATCTGTTAATTCCCCATTTCATAATTTGTTTTAATTTTGATTGAATTGATTCAACTAAACAACATTCAAAGATGAATATATTCAGATTAGCTGGGGACATGACTCATCTCGCTAGTGTTCTTGTTCTCCTTCTCAAGATTCATACCATTAAATCCTGTGCCGGTACCCTCTCTCTCTCTCTCTAAAGGGTAGCTAATTTTATGATTAGGGCAAAAAGTTTGTGCTTTTTTGTGTTTGGGATATGTCGAATTTGTATGAAATTTGTGATTTTGGTGACTGATTGACGATA
>BEHA01001990.1:118037-139797 GCA_002897215.1 Eschscholzia californica subsp. californica | reverse complement strand
TTTAAAGCCGAACCTCGTTAAATTCTGTTCGCATATTTGATTTTGACTTAGCTTTTCGATTAATCTTCATAATCGGATCAATTTCTAGGATAGGTTCGATAGCTTCCGCGACTTTTAGTTATAACAAAAACCAATGCAAATTGAGGCAAGTATATGGAATGCAGAGAGTTGGGCAGGACAGATTGATTGGCATCATGCACCATTCACAGCTAACTTTAGAGGGTTCAACATTGATGGATGTTCTCTTTCTACTTTCAATTCAAACAATCCTCAACTTTGTTCCTCTTCAAAACTTTGGTGGAATAGAGACAAGTATAAGGAACTTAATCCTGATCAAGAAATGGCATATCAAAAAGCTAAGGGGTACATTATTTATGACTATTGTAAACCTGATTTTAGTAAACCTCCCCCAGAGTGCCCTCAATGATAATACCCAATTAATATATGATTATGGGGTGTATTAAGTAAAAAAATAATAACTATGGTACTAATTTGGATTAATTTCTAATTCACTAGTATTAGTAGGCTTTGTAATAAGTACTAGTGCTATACTATTTTAAATGGAAATGATTTGTTCAATAAGATGTTCATTTATTTTCAGGAAAAATGTGTATACCTCATTTGAGGAAGCCATTTGTTCAATAAGATGTTCATTTATCTTTTTATGTGGGAAATAGTTTCTCCGACGATTATATTTATATATGTCGTCGGAAATAGCATTAGTAGAAAGATTCTAATTAGCTCTCCAAGTACCTATTTACTAATAACTATGATTTTCACTCTGATCGTGGGAAGGCAGAGAGATGGAGTTTTCCCACGCCTTTATTTCCGACGATCTTTTTGACAGGTAACAAACGTTAGAGTGCCTTTTTTAAAACGGAGTTTTCTTCTTTTTCGACGGTTTAGTGCCGTCGGAATTAGTTTTCATTTTTGTAGAGACACTTTCTCTTTTAATACTCCATGAAGGAAAACATTTGACACATCAAGTTGTTGTAATCATCTGTAAAAAGAAGATAATATCTAATACCAGAAGAAGTAGTAACAGGACCTCAAATGTCTTAGTGAATGAGCTCCAGTGGAGAATTTGTTTTACATGGAGATTTGGAAAAAGGAAGACACTTGATTTTGGCAAGTTGACAAAACTGTCAAACCTTTTCCATATATTCAGAGTTGAAATGAATCTTGTCTTCATTTTTGAGTTGCATCAAAATAGATTTGGATGGATGCCCCAACCTATAATGCCAAAGAGATGGCTCTTGATTGGTCACAACATTAGCTTTTTGGTGAGTATCTCCTTCAGAGAATATGATTATATTCCAAAGCTTGAATTTCTTCATCCATGGCCTCATACCAGTGAGGGGACGTCATAGCTTTGCAAAAGGAAGTGCGTCCAGTGGTGGAAAGCACGAAAGCTAAGAAAATCTTGTGCAAAGACAAAAGTCGGTCAATAGGGAGATAATCGGTAAGGGGATAAGGAATATCCAAGTTCGATGTGGAAAATAAGAGGGAGAAAGCATTAGAGACATAGTCATCATAATGATTAATCTTTTTTAATTTGTAATTAAGTATATAAGAAAAATGCAAAAAAAGTTCTTCATGATAAATTAAGGTCGGGGCTTCGGGGAATTTTCTTTTAGTTATGGAGCATACAAGGATTTGGGTGGGAAAAAATGTGCCGGTAATTTTCTTAAACTCGAAAATTGAAAGGTTTGTGTTTAGTCTCTCTTCTCCATCACCATCACCTTCATCACTATCACTCTAACCACCACAAAATCACCACCTTATTCCTCTCCTACTCCTCATTCTCCTCCTCCTCCCTTTCCCTCTTCTTGTTCTTCCTCACCCTCCTCCTTCTCTTGTCTATATCTTTTTCTCATATTACTTTTAAAAGCTTCACCTAAAATCCCCACATCAGCACCTCTTATGTGGAGTCGGCTCATATCCATCTTAAAATAATTTTGTTGTTACAAATAGCATAAATGAGAAGCTAAGTACAGTGAAATGAGAAGCTAATTACAGTTTCTTTTACGCGTGTACGGTTATTTATGCCACGTTTTACACTTAAAAAATCAGCAAATTAGTCAAATTATTCGCAAAGGGGTCCGATTTATTAATTAGGACCAAAATAAAATGGATGGCAAATGGGTGTGGAGAAATGGTATAAAGAACATGGAATTCATGAAGAAAGCTCTTATAGGCAAATGGGTGTGGAGATATGGTAATGAGCCCCTAAACCTATGGAGAAAAGTTATTGGTGATAAGTATAAGGGCATTCCATCTTCTTGGTTCCCTCAAGAACAGAAAACATCAAAGCATAAAGGTCCATGGAAATCCATCACTATGATTCCAGAAATTCAGAAAAAACACCAAGTAAGAGATTAACAGAGGAGACAAGATTAGTTTTTGGTTTGATAATTGGACCTTTTCAAATCTAGATTTCCCACTCTATGGAGAGCAACAAAGAAAAAATATGCAACCATTGAAGAAAATTTAGGGGATCGTTTCAGTGATGATGTACGGAACTTCCACTTTTATCGTCCTATCAAGAATTCAGAGATCGGAAAATTATCGGCTCTCCTTACAGATACATCTGGAGCTACTATCAAGCATTCAGAGATCGGAAAATTATCGGCTCTCCTTACAGATACATCTGATGCAGGCGCATCCGGGTCGGGCCCGCAAACCCACACGTCCATGGCCTAGTCGGCCATTCTAGAAGTTTAGGAGAGTCCTAGTTTAGAAGGATTCATAATGAATCTAGGTTTAGGAAGTTTCATTATTTTAGTATTTCTATTATTTAGGAAAGTCCAGTTTGAGTCTATCTAGGAAAGTCTAATATCCTATAAAAGGATGTCCGGGCTGTCTTTATACACTAATGTTGAAGAGAAAATCCCCTTGAGTTTAATAAAGTTTATCAATTTTAGAGTTATTTTAATCTGTCTTTTAATCGTTCTTCGTTTATTTTATCGTCTTCTTTAATTCCGCTGCATTCTACATCAAGTGGTATTCAGAGCCATCAAAATTCTGAATTTTTTTTTATTTCCGCGAAGGTTAGTTCTTATATATCAATGGATTCTTCGTCTTATAGTGATGAAAGTTTTTTTGAAGAAAGATCGGATTGCGAGGAAGATGATTTATCTTACCAAGATATTTCTTTCCATGATCCACAAGAAGATAACTTCTCCTACTATGAGGCAGAAAATTTCGATGAGTCAAGTATGGATGATTTTGGATACGAGTGGGACTATTCAAAACACAACTACGAAGACAAAATAAATATAGAAGAACATCATCATAACCCAAAAAAGCATTCGTCGTGTTCATATGTTTGGGAACCCGGAGACAAACCAAGTAAGTCTTATTCTTCGTATTATCCTTCTTCATCTTCTTCTTTCTCTAAGGAACAACCACCACCATATCATCATCTTTCAAGACAATTTTATGACCGTGAATCCTTCCCTAGGGTTCCGTATGTTGGTTCTGATCATTATCTTCCTACCTTGTTCGATGCCCAACACCAACGAGAACAACGACAAATTTGTTCTCCCCAGGGTTTGCCCCAATTTTATCTGGATGTGGTTTTGGCGGAGGAGGGTGGTTGCCGCCGGAATGATTGGATAAAACCACCATCACCCTCACTACCCCCACCGCCACCTAGGGTTCCTCCAATTTCTTGGAATTACGGCTCCCCTAATTATCATAACAATCATCATTCCTATAGTGATCGTTCGCTTGACACTTCAATTTCCCCTCATCATCCTCATCGTCGGGAGGAGGAAGGGTTCCCCAATTCTTATTATTCTGATCAGAATAGATTCTCACAACAGCACCCACATCAAGTAGAAAATCTTATGATTCCAGATTACCATCACCATCATCCTACTGATAGGGGAGCTGGTGGCTTTAATGGATGTCAAAATCAAGACCTTTTGTGGAATCAATCTGATCGTCGCCCTAATGATAATTATATGTATCAGTATGGTTCGGCAAATGATCAGGAGTCGGCAACATCCTGGCGTAATGGAGAGGTTGATAATGAAGATTGGAGAAGGAGATTCGATAGTCATAGTAATGATAATCATAATGAACAGAAAACTGTGACGACTTTTGACATTGAAGTTGACGATGATGGGGAGAGTTCGGATCCCTCTATACGTAGTAGAAGACCACTTAAATTTTCGGATACCAAAGCATCTACAGAAAATAGGGAAACAATACCTGTAAAAGAAGTAGATGTCTCTTTCAAATCCAACTCGTTGGTAGCTAAAGCAAACTCAGTTTCTTTGAACTCTGCTGCAACATCCATGTCTAAATCTAAAAAGAGGAAAATTACAGACCCTTTGTCAGGTTCTTCACTATCTCCTGTTACCGAGCTCCATGAGGATCGATTACGCGGTACCACTGGGTGTTTAAAGGAGACAAAAGATGGAGTTGGAAATGCTGAATGTGGAATTATTGATAATTTTGGTTCATAGGTTGGTAACAATAGGATCGATGTGTCACTTGATCGTAATGGTGTAGTACGTCCTTTGATTTCCAGTGTTTGTATCGATGGACTGTCTAAATCCGAGATTAAAAACAAGAAGAAGAGGTCAAGGAAAAAGATGAAAGGGAACATTTCGGATTCACAAAGGTCAAGGATCGTTGAAAGCCATGACATTCATAAACGTTCACTCAGCTCTAACCATGGTGCAGACGCTGCCTCGAGTTCTGAGAAGAGTAAGATGTACCCTAAAACAACTAAAGTTCTAGCTTCAATGATCGTAAATAGTGGAGGGACAGAGTCACCTCTAAGCTTTCCGCTTGGTTCAAATAAGTCGCCTAGGAATAAGAAGAGAAGCTTGGGAACTTTTGCAATTTCAACCGACTCTATTCCTATTGCGTTTGTGGGTTTGAATCCGACAATTACGAAATTTGCATCCGATAAGTTAAAGAAGGAATTGGGTCGGAAGAAGGGCTTAGAGATTTGCATGGCTGGGAAGGCCCACCACTTAGTTGAGTTAGCTAAAGAGCAACACTCTTTTGTTATTAGTACTTTATGTCGTTCGGGGAAACTTACAACAACATATGATATTGCAAAGAAGATGAGTGTAGACTTGGGTTTTTCAACGACGTTGAGTATAATCTTCTTCATCGAATTACTAGATGACGGGAGATGTATAAATTTGTTGGAAGATTATTTCCCACGATCGATCTTTCGAGATTCCATGCAACATGAGATTGAAGCTAATGATATAATCCATAATGGTGTCTTTTGGTTTTCATGCACCGTTCGTGCAAAGTGGGAATTAAGGATCGCCATGACAATTTATCGTATGCGGGTGCATCCAATTGTTTTCTTCATCGAAACGGTTCGGGACGAACCTTCTAGGGAAAGGGGAGTTGATGCAGGCGCATCCGGGTCGGGCCCGCAAACCCACACGTCCATGGCCTAGTCGGCCATTCTAGAAGTTTAGGAGAGTCCTAGTTTAGAAGGATTCATAATGAATCTAGGTTTAGGAAGTTTCATTATTTTAGTATTTCTATTATTTAGGAAAGTCCAGTTTGAGTCTATCTAGGAAAGTCTAATATCCTATAAAAGGATGTCCAGGCTGTCTTTATACACTAATGTTGAAGAGAAAATCCCCTTGAGTTTAATAAAGTTTATCAGTTTTAGAGTTATTTTAATCTGTCTTTTAATCGTTCTTCGTTTATTTTATCGTCTTCTTTAATTCCGCTGCGTTCTACATCACATCTGGAGCTACTATCAGTCTTAATTCAAGTTCTGATTATCGAAATTGGCTCCATGATTATCGAGGATTTTCTGTTAAGTCGTTTTATCAAGAAATCGAAAATCAGTCGGCATTCTCTCAAATAATGACCCCCAAATGGCTTTGGCACAAAGTGATTCCTTCTAATGTGTCATTCCTCCTTTGGGCTATCATTCATGAAGGTGTTCCTACAATGGATAGGCTTGTAATAAGGGAACTTACTGCCCCCAACTAATGCTCCCTACGTAAGATGAATTGTGAAACTTCAACTCATCTTTTCCTCAAGTGCCCCTTTACTGCCAAAGTTTGAGAAACTATCTATTTAAACTCCAATCTCCTTAGCAATTCCATTTCAATCTCTCATCTTATTTTGGATTGGAAGCATCGTAAGATATCAGATCAAAAGTCCCTTATTAATCTATGTATTCCCCCCGTCAGAATTTGGTCGATATGGCTTGAAAGGAATAACAGAGTATTGAATACAAATTGTGAGCGAGAAGAATCGTTGGAGAATGTCATTGTTTCAGTTAA
Organism: Eschscholzia californica subsp. californica; assembly: GCA_002897215.1. NCBI lineage: Eukaryota > Viridiplantae > Streptophyta > Magnoliopsida > Ranunculales > Papaveraceae > Eschscholzia > Eschscholzia californica. The sequence continues at coordinate 133,516 of BEHA01001990.1, read as the reverse complement.
GAGTCTTATTTACTACTGAGTTTCTTCCCAAAATTGATCTAAAAACACTCTGTTTAGTCAATTAATTAGAGAAGGAGATGCCATTTGTAGGCTTTGAGCCTTTTGTAGTTGATAATTGTTTTTGATTTGTTGTCTGCAGGGGCTGGTTAGCTATCTTGACTTCCACCCTTGCTTTGATTTTCTTAATGAATGATACTATTTTGCTTCTTCAAAAAAAAAGAAATGGATGGCCAAGGAAATCATGGGAAACAAAAAGGTAGTGGCAAAAAAGAGGCATACAGTTTGAAAGTAGAGGAAAAAGATACTATTGAATTATAAATTCACACACACTTTTTGCTCCACAGGTAATACTCTTCATGCATGTAAGTATGTGCTTCTTCATTATTAAAATATTCATCTTCTATATATAAATACCACTACCATGTAATCATTTGGGGAACCCTAAAGAAAACAATATATATGTTATTGTGTTTCATAAATGGGTTCCTTATCTTGTTCTTGTTCTTTATTATTCTCACTTCTTGTTTTTGTGTTTAGTTATAATAGGGCATTTGCAATTACATATGGAGTTAGTAAGGCTTCAGGGAACCACTACTGCAGTAGTTTTCTTGATAATTATGCAATTACTTGGGGAGATGATCATATTTCTACTTTTAATCAAGGAAACACTGTCCAACTTTCCATGGATAAATCCTCTGGTTACTCTTTCTATCTTTATACATTAGCAACTTTTAATTTATTAATTTTTCTTAAATTTTTTACTTGTTGTACACATAAGTTGGATCAAACTACTCGACTATAGTAATAAAAAATGTGCTCACACCCAAGGGCGGAGCCATATGAAGAGATCATCGCCCCTCAAGCTAGGGGCGAAATTGATTGTTTTAGTGTTTTTTAAGAATAGTTTTGACATAACGCGTTTCCAGTCGTAGCGCCCTCCCTACCCTACACACACTTGGTCAAGAGATCGAATTGTCTAGGTATTTAGTATCTGGAGAAAACATCTTATTATATTGTAAATTGTCAAAGATTTATTACTACTGGTATTTTTGGACAAATACGAAATATATAACAGTTTTGCGTTCTATATGTTTTACTTTGTTTAGGTTTAAAAATCATTTATCTTGGATTGATTTAGAAAGTTAAGATATGTTTTCATCGTGATAGAAAAATGTAAAGTCTTTCACTATAAAATTGCTCCTAAATTGAACTTTGCAAGTGGATAGTATATTGTAAGAAAAAACTACTCTATAGTTTAGGCTAGCATACTCTAATTTAAAGTCGTGGCTCCGCCTTTGTTCACTCTATGTATAAAAATGGCTACCAAGCGACACTTCAGTTTTTTTTTTTTGTTGAAAGGAGCGACACTTCAGTTAATACAATTTCGCTTTATTTGAGGTGTAAACTCTTACACCATTTGAAATTATTTTGTGCATTCAAATTTGTGTATAGGGTCTGGGTTTGGATCAAAATTGGCTTATAGTTCAGGATCCATCCGTTTTAGGATTAAGGTACCTGGTCGGAATTCTTCAGGAGTTGTTACAGCTTTTTATGTGAGTACTTGTATTATTCCATGTTTTTCCTTTTCATCATGTTTTGATGTCATAAATTGGTCACCGTTAGATCGTTAGATCGATGGGGTATTGGAAACGACATCACGTCACCCTCTATGCATGCAGCTAACATCACATGGAGATGGTCATGATGAGCTTGATTTTGAGTTCTTGGGTAATGCTAATAATGAAGAAAGGCCAATTACACTTCAAACAAATATTTTTGTAAATGGAGTAGGAGGAAGAGAACAAGCCATGAGTCTGTGGTTTGATCCTAGTGCTGATTATCATTCTTATAAGATCATTTGGAACCCGTATCAAATTGTGTAAGAATACTAAAACTCATATTATCACCTCGTCTCCCACATCTATATATATGACGACCGACATGTATCTATGTACAGACAGTACAACCAGTTTACATCTATCTACGTACTAGACGACCGACACACGTACAAGCGATTAGTAGCGGGTTGGTCATGGATTGACTATGCCAACAACCCGTCCCCAGTCTGCAAACAATCCTCTCATCTCATGAGAAACTATGTATACATAAACTTTGTTTATTTCTAAATAGAATATTCAAATGGACAACTCTTACCTTAAATATATATGTTATTGGGTATGCAGGTTTTTTGTGGACAATACACCAATTAGGGTTTTCAAGAACAAAACAAATATTGGTGTAGACTACCCAACTAAACCAATGAATATTGAGGCAAGTATATGGAATGGAGATAGTTGGGCAAATGGAGAGATTGATTGGAATTCTGCACCATTCAAAGCTAGCTTTAGAGGGTTCAATATTGATGGATGTTCCCTCTCTACTTTCAATTCAAACAATCCCCAACTTTGTTCCTCTTCAAAACTTTGGTGGAACAGAGACAAGTATAGGGAACTTAATCATGATCAAGAAATGGCATATCAAAGAGTTAAGCAAAATTACATTTTTTATGACTATTGTACCCCTGGAGAGTATACACCTCCCCCAGAGTGCCCTCAATGATAATACCAAATTAATATATAATTATGAGTGTACTAGGTTAAAAATAATAACTATGGTAGTACTTTGGATTAATTCCTAATTCACCCGTAATATTAGGCTTTTTGTAAAACTTACTAGTACTTCACTGTATTAAATGGAAATGATTTGTTTGATAAGATGTTCATTCATTCTTAGGATCGTTTGAGGAAACTTATGCGATGTCGCCCCCATCCAAGTTCTAGCGAAAATAAGTAATTGATAATGTATGTTGAGAGGGAAATGTTACAAACTCAGACCTATCTTTTGTTACTAATCAGGGGTTGGTAACTCACTTTGAATTGTGTTGTTTTACAAATATCCACTCGGATAAGACAAGAGAGGGGAGAAAGATAATCATTTCAGATCATATTTCCACTCACATTAAAGAGAGTGATTAGAAATATAAGAGAGAGAAAGAGAGGGAGAAAGAAAGACTTACGAAGTGGTCCTTTAGGAAAGATTGAAAGAGAAGAATATTAGTTTGAGGAAAAGAAGATTATCAATCTTGTGAATTAGTTCGGTTTGGCGTTATACTTCTTCAGTCATTATGGTAATCTAGAATTTGTTCAAATCCTAAGGCGTGAGATATCTCTATTTTCTTTTTCTTGTTCAGTTTTATCTACCATAATTTTGGTAAAGAGTTGTTATCCAAAAGTGTCCTCTTGCATCTTGAGGAGTTGGTTAGTCCCTTATTGCTTTAGGGATAAGTTGTGTAACCCATTATTATCATCACTGTGGAAGTTTTTCTAGACTAGGTCATGTGGTTTACTACCTTGACGCGATTCATGGGAATCAGGTTATTTTAGTTTGATGTTTGGTTTGCCCAAGAATAGGATCTCGAATCTCGATTCCTGATAGATTCCTAACTTGGTGTTTGGTTCGTATAGGAATAATATTGTCAATCTGTGCAAAGTCCTATTATATGTTTTACTTAAACTACATAAATGATACGTCAACTTTGTTCTGTAATTTAACAAGTATGATCTATTCAAATTTGTAGATATGAGTTAGTAACGCGATATAATAATTTAAGTAAAATTCATATTTAAAATAAATAGAGGTTTCGTCTATTATTTTTTCCTTTTTAAACGATATGGAATCGATCGGAATGAACAAAGAACTAGAGATAAGGAAAAAACTAAAGAGAGTAAAACTCAAGCGAAAGAGAGAGATGTTACGGTGGTGACTGAAACACTAAGTTTTTAATTCTTTTAATTGTGATATTATGTGAAGACGATTTTAATATTAGTCATTATAATATTTTATTAAGGATAATTTTTTCTATGAACATTAAAAAAGATCATTCCCAGGAATGACAATCCTAACCCCTTCCCCATCCCTGGGTTCGTTATTACTCCGTTGAGGAGGAAACATATTCTTTCGGGAATAGGATTCTCCATGCATTCCCGCAAACCAAACAGTAAACGGGATTGTGATTCCCGTGAATCATATTTCATTCCCACGTGATCCTCGCTCGCCGAACATGGTCTTGATGGTCATGGTGTCTTACTTTCACATACTTAATCTTGACATTTGTGAACAGGTTATTTAGGTTGTTTTTTCAACCAGAAAAACTAAAACTAAGCAGTGGCGTATCCAGAATTTACTTTTAGGGATAAAAAATTACTATGCCCCTTCTAAAAATTTCAATGACAAAAACATAAGAAAATAAGAAATATTTTATTAATCAAATTAATAGTTAGAAATAATTGACATTAAGAGATTCAAAATTTTAATATTTTTTATTAAAATTTGATACTTTTATATAATCCATAGATTCATAATTGACATCAAATTTCCATTGCAAGTTCTTCGTAATTATCTCATTATTAATCTCACAAAAAGAACACTACAAAAACCAGTTCTGGCGATTGAATCCGCGACGACCCCGATAGTACATATCAGAACTGACACTAAGAGATTCAAAATCGAATATTTTAGATAGATTTGATATTTTGACCTCGAATTTTCAATGCAAGTTCTTCACAATTTTGTCATTATCAATCCCCAAAAAAAATATTAAATTCGGTGGTGGGACTTCAACCTACGACCAACATAATCCATCTAGGACTTAACCTGAGCTCTAACCATTCTATCAATTACCAAGTTACATCTATGTAATAGACGGTCTGGACTATGTTATCTCGCTTCAAACAAAATAGCAATAAAATTACATACAAACATATTCGAACTCGTGACCTGAAGGACAAATAGGCAACCCTCCTCTGTTGACCCAACAAAAAGTAGTGTTAAAGATTGTAACTAAGCTAATTATATTATACAAGTAATAGTATCTTTTTTCTTAAAATTAAATATCGTATACTTCGTCGTAGAAGCAGGGCCGTGGTTGAGAATTTGGAGGCTCCGTACCAAATTTGAATCTTGGCCTCTCGTACAATAAAAATTACAAATAAAAATTATTAGTAATAAAAATATCAGCAAATTTAACAACAGATAAGTGAAAATCATAGATGAATCCAAATGTATTTCGAAGAAAGTAGTTACAGAAAAAAATTTCAATCCAAATTTTTCGTTTTATAGGAAATCTAGTCTAAGAATCTACAATCGCTTGTAAACCAAAAAGTTTATTTATTATATTTTATATTATACATTTATAACTACAAATAATGCAATGATTTTAAAATCTTATGGATTGTTTTCATCTTATTATAATACCACTTTGCATATTTGGTTTACGAATTACTGACTATGACAAGGACGAAATAAAAATAACTTATTCTTAAAGAATAGTTAAAAGGTTGTAATGGAGAAGAAATGAAGACATAGTTAACATTTGTACTCCCAACCTTTATAAAAATAAGGTAGAGAAAAAAGTGGATTTTGGAGGTGGAGGGACTTGAACGCGGGTCAGAAACACGAATAATTGATTGAATTGCCAGTCGAGCTTAGACACGAACATGCTAATTCATAGCTCTTTGTATATATTACTAATGCTTGTATAGATCTCTTGTTGGAAAAAATGAACAATTTATTATGTAAAGTTGATTTAATTTGAATGCTTTACTTTTGAAAAATAACACTTGAATTTTAATTTATGCCTACTAACTTTTTAATTTGAATTAGAAGTTTTATAAATTAAGAAGATGTATCTCTACAACTTTAACTACTTTTATGAAAGGTTGCAAATTTTCACAAAAATTGTTTCATTCTTTATAAATAAGAGAAATGATAAGAGAAAACATCACTTAGAAAAAATCAGAAAACAAATTCTCGTTTGTTTTATTCTCTAATAAACACTTAGCCAAATCTTGATTGTTCTTGTGCTCCTTAAGTAAATCTTCACATATTACTTAGTGCAGATTTACATAAGGCTTGTCATATCTTGGGAGGCAATTTGCTCATAACCTATAAGTGATCTCAAGTGGAGAGGAAACAAATATTGCTTTAAGGCAAGTGTATTTAAATACACGTTTCAAGTCTCTTAAATCCCTAATTTTATTGTTGTATTACTAATTTTTCTAACAATCTTGAAGCAATATTTTGATGGAGAGACCGAGACTACTATGGCAACTATTAATTTGATGAATCAAGTTTTGGTGAAATTAGATCGTTTTAATGGTACAAATTTCACTCGTTGGCAAGACAAATTGAAATTTCTTTTAACTGCTCTGAAAGTGTTATATATTCTTGATCCTACACTGAAATCCATTCCTGTACCAAGTGAAGAAGATACTAATGAATTAAAGGATGAAAGAAAGAAGAGAGAAGAAGATGAACTTATTTGTAGAGGTCATACTTTAAATGCTATGTCTGGTCGACTATATGATCTCTATACTGATACTCGTTCTGCAAAAGATATTTGGAATGTTCTTGAATTTAAATATAAGGCTGAAGAAGAAGGTACGAAAAAATTTCTTATTTCTAAATCTTTTTATTTTAAGATGTTTGATGATAAACCTATTTTACCCCAAATTCATGAATTACAAATTATTGTGAATAAAATGAGAGTTGTCAAAATTGACATTCCTGAATGTTTTCAAGTTGGTGCAATTATAGCAAAATTACCACCAAGTTGGAAAAACTATAGGAACATGATTCTTCATAAATCCGAAGATTTTACATTAGAGGAAATCCAAAAACATCTTCGGATAGAAGAAGAATCAAGGTCAAGAGACAACAAGGCGGAGAATGATATTGGCATATCTAAAGCCAACATGGTGAAAAAACCAAATCATCCCAAAAAGAATAAAGAAAAATTTTCGAGTCCGAAGAGGGTTCATGGAAAATTTAAAAAGACTTTCCAAGCCATAAAGAAACCTCGAGGTTATTTTGTGTGCGGAAAAGTGGGACATTATGCTCGAGATTGTAAATTTCGTAAGGAACAAATGCAATAAATGAATAGATTATTGCAGTTTTAAGCGAAATCAATGCAATTCATGGAAAAGTTCCAGGATGGTGGTATGATACATGTGTGATAGATCAATATTCAAAACCTATGATTCAATAAATGATGGTCAAGAAATTCAAATGGGAAATGAAGTGCGTTCTAAATTACTTGGTAAAGGTAATGTTGAACTTGTATTCACATCGGGAAAGAAAATTACTATATCAAATGTACTTCATGTTCCTGATACGAATAAAAACCTAGTAAGTGGTGACTTATTGGAAAAACCTGGAATAAAGTTGGTGTATGAATCAGACAAATTAATTTTGTCTCAAATTGGTGTATTTGTTGGGAAAGATTATTCTTGTGATGGAATGGTGAAACTATGTACCATGAAAAATAATATTAATAATAATATTATACCCCCTTAGTCCCAAAAAGAATGACCTAATTTCTATTTTGGATTGTCCCATTTTAGATTAGCACATATTGATGTGAGTACTATTAAACGAATGGTTAAATGTGATTTATTATCACGTGATACTGACAACTTGAATAAATGTGAAGTATGTATAAAGTCTAAAATGGTGAATAAACCATTACAAAGTGTTACTAGAACATCAAAAAATTTAGACTTAATACATACCGACATTTGTGAATTAAATGGAATTTTAACTAGAGGGGGCAAACGATACTTTATAACTTTTATAGATGATTGTTCTAGGTATACTTATGTTTACTAGTTAAAAAATAAAAGTGATGCTTTTGATGCATTTAAAATTTATAAGGCCGAAGTAGAAAATCAATTAGAAAAGAAAATTAAGAAAATTAGGAGTGATAGAGGTGGTGAATATTTTGGTGATGATTTTGATAAATTTTGTGAGCCACATGGAATTATACATCAATGCACCGCACCTTTTACGCCTCAACAAAATGGCTTAGCCGAAAAAAATCGTACTTTTGTTGAAATGATAAATGTTATGTTATTATGACGCAGCGGAAAATTCCGAAAAGAATTAGAACTCCGTCTAAAACTTATAGAACCCAGAAAAAAGTCTTTGATCTTCGTCTAAAGACTATAGAACCAAAACTAAGAAGATTTAATACTAAAAAGTTGAACTTTATTGATAAACTTGAATTCCATAAAACAACTCCTAGATCCCCCTTATATAGACTTAGGGTTTCCTTAACCTAATCAAACTCAAATAACAATTTCTAATAAATAAAATACTAGAATCTAAAACCTAAAAGGTTTTCTAAAATTATAAAACAGCTAAAAATAATAATTCTCTACGAACAAAAATATTATACTAATAAAATAACTAGATTTTAAGATATCCAAGATACTTGGAATATCTCATGAAAATCTCCCTGCATCACTAATTGAGTTGAATGTTATCTTGATTGACACTCCTTTGATATATCCTTCTCGTGAACTATGCATAGGAATTACCAAACTTTCAGATTTGACTGACGATTTTACTAGGCCATAAAATATTTTCTGCCTATATTTGTAATTTGACTCAAGCTCTCTTTTCACCCCAAAAATAAACTTGTACTGATCATGAGTATAGTGATTGAAAATTATGAACTTCGATGAAGACTTTCTAATAAAACTACTTATCAATCCATGTGAAACAATTTGAGATTCACAAAATTCTAAGAACGGATCTTCGTATGAAGGAACTTCAATTGGACTAATGTCTGACTTCCGAAGTTTTTCACCTTCCTTTGATTCAGCTTCTTGAACAACGTTTGTCTCAATTTCCCGAACAACGTCAGTTGTCTCAATTTTCTAAACAACTTCCTTTGATTCAATTGGTTGGACCACTTCCTTTAACTCAATTTTCTGAATAATTTCTTCAGAGACAAATTCCTTACCGTGTAAGTTGATATCAGGAGACTTATTTGTGAACACAATAATGTTAGATTTTGATTCATGAGTAATATTACTTGAATTTTCTGTGCTCACAATTTGTTGGTTCAACATTCTCTATGGGAGCTGTTTTTACCTTTTTTATGTTTAAGCCAGGTTGTTCTTCCCTTCGAAATCCAAAGTTCCTATATTCCCGCTCCTGAGTTTCAAGTTTTAGGGCTAAGTTGTACGCAGCTTGAATAGTCCATACTGTAACTATCCCCACCTTTTCTCGCAGACTAAATTTTAATCCGCTTAGAAATCGATTTGCTACAACATCTTCATATTCTGCAATGTTTTCCATATTGTTTCTTTGAGCCAGTTTTGAAAACTCTTTGTAGTAATCACCCACCGAACGCAACCCTTGGCTACAGTTCTTGTAAGTCATAAACAAGTGTTGTTGATAATTAGGAGGTAAAAACCTATCTCTCGGGTTCTCTTTCATAGACGGCCAATTCTGGATGGGTGGCCTTCCTTGTCTCATTCTTTGATGTTGTAATTGATCCCACCAATCTGCGGCACCCCCTTTAAGTCTACAAACAATAATTTTAACCATCTTCTCATTGAGCATAGTAGCACACTTATTAGTGACATGTCGTTCGACCTTATCTAGCCAATCGAAAAACTCTTCAATAGTTGAATACCCGTCGAAAATTGGTATCTCTTCGTTGATCTTATACTCTCTACGTGGGTGCACTTGAACTGAAAAACCGTTACCATGATAGTAATTCTCCATATTGACTGATTGATAACACAATAGAGAACACTAATAATAATCTGATTCTTTTTTTTTTAAAACCAATTTTAGATGCATCTTTGGCAAATCCATCGATGTGTTCTAAAGTGATCTTCGCGTAGACGATATCGAACCAGGCAAATCCTCGCTCTTGATGCCAACTGACGCAGCGGAAAATTCCGAAAAGAATTAGAACTCCGTCTAAAACTTATAGAACTCAGAAAAAAGTCTTTGATCTTCGTCTAAAGACTATAGAACCAAAACTAAGAAGATTTAATACTAAAAAGCTGAACTTTATTGATAAACTTGAATTCCATAAAACAACTCCAAGATCCCCCTTATATAGACTTAGGGTTTCCTTAACCTAATCAAACTCAAATAACAATTTCTAATAAATAAAATACTACTTTCCTAAACCTAATCAAATTCTACTAACAACTTCTAAATAAATAAAATACTAGAATCTAAAACCTAAAAGGTTTTCTAAAATTATAAAACTGCTAAAAATAATAATTCTCTACGAACAAAAATATTATACTAATAAAATAACTAGATTTTAAGATATCCAAGATACTTGGAATATCTCATGAAAATCTCCCTGCATCATATTAAATGCTAAATCATCATTTGCATTATGGGGAGAGACAATTTTATCGACTTGCCATATTTTAATAGAATTCCTTCAAAGAAAACTATAATATCTCCATATGAAATTTGGAGAGGAAGAAAACCAAACATTAACTATTTTAAAGTGTGGGGGTGTCTTGCCATTGTAGAACTATTAATCCTAAAAGGACTAAGTCGGGGGCAAGGGCTATAAAGTGTAGTTTATTCGATATTCACAAAATAGCAAGGCCTATAGACTCTTAGATTTAGAGTCTAATGTTGTAATTGAATCAAGAGAAGTAGAAATTTTTGAGAACTTGTTATCTAGTGATAATAATTCTCAAATGGATGTTCATCAAAATAAGTCTCAAAATGAGATATCTTCAAAAATTCATGAACTTCCCAATGAACCTCGAAAAAGTCAAAGAATAAGAAAAGAAAAAAATTTAGGTTTGGATCAATATGACTCTCAAAGAATTTCTTTCAATTGAGTTGAAGGAAATAGAGAAAATATGATTAATGTGAGTCAAATCAATTTAGAAATTGGAGACGATCCTAAATCTTTCAAAGAAGCAATGGCTTCTAGAGATTCGGTGTTTTAGAAGGAAGCTATAAATGATGAGATGGATTCAATTATGTCAAACCATACTTGGAAATTAGTTGATTTACCACCCGGTTCAAAGGCAATTGGTTCTGAGTGGGTATTTAAAAAGGAATACCATACCAATGGCACACTGCAAACATTTAAGGTTAGATTAGTAGTCAAGGGTTTTCGACAAACAGAAGGAATAGATTATTTGATACATATGCACCCGTAGCTAGAATTACTTCTATTAGATTAATGTTTGCTATTGCATTTATTCATAACCTTCATGTGCATCAAATAGACGTAAAAATCGCATTCTTAAATGGAGACCTTAATGAGGAGGTCTATATGGAACAACCGGAAGGATTTGTTCTTCAAAGAAATGAAAATAAAGTATGCAAACTAGAAAAATCTTTATATGGTTTAAAACAAGCTCCTAAATAATGGCACAGTAAATTTGATAGTGTTATTACTTTAAATGGGTTTAAACATAATAATGCCGATAAATGTTTTTATTGCAAAACTTGTGATAGATATACAATTATTATTTGTTTGTATGTTGATGATATGTTACTAATTTGTAATAAACTAGAAGGCATTCTAGAAACTAAGATATTATTATCTTCTACTTATAAATGAAAGATCTTGGAGAGTTGACACTATTTTGTGTATAAAAATTAAGAAAAATAGTGGGGGTTATTGATGCACCCGAAAGGTTGCACACCCAAGCGGAGGTATCAAGTAGTAACCCGGTAAAGCCGGGGTCGATCCAAGGATAGGTTGGTAACTCAGATATCGAAGGATCTTATCCACCGATTTAGATATCAAAGGCTAACTTAGACAAAAAAAAAACATAAACAAATAAAGTAAAGAGGGGGGGTTTTAATTAGGCATTGACAAGAAAGAAATAGAAGAGAAATAAGTAAACTTGCTCTATTAACTAAAGATTCTTGGGAGGCTAGGGTTTTATTCTAAATATGAGAGAGGTTAAGGATTCGGGAATCCATCGAGATATATTTGCGTAGATGCTTGTTTGGGTCAATTCTCAAGTTTGAGTCTTCTCGACTCTAAATTAGATGCTCTAAGTGCTAGATATACCTAATGGTCATAACTAGTCAAAGGATCATCATATTCCATTAACATCGAGTCTAGATCGGAAAGATCGATTAACAAGTAACTATATGACATATGCTTGACATAAGACATGAAACAAGTGTAACCGATTAACCTAACATGATAGAGATATCAAACATACTAATCTAATCAAACAAACAAATAAATAAACATATCAAGATTTCATCATAATCCTCAACAAGAGGTTTATCTAGACATGGAGAAATTCTTGAATTCAAGCACAATTGAGAGTGTGATTAACATTATAAACACCATAAAATCCATAATCATACTCACTTTATTTTAATTTCTCTCTCTCTAGGGTGTATGTAGCAAGAACAACTAGTAATCAAGCTTTAGAAGGATTATTTATAAACTTTGAATCAAGAATGAGAGTAGTTATTCATAAAGATAATCAAATCAAAGCATAATAACATGAATCACTCATATTAAGTACTTTATCTCTCTAAAATTCATCACAAGCAAGTTCAAATAACTCAATACAACCTTAAGAAAAGCTTAAAAACCTTAGAAATCAAAAGAAGAAGAAGATACAAACAAAGGAACTCAAGGGAAGCAAGAGGGGTGTTTGGACGACCAAACCCTATGCAAAACAAGCTTTCCCACGCCATTAATGGGCTGAAAAAGCTGCTGGCCGAGCTGGGTAGCCATGGCCAAGAGCACCAAAGCATAGCCAACCCATTCTTCACCTTCTCTACCTTCTTTGTTTCACTTCCTTCTGATTTCTTCTTGTTTTCCCTCTCTAGATCTTTAAATCTCCATGAACCCTAGCCTCCATTATCATTTTCTCTCTCTAAAGTTCAGCACATAAGCAAGAAGATGAAGTGTAGACCAAGTTAGGGCATTAATTTCTATTTCCTACCCCAAAAGACCACTTTGCCTTTCCTTAGTAGTTATAGTCACTCCTTTGTCTAGCTTGACTTCTTCAAGTTATTTTGACTCATTTAATGACTCCATTTCATTTTAACTTGAATAATGGGCTCTCTAACTTGACAAAAGGGTGCAAATGACAATTTTGCCCTTGTCTCCTAACTTGCTAATTTCTTATGCTTTTTATCTCTAGTCTTCACCAAAGTGATAATCATGTTCCAAAGACTTCATAGACTTTCTCAAATTATATTTTGACCCTCTTAGATGCAAATGACCATAATACCCTTGGTGAGTCTTTATCTCCTTACTTGCTCCCTTTTGCTCTTAGACTTTAAGGACCTTTTCTTAGATTCTTTTAAGTGCTTTTGACTCTTCTAGGGTCTCCTTAGCTCATTTCCTTGCATAGTTCTTTTATGGTACCTTGTCATGAATATAAACATATCTTATTAGAATTGAAGCATAAAATGGACTAATTCATCTAAGTTAAGTGACCTAAATGTGATGTTTTCACATCACGTCAGTTTTTCTTTATGTCAATCTCATTATATTGAAAAAGTACTTAACAAATTTAGTCAGCTTAATATAAAAGAGTCTAATACCCCATTTGATCCAAGTATCAAATTAATTCAAAATAGTGAAAAAGTGGTTCCTCAACTTGAGTATGCAAGTGTTATCGAAAGTCTTATGTATGCGACACAATGCACAAGACCGAATATAGCATATGTTGTAAGTACATTAGTAGATATACAAGTAACACAGGTATTGCATATTGGGATGCAATCAAAAGAGTTTTAGGTTATCTTGAAAAGACTAAAGATTTAAACCTACAACATTTAAAATTTCCTGAAATTTTGGAAGGATATTCAGATGCAAGTTGGATATCTAATGGAGATGATAAAAAGTCAACCACGGGTTGGATATTTACTTTTGGTGGTGGAGCAATTTCTTGGGGATCCAAGAAAGAAATTTGTATAACTCATTCGACTATGGAATCCGAATTCATAGCATTAGCGGCAACGGGAAAAGAAGCTGAGTGGTTAAGAGACCTACTCATTGAGATTCCGTTCATCCACCTGTTTCAATATTTTGTGATAGTCAAGTCACATTAGCACCTGCATATAATGGAGTATATAGTAGCAAGTCTAGACATATTAGTCTACGACATGAGTATGTAAAATAATTAATTCAAGATGAAATTATTTCAATTACATTTGTGAGATCAAATCAAAATCTAGCGAATCCTTTTACCAAACCTCTATCAAGAGATATGATAAAATCAACATCTAGTGGGATGGGGTTGAAACTCTTAAATTAAAAGTCACTAATGATGGCAACCCAACCTAATACTAGGAAATAACTAGTCTTAGGTTCAACGGGTAATAACAAGTTATTGATAAGTGACTAGTTCAACACTATAACCCCATCAAAGATGAAAAGTGTTGGTTGCTACGAAGTGAGTTTGAGTTTAATGCTCTTAATGAAGTTCAGTCAATAATGACAAGTATCTTCTAAAGTAGCAAAGATATTGAAAGAACTCCAACTGTGTGAACTTAGAGGTGGTGCCGCCTCTCATTAGGTTTAGAGTTTCCCTAAGAAAAGTTCATGAAACCAAGAAGCACATGGCCATAAAAGTGCTAAGCGAGAATCGTGTGAAGCAAAAGAACAAATGTATTTTGTTTGTGGTGTAACCGACTTTATCACTAGGAATAACGGGTTAAAGCTACAAGCTACCTGGGATTTCGATAGAACTTTGTGCACTTACACTAAGGTATGGTTCAAATCTAAAGATACCATACATTATGCATCAATACTACCTAAATATTTTTGGCTAAGTAGGTTTTTTTAATAAAATTGTTCAAGTGGGGGATTGTTGGAAAAAATGAACAATTTATTATGGTCGCGGCTTTGGGGAATAAAGAAAATTCTCCAGGGAATAAATTCTCGAGGGAATCCAGATTTTTTTTAAAATTCTCCGGGGAATAAATTTTAATGGGGAATACAAAATAAATTTTTTTGAAAGTTTTCCTCTATCTCATCACCTCTCTCTGCCACCTAACCTTCTCGCCACCTCATCATCATCTTCTCCGGGAAGGTCGCCGACCGGCGACCTTCAAACATAAAAAAATTATTTTTTTCCTCTCTCCTCTTTCTCTCTCTAAATTTTTTTTTTTTCAAACACTCTTCTCTCTCTCTCTAGATCTGGTGAACCAGATCTGGTTCACCAGATCTAGAGAGAGAGAGAAGAGTGTTTGAAAAAAAAATTTAGAGAGAGAAAGAGGAGAGAGGAAAAAATATATATATTTTTTTATGTTTGAAGGTCGCCGGCCGGAAAATTGGCCGGCCGGCGACCTTCCCGGAGAAGATGATGATGAGGTGGCGAGAAGGTTAGGTGGCAGAGAGAGGTGATGAGATGGAGGAGTCTTTTTTATAGCATCTTCTAAAATTAGAAGCCCCTTAGGAATAAAAAGAAACATAAAAAGTCAATCTTATTTGACTAGTTTTAAGAAAAATCTTTATTCCCCGGAGAATTTTCTTTATTCCCCAAAGCCGCGGCCTTTATTATGTAAAGTTGATTTAATTTGAATGCTTTACTTTTGAAAAATAACATTTTAATTTTAATTTATGTCTACTAACTTTTTAATTTGAATTAGAAGTTTTATTTGAAATTAAGATGTATCTCTACAACTTTAACTACTTTTATGAAAGGTTG
>BEHA01001990.1:94047-104684 GCA_002897215.1 Eschscholzia californica subsp. californica | reverse complement strand
GAGTGTTGAAATCTTAGAGAGAGAAAGCTTGAAGGTTGCTTTCATGGTGGACTGTTCTTGAAAGGAAGAAGATGATACTGACTGATAAGGGGAGGTCAAGTTCTGCTGACAGGACACCTATTATACACTGATAAGGGGACCCCTGCATTCTGTTACAGGGAGATCGACAACACTTGAACACTTATATTTCCCGTCGATCTTAGTCTCGCGCCTCATCGGAATAGGGAGATTCTCATCTTAACTCATGTCTTTCTTTATTTTCTTCCCGTTTATTATTTGTATCGCCATGTCTAGCTAGCTTTTCTATTCGGATACTCGTGAAACATGTTTTCATGTGATAAATGAGTCTGTATTGCTTTTAATGATGACACTTTCCGGATTCTAGAGCGTTCATGTTATAGAATCCGAGTAATATAAAGAGTTCGTTGACCAATCCATGTAAATGGGTGAAGTTAATTAACTTTTCGTGCTTATAGATTATTAATACTAGTCACGATCAATTTTGTGGATCGAAGTATCCCTCTCGTTCCATTCTTACTCGACTCTTCCCGAATCTCTCACCTTTAGTTTAGTTTACTTTTCGTTGTTTCTTATAAATCAATCCAAAAACCAAATTATCACCTTTTATTTTAGTCTAAGATAGTGAGTGACACCTAGACCGGTGGCTAGACTCTCTCGATATCCGAATTACCTCTCTATCCTTGAGGATCGATCCCGGTCTTACCGGGTTATTACTTGACGCCCGTATACTTGCGGGTGGAGACCTATTTTGGGTAACCTTTTAGGCCCATCAAGTTTTTGGCGCCGCTGCCGGGGATAGGTTTAGTAGTTTGAATATTGTTTGTTTTGTTCATTAGTTTAGTGTTATTTGTTAACTTAGACGTTTTTGTTTATTTTCGTAGTTTCTGACTCTTTCTTGTTTTCAGGAACTACTTTAAGAAGAAAAAAAAAAGCCGAAAGAAGAAGAATATAGGAGCGAAGGAAAAGAAAGAAATCGGAAGGAAAAACGAAACGAGAGGAGCATTCGCTAGTATCGTATTCTATCTCTTTCTTTCTTACTTGTGTGTGATTGGTTGGATAAGTTTTGATTTGCATTGATAGCTTGTTTGTTAGTTCCTTGAGCATTGTGAGATCATGGCACGTTATTCTAACGGTTGGCCATTCCATGTTGATGATGATGATGACCTTGATCTGAGGAGTTCCATCACTACCCGACCTGGTATGACCTTCGGGGAATACCAGCAGATGAGTAGAAACGAGCCTGACCGACCTGGTATGACATTTGGGGATTATCAACGAATGTCTAGAAACGGTCTGATTAGTGAGTGGAGTAGACCAGAACCTGATCGATCTCGTTTGACATTAGGAGAATACCGACAAATGTATAGAGATGGTCAAATTAGTGATGGATATGGTCTGACACCGAATATGTATGAGAGACCTTACAGTCCACACTATTTAGAGACCAATGATTTTAGAGGCAGGTATGATCCTAATATGTACGATGAGAGTTATGACCAAGAGTCTTCATTGAATTACACTAGTGAGCCTTATTATGAGGAGACTTTTGAAGAGTCCACGAGTCGTCTTAGAGAGATGATGTCACAATTTGCGACTCAAACGACGCAGGAGATTGAGTCATTGACTCAACAGGTAAAGATGCTAAAGTCACAGTTATTCGTCGACGAGGAAGGGGTTTCACCACCCCAAACTCAAGAGGGTATTAGGTACGATGACGAGGGTAATACGTCTAACCCTAGTACTAAGTTAAATATCGATGAATTTACTGATAGTACCTTAGAGCCTGAACGGTCTGATGACCTTGTTGTCTTGTTTCCTCCACCAGTGTCGTCTCACCATGATAGGACTACATTAGACGTTGATGTTCAGGGTGATGGCTCTACGAGCAAGTTTGAGGATGACATGATTATGAACTATCCGATTTTTGACACTTGTAAGGAGTCAGTGTTAGATGCAATTCTAGGAAGGCCTGCTATTATAACTGACTGCGAGGCTCCAAATGTCTTTAAGGATATTGATGATGTAGTAGTTAGAGACACGTTGGATAGTTTGTCAGACTATTTACCTAAGGAAACCATGGACCTTAACTTGGTCCCCGAGCCTATTGCCTTACCCTTAGAGTCTAGTTCGACTTTCCACATGATCTCAAATTCGGTTGTTGATCCCTTTTGGGACATTTCAGACGTCTTTCCAAAGACGTCTATGGACATAGCGGATATTCTGTCTACTAAGCTTTCAGATGATTTTTTGCCTTCGACTGATATTTTGACTCTTCACATGTATGTCGATCCTTTTGATGATTTCTTTGTTGTCGTTCCTTCTATTTATGCCTACTTAGTGGACTGTGCACCCACTAAGTTTGGGGATGGCTTGTTTTCTTTTATCGTCTCATGTG
This sequence comes from Eschscholzia californica subsp. californica, assembly GCA_002897215.1. NCBI lineage: Eukaryota > Viridiplantae > Streptophyta > Magnoliopsida > Ranunculales > Papaveraceae > Eschscholzia > Eschscholzia californica. Next base: position 102,268 of record BEHA01001990.1, on the reverse strand, counting down.
CACTTTACATTTCTGATCTTTTTGTGAGACGATTAGCACCGGCATATAGCTTCCTTTGGGTTGACCCCCAAAATTTCCGTCTCTTATTGTATGATCTTTGACTGATTGAGATGGGTTTTGATGTTTGTGGGTATCATCTCTGGAAACCCTCCACGAGACAGAACTCGTGCTCTTGCGAAAGCAAGAGAATCAACGGCTAATTGCATAGCTAAATGCAATCGTGTTTACCCGCGTTAGTGGTCATTTTTATGGTCATGATCTTATGTGCTTTATTCTCATATTTCTTGTTGATCATAGGAGCATTTCTTACTTATTTTGCTTCTGAGGCATGGTTTGTTCCAAGTTTGGGGATGCCGACGAGCTCGACATCAACTTGGAACATGTTCATACATGAGTCTCGGTAGTAGTATCTCTTATCTCCTCCGGCTATGGTAATATCTTCCCATTCTTCTCTTTAAATTAATATGTCTTATCTTTTGGTGAGTATATGCTTGAAACATTGAGGACAATGTTAGCTTTAAGTTTGGGGATGGGGTATGACTTTTAGCCATGACCATGGGGTTTCAAAAGACAAGAAGGTTCGATAAATTCGACCAAATTTGAAAAAAAATTTGGGTAGATTTGATATGACTTTAGTGGTATGCTTAAGTATGTTGATGCATGTGTTTCAGTTTTGGTGAATGTTATGCATGTTCTTTGTCTTTCTTATGAATGTCAAGTCCTTTAGTGTTTGTTGTCTGATCATGTGAGTAGCATCTTAAGGAAAAGGAACATTTCTGAGGGACCTATACTAGTCATTAGTGGAGACTTAAACCCATGTGAGATATCTGAGCCTTTATATTGTTTTCGAGTGTACTCTTCTGCCTAACTCTGAGTAGAACGAAGAGCTACTCAACCTCGTAACTTTTCAAAGAGCTTAGACGATCTCATGAGCTCAACTTTCTTGGCCACTAGGAGTGACATCAGGATAGCGACCTTACTCTTGTAGTCCATGAAACCCGATAATAGTGTCAACTTTAGGTAGACGGATACTCCACCATCTATTCATCATTTTACTCTCGAGAATGAAGACATGATAGTTGTAGAAAGAAGAATGTGAAACAAAGTGAGAATGAAGAAAAAGTTGTTTGTTGAGAATACCAGTGTTTGTGTTCTTGTTTTGTTATGAAAAAAAGACAAAAAAAAAAAAAGTTTATGGGTTATTTGTGTTTTTTTATGTGTAATTGTTGTGAGAATAAAGTATTCAAAGCAAAAAGCTAAGTTTAGAAGTTGTTTGAACGTTCTTTTTATTGAAGGAGTCGACATTCTCGGGATCTCATCACTTCCATCTCATTACTTGTATCCGTTGACCTTTAGGAAGCATTGTTAGAGGGTATAGTGGGTGAGAAGGGTGAGTGAACTTCCCCATTCCATTTTAGTGGTTATTTCCATTCTTTAGAGATCATTTCTTTCTAAAACTTATTATCCTCATTTGTTTTGTATGTGTTGAGTTTCTCTTTATTCCATGCTCACACATTAGAGTGAACCGTATTATCTATTTTTGAGTGATTTCATGTTTAAGAGTGTATGACCGTGAGGCTAAAGTCGAGGCGAAATGTACTAAGATAGGAATCAAGGTTTTGCAACTTTGGACTTAGATGATGCTCATTATGATTGGACGCTTACATTTTAGGATGAGATTACTAGTGAGGAGACTTTTAGCATATATATGCATTTATCGATTTTGATTCGTTTGTTTAGCATGCTTGAGTGTGTCATTAGTTGTCATTATCTTATTTACATCGATGTTGAAATCTTTTGTCTTTGGAATCTTGAATTTTGTGGGTATATTCTCTGGAAACCCTCAGGAGACAAAACTCGTCCTCTAGGGGTAACCTAGGGGTTTAACGACTTGTTGCATACGCTAAATGCAACCGGGATTCCTCCGAAAGTGAGTTAGGATTTTACTTTATTGTTTTGTTTTGTTTAATCTGGTAGATCTTTACCAAGCGTCGTTAAAGAAATCAACGACCAGTACATAAATGAACCAGATGGAGATAGGTGGTTCCTCCTATAACACTGGATCGGATGTGTCTGATTTTCTAGTTGATGAAGTGAAAATTCATCATACTGAATCACAAACCGAGTTATTTCCCGTTGATTACGGGAGTAATCTTGAAATTCCAAAATATTATGTCCCAGCAATGAAACGAGATATATACGATGGTAGCTTTGATCATCTATCTTCCGCTGAATTTGACAAAATACTTGATGAAGAATTTGACAAAGTTTTTTATCAAATTTGATGTTTCTCAGAATAATGTTATATTTGTACATACTAGTTTTGTTTCTTAAATAATTAATGTAATATTATCATGTTCATATAATGTAACTATGTTATAATTATCTTATGTCTTATTTTTGTGTACATGTGTGGATTGCAGAAAGACAATATCGAAAGATGATGAGGATATATGTGTGGTTGATAGCGGAAATACTAACTCTATCTTTCGAAACAATAAGTATTTTGAGACTTTGAGGTATACAAAGCTAATGCGATAACAATCGCTGGTTCATCTAATCTCATTGAGGGCTCTGGTAGAGCTACTATATATTACCGCATGGTACAAAAATAATCATTGATGACGCTTTGTTTTCAACCAAGTCTTTAAAGAATTTATTAAGTTTTAAAGATGATGAGAAACGAAAATGTCCTATTGATGCACCCGAAAAGGTTGCACACCCAAGCGGAGGTATCAAGTAGTAATCCGGCAAAGCCGGGATCGATCCAAGGATAGGAATGTAGCTTGGATATCGAATGGTCTTATTCGTCAGTTTAGATATCAAAGGCTTACTTAGACAAAAGCGGAAATAAACGAAGATAATGTGAGGTTTATAATCGAATAAGCAATAAGAAAATAAAGTAAGTAAAACAAACTAAATTATCAATGTAAACGGGCGAGAGATTCGAGAAAAGAGTCGAAGGAACAAGAGTCGGGAAGCAACAAAAGTCGAGAGACAAATAAGTGAGCGAGGTGTCGAAGTCCGGGATTCCATGATAATAAACCTATAACTATGTACGGTCCAATCGAATGGATTGATGTAAATCTAGTCTCGATTCCTAAGGTGGACGTTCATAAGCACTACGTATGTCCGGAGATAATACTTAGTCAAACAAACTTCCTAAACGATTAAAACCGAATCATCGAATGTGTCGTCTAGTCGCCTAACTATGTGAAGTGCATGACAAGACACATGAAATTTGAATCTAGACTACGATCGATATCGATCACTTTGCCTAATCGATTAACTATGCGAAGTACTTGATAAGACACATGAAAAACGATTGAAACAAGTAATCAAAATAAGAGAACATCAATTTATTATCAAAACATTAAATCATATTAAACATAATCACAAATTCATCACATTTCATCCATATAATCGACACACTTGATTTAGCTAAACATGGTGATAAGTAATAAATGAAAAGAAGAAGAGAAATCCTCCTTTTTCGATGTAGTTCGAGGCTAGGTTCGTCGGAAAATATGAGTAGATAAGGTTAAGCCGATCTCCCCTTAGCAAATTTTGGGTTCCCCATAGCGACCACCATCATCTTCTCCATTTAGAACACAACCTCCATTAAAGCTAACCCTAGTTTTCTCTCTCTAGCAATCTTCAACCCAAACCAAAATCAAACAACATGGGAAGCTAGACAAAGTGATGGGAAGTAAAAGCCCTATGGTTTCCGGCCAAGATTATGGCCGGAAACCATAGAAAAGTCCGGCCAAAATTGAGAAAAATCCGGCCAACTCAAGAACACTACAAATCTGGCCAAATGTGGATCTCTCGGGCCAAGATGCTGCTGTTCCGAGCACTCCCGAGCTTGTCCCGAGCCATCCGCGACCGTCCCGAGCTTGAAAACTCGTCCCGTGAAGTACAGCCCGAGCTGTGAAGGAAGCTCCTGCAGCTGCTGCTCGGATTGCGCGTCCAGCAGCTCCCGAGCTGCTGTCTTGCAGCGGCTGCCTTCCCGTGTTGCAGACGCACTCGTTCCTTACTGCCGTTCTACTCCCGTGCTCCTATGATGCAGTCCCGAGCAGCTCGAGCTGCTGCCGGCCAAGGCTAGGCCGGCCTTAGTGCTGGCCGGCCTAGCTTGGCCGGCCTCCTCCTTCTTCCTTCTTCCTTCTCTCTTTTACTCCCTCTCAAGCTTTCAAGAACTAGATCAAACCTCCAAAAAACTCAAGAACCCTAAACCCCTTTTTTTCCTTCCTTGGTGCTTGGTCAAGAAGATGATGAATAGTTCTCCACTTGAATAAAAAACCCTAGACTTAGTCAAGTCTTGACTTGGACCAAAAAGAGTGCCCATAGAATCTCTATTCTTCTCTTCCTCTTTGGGCTCTTGGGTTAGGCTTCTTTCTAAAGCAAGGGAATGCCTTCATCTTGTCTCTACATTTAGAACCAAGGGGGTGCCTTCATAGAATCCTTGTTTCAAGACCGAACCTCGGCTTCTTTCATTCACAACTTTTCCGTCCGAACTCCGAATCGACTTCAGTTTTCACCGTCAGACTCGTCATTGACCTCACTTGTTGTTTGACTTATGATATTGACCAAAATACCCCTGGTGCTCTTTTCTTCCCTTTTGCCGCATAAGATGAAAATGTGATAATTCGCTATCTTTATTCCGAATTACACGCCAAACCCCAAATAAACTACCTAGCAATGAAAACACATAAATAATTAGAAATAAAACTCTAAAAGAACTAACTCATCAAAGTTAAGTGACCTAAATGTGGCATTTTCACGCCACATCACCTATTTGAATCTCTTAACTCGGGTTAGTTAGTCCATTTCGAGCAGTAACTCTGATGAATTACTTGTTTTTCTTTCTCAAGTGTCTTTACAAGGTCCAGTGTGGAAAACAGACGAAATCGAGAGAAATTGATGTTAGGGGCATTTTGGTCATTTGGAGGTTATTGTAATCTGGTAAATTTTGTCCAATCTTGATGCTCGGATGAAATTAGAGTCCAAGATGAACCCAACGGCGAAAATGGGAGTCAAAACGGAGGTCGGACGAGAAAGTTATACTAAGTCGAAGTTTGGGGTCAAAATCATTTGAGCAAGTGATGCACTCGAAAAGGTTGCACACCCAAGCGGAGGTATCAAGTAGTAATCCGACAAAGCCGGGATCGATCCAAGGATAGGAAGGTAGCTTGGATGTCGAAGGGTCTTATCCCTCGGCCTATGTATCAAATGCTAACTTAGACTAAATAGGAAAGGAAACAAAGATAAATGGGGGTTTTAGATTGAATAAGCAATAAGAGAAGAAAACGAGTAAAACTAAACTAAACAATCAATGTAAATGGGCGAGAGAGATTCGAGAAAAGAGTTCGGAGGAACCAAGAGTCCGGAGGCAACAAAAGTCGGGAAATAAATAAGTGAGAGAGGTGTCGAAGTTGTAATAAATTCCGGGTGTCAAGTTGTAATAAATTCCGGTAAGACCGGTTCGTTCCTCAGAGACTAGTTAAACTTATTCTAAAACTAGGAAGTAATAAGATTTTTCAAATGTTTTGATTTTGGTTTTGGTTTTAAAATAAAATATATAAAATAATAAAACAAATAAAAAGATGAACTCAAATGAGGGGAGAAGTCTAGGAGAGAGCCTAAGGGTTTTGAATTCACCACATACAATCAGTTGAAGAACCAATAATTAGACGAATTAAATTCTCTTTTTTAAAATCAGAATTTCGGATTATGAACTATCCTTATTCCGGAAGATGTTTTCGTTAAAATTCCGATTAAGAGATTGAACATGGTTTCATTATCAACCCTAGATGGACGGTTAACTAATCATAATATGAGATTAAAATAAATAGGAAGAATAAGAGAGAAAATGAAAAAAAGAATTTAACTTTTCTTAGCTGGAAATGATTTCCTTCTGATTTTCCCGTGTATCCGCCAAACGCGCCTTAAGGGAAAATGATTTTCTCATCTTCTCGGAAATATTTTCCCTGTGGGAAAATTATTTTCCACTCTCTTTTCTCGTCTTCTCCAACTATTTTTCTCTCTCTAACTTCCTGTTTCTTCCTCATTCTACTGCATTTCCTCTCTCTTCCCACTCTCTCTGTTTCTCTTTCTCACTAACAGGAACAGTAAAGCAAGAAATAGATAAATAACAAAGAAATTCGGATTTTTTTCTTTTCTTTTCTGTAATTTCTACAATCTCTCTCTCTGTCTCTGTAATCTCTATCTCTATCTCTGTAATCTCTCTCACAAACAGAAAGAATACAAGAAAAAAGAAAAAGAAAAAAAATCAAAAACAAGTGATGATGATGATTTTGGCCGAGCTCTCTCTCTCTCTCTAATCTTGCTGTCCTATTGAGCTCGAGAGGATCCTCCCCCAGCCGAGATAATCTTCCATGCTCTGTTTACTGATATTTATAGATGTAGAAGAAAGTAGTTGCAGCTTGATTCTTCAATCTCTCCCACGAAATCTCGTCATCGAATCTCTGATTTCATAGATAATCACCTTCCTCTTCAGTAAATTTCTTCTCTATTTCTTCAAGCAGATCCTCACTCAAATAATCTCTTTAATCTCTCGGTTCTTCTCTGTATGGAAAAGAATCAGATTTCCTTCTTGTTCGAATCTTTGACTGCTCTCGGTTTTAACCTCTATTTCCTTTTCTGTTTTATTCCTCCAGCTATCTTGGTGATTAAATGAGCTCAAGCTCATGGAGAGAAGTATGAGCTTGAGCTCGTGGCCGTTGGATTTGTCAAGATCTTCCCATGGCAAAATATATCCCCTTATTTTCTCCTTAATTAAAGGATTCTCTAAAAACTAGAAAACTTAACCCATCCGTATCACTTTAATTACAAGTCTGCCACAGACAAAACTTCCATCCATAGCCGTTGTTATTTCTGCAAATCCTTGTCTCTCTCTAACTTTCACTTTCTTTCTTCTTCAAGTCATCAACCCCTCAATCGATGAAGAACAAGTAAAAGTCGATTGATTTATCGATTCAATAAATAATATAAAGAAAGAAAGAATAACCATTACAAAACCATAAGATACCATTAGTGAAAGTTAATTTGGGGTTCTCTCTCTTAAATTTCATGTTCTTTCTTAATATTCATCAATGGAGGATCTCTACAGTCTCCACCTTAGTATGAATTACTCATCTTCCTAAGTATCAAAATTTTGAAGCGTCAAGAACTCCAGAATCTGATCAATTAAAAAATGAATTCAATAAGCAAAAAACAAGAGCAAGATTTCTAGAAGTAGTAATGAAGTGCCTCAATTTTGCGACAATGGGTGTGGGTTTTACTTTATCTATTTCAGTAAAGGTCTTCAAAATTAAGGGTTTTTAATTGGGGATTTTAATAATTTTATGTACCTGAATAAACAATCAATATGATCTGTCTTATATAAAGGTTTTTGTTTGGGGATGTAAAATTTTCTTGTTTTAGCCATGTAACTCAAATCAATAATGAAATCATCTTCTGTTTTTTTTTGTGGCTACTCTTAATCTTATTATTTGCAGAAAGTGTGAGTATTAAATCATTTACAAACTTAGTTCAAAGAAGTGTACTTTTGGGTGACTTGGGGAGAGAGAAGTTTTACAGAGAGAAAGTAAGGGGGGTAGTGGTTGGGGATCTGGAGGGACATTGCCATGTCCCTCCAAATCCTATGTTTTTGGTTGGGGACATTTTAAATGTCCCCAAATGTCTGTGTTATTGGTTGGGGACATTTAAAATGTCTCAAAATGTCTCTAAATGTCCGTGTTATTCGTTTGAGACATTTCAAATGTCCTGAAATGTCTGTGGTATTCGTTAGAGACACGAAATTACGGACATTTCAAGACAAATTGGTTTTGGAGACATGTGAGGACATTTTAGTGTAAATTTGGAGAGCTTTTGGAGAGAAAATGTCTTTCAAAATATGGAAGACACTTGCGGACATTTCATTAAGAAATATAAAAATAATTATTATTATCAAATTAGATTAAATAATTTATAATAAATAATATATAAAAATATTAATTATTATAATACTTTATTATAGTAATAATGATATTATTGCCATTACTATATTATTATATTATTATATTATTATAATATTATAATATTATCTTATTATTATACTATATTATTATTATCTTATTATATGTTACTATATTATTGTATTATTATTATATTATATTATTACTATATTATATTATTATTATTATATTATAGTAATAATGAT
>BEHA01001990.1:78028-93272 GCA_002897215.1 Eschscholzia californica subsp. californica | reverse complement strand
GTCTTAAAATGTCTATAAAGACCTTTTGTCTACAGACAAATGTCTCGAAATGTCTTAAAATGTCTCGAAATGTCTACGAGACATTTTGTCCACGAATGTCCTCCTAAATCCCTATCCACTACCCCCCTTAAGTGACAGAGAAAAGGAAGGCGATGGAGACAAAGGAAAGACGATGGCAACATTGTCATTAAATATACAAAGCATGGTTTATTATTTATTACTTTACATATTTATTAGGATTACAGCTGTACATATTTTGACCTAGATGATCTAATAAAATCTAACGGTCCTTGAGCTCAAGCTCATAGTTCAACCTATGAGCTTGAGCTCATTGAATCAGGGCTCTTCGAAATTTCCTTCTTTCTCATCTATTCGAATCCAGCTTTCCTCAATCGAATCATCCATCAATCTCTCTTTTGATCAATATATCCAGCCGACCCATAAGAGAAAACTCAATTCTCTCTCTCTCTCTAGAATATATCAGACCATTCGGCTCCTTCTCTCTTTCTTTCTATAATTTTGTGATCTCTGTCGTCTCATGAAAAGAGCCAGTTAGAACTTTCCTTTCTCTCCATATCTTCAATCAGCCGAATCCTCTTAATCTCTGCTAGTTTCTTAATCAAGCTCCTTCTCTCTTTCTAATTCGATTTTATTTCCTTCCAGCTCTCTATTGTTGGATGAAGAGAGAAACAGTAGGATAAATTCAAATCTGGGCGCCAGAAATGTGGGCTGCTAGGTGAGATAGATCAAGTGTATTGCGGCCAAGTGAAAGAAGATACAACCTTGGTACAGACGCAGCCAAGTGTGTGGGTGAGAAACAAAAGCTGTCCACCCATTTAGATATCACGCTGAGGAGCATTGTAGAGGTTGTGTGACAATCACCGAATCATAGTGCACCAAAAATCCCGAGATCCTTCCTTAAAAATCTTGTTTCAATTGCCTATCAACTCTAATTTCCCTTCTCTCTGTTTCCTTTTCAAAAAGATGTCCCTTTCCTTCTCTAAGAATAAGAATAATTATTTGATAACTAATAAGGGTCATTAATTAAATAATAAAAGAAAGGATAAGGATGGATGGGAACTTTCCTGTTTTCATTCCTTGGCTACCAAAGAGAATTATAATGTGTAGCATGGGACATTGTAGGGGAGATTACCATGGGACCCCAGTGAATCATTATCATGTGTTCTATAGCAAAAAGTCAAGTGATGTATTTTTTTCCTAAACTTTGACCCATTATAATTTCTCCATCCAAACACCGATTTGACTTCTGTTTTCGCCTACGGACTCGTCATGGACCCCACTTCTCATCCGAGCACCAACGTTGGTGAATATTTTTCAGGACCAGCAAATGACCAAACTGCCCCTAACATGTTTTTCTCCCGATTTTAGCTATTTTTCGAGCTCAATCCCGTAGAAGACACCTGGACAAAAGAAACACACAATTCATCAGAGTAACTGCTCGAATGAGACTAACTAGCCCTAGTTAAGAGATTCAGATGGGACATTTTCAGGTCTCATCAAACATCCCCAAACTTAGATTTTGCTAGTCCTCGAGCAAAACAGAAAAATAAACCTAAACCCATTTCACCACTTTCGTAGGGAATCACGATCGCACTTAGCCCGTGCAACAAGCCGTTAAACCTCAAGGTTGCCCTAGAGGACGAGCTTTGTCTGGTGAGGGTTTGCACTGAATATACCCACAAAATTCAAAAATCTCAAAAATGCAGAAGGGTCTAAACATGATATGGACTAAAAATGTTTATCCGGTAGATTTTCAAAAGTTAATAGAAATGAAATCTAAGTCGACCAAACCATACAAATGCTAAAATTCCTTTCACTAGTAATCAAGACCCGAAGTGCACGTGACCAGCCAATATGAGTATCATTTCAGTTCCGAACAGACAAGACCTCGATCTCTTTCTCAATACATTTCGCCTCGACTGTTGCCTCACGGTCATACGCTCAAAAATTTAAGTCACTCAGAAATGGTTCACTCAATGTGCGAGTATGAGTATGAAGAAAAATCAACACATGAAAAAGACGGACTAAAATTTTGTGGACGACTGATCTCAAAGAAGGAAACAACCACTAATACGGAATGGGGAAGCTAACCAACTCTTCTCACCTGATCTACTTTCTAACAATGCTTCCTAGAGGTCGATAGACTAAGGATGAATTAAAACTCCTGAGAACTCGACGTCTTCAAATCTTCAAGAACTACTTTAGGATAAACATTTAAACACAAACAAATTTTTTTTTTTTTTTTTGTACACTTCTAGTAGTAAAACTCAAAATAATACTTTCTTCACATTATTCTTTCCTTGGTAATATTATCTTCACTTGCTTCATGCCTTATTCTCAAGGTTCTAAATGATGGATGAGGTTCCTATCTTCCTCTAGTTGACACTGCTTTCAAGTTTCTCAGACTACAAGAGAAAGGTTCGCTTCCTGATGACATCCCTAGTGGTTGTAAAATTTGAACTCAAGAGATCAAATGAGTTCTTCTTTCGATATTGTGAGGTTGAGTAGCTCTTCATTCTACTCAGAATTAGCTCAGAAGAGATCACTCAAAACAACAAGAAAGGCTCGGAATCTCAAATAGGTTAAGTCTCCACTAATGATCGATTAAGTTCTCTCAGAAAAGTCAGCTCTTCACCTATCTAACACTCACATTGCTAGTGCACATACAACTTCAAGACTCGAAATTCGTGGAAAAACCTTTAGCAAAAGCATAGTACAACCAACTAGACTCTATGACCATTACTAAACAAAAACAACTAGACTCATATTTTCAATCCAAAAATTTAAAATTTTGAACCCTTTTGAATTTTTGAAATAAGGACTTAGCAAAAAATTCATTCCCCTATCCCCAAACTTAAACTGAACATTGTACTCAATGTTCTGAAGACTATGCAAAAATAACAGGGTGAAGGGAAAAATATTACCTGATTCCAACGTCCTAAAAGTGGGTTGCCTCCCAGAAAGCGCTAAGTTTAACGTCTTCAGCCAATCTAAATTTGCTACTAACGATAACAAGACACGAACAATGTTGATTTTTGCAACTGGAACAAATGATTATGTGTAATCGACTCCATAAGTTTGAGTGTAGCCTTTTGCCACTAGTCTCACTTTTTAACGTTCAATTGTACCGTCTGCTTTATACTTCACTAAATAAATCCACTGACATCCCACTGTATTTATCAACTGGACGATCAACTAGCTCCCAAGTTTCGTTCTTTTGTAGGGATTTCATCTTCTCATTCATAGCTGCTTTCTATTTTGAATTAGATTAGGCTTCCTGCACATTGTTAGGAATATATACAGTAGATAATTGATTTACAAATGACTTATTTGATCCTGACAACCGATGATCTGACACATACTGGCTCATAGGATATTTGACTCTACTAGACAACTCAGGTTCATATGTCGGTTTAGGAATACCTCTGGTTTGACGCGACGATAATATTTTTCTAGGTGGTTCAGAAGGTGCTTCAGGAACATTCTAAAGGCCCTGCCCCCGCCAAGTAAAAAAAACGAAACGAGAACAGAACTTCGTAGTTTGTAACTCTCTAGGAGTGATGTTTAACCTTGAATGCTATTAATAAATTCTACAGCAATAGTCCCTCAGACTCGGAAAATAATAACGAAAATGGTTGACCCAATAGCAGATTCCGCAGCTGCCACCGTTGGAACCAATGAAGCAAATGATTGACCCAAGATATCATCCGAAGAAACGCGATAACTGATTGGTTTGGTGTATTACTAACCCTTGGTTCAACGACTTCAATTGGAGATAAATCCACAATTTGTCCAACGATTTCATTAACACTTTCTTCCATTACCAATTCAGGTGGTGGTAATTCTGGAATTTCAATTTTAGCTCTAACTATTTCTTCAGGAACCAAATTTACTTCAATATTAGATCCAATGTTGTTCTCTTCTACATGATTATCCGTTTCTTCATAATCAAGAGTCAGAACTTCCTGCTTGGTTTTCTCCCCCAGAAGTTCAGACTCAGGTGAAAAATACTTAGAATCTTCATGAAAGATAACATCCAATGTAACTAACATTCGTTTAGTTGGAGGATGATAACATCTGTAGCCTTTCTGATTCGTAACGTACCCTACAAAAATACATCTTAATGCCCTTGGAGTTAATTTTGTACGTTGGTGCTCATGAAGATGAACAAATGCTACACACCCAAAGACACTGGGAGGTAAATTTGAAACTGTCGGAGAGGTTGTAACATCCGATAGAGCTTGAAAAGGAGTCTTAAACTCAATTGTACTAGAAGGTACTCTATTTATTAAATAGGTTCCAGCAAGATGTGCTTCTCCCTAATAAGATATTGACACATGTGCTTCGATCAACATAGCCCTGATAACTTCTCACAAGTGACGATTCTTTCTCTCAGTGACCCCATTTTGTTGAGGGGTATTTAAACAAGTAGTTTGATGAACAATACTATGAGAATCCAAACAAGTTTGAAGTTCATGATCCATGCTATGTTGTATTAAGCGAGAGGTGACTCGAGACGACAAGGTTGTCGCCTCGCCTTAGCTCACTTTGGCGTGCTTAGGCGAGCGCTTCAGGTTTTGGCAGAACCTGCCAACCTGCAAATACTCAAGTACTGCTGCAATTCTTTTTTTCTTAACTCTCATCCAAATTGATTGGTTTAAAGCAAAACAAAGTAAAATAAAGCGTCCACATTCACACATAACATGACACAATCAAACAACTAAGTTAACTAAACAAAATCAAACAAAGTTGAACGGTTGAAGTTAAGTTTTGAGTTTTGACTAAGTTTAAATTCTAACTTCTAAGAAAAACTTAATAAATCTAGAAGTCAATATCTTCATCATCTCCTGATAGTTGATCTTCATCTTCATCGTTGTTGTTATCTCCTTCTTGAGCAACTTCTTCATTAAAATTTACGTCTTCATCTGTTTCAGAATCCTCATCAACAAGTCGAAGCACTGGTCCATTCCCCCGACTGTGGGTTTGGCTTTGTGCCCTTCTTCTCTTATAAGTCCATGTCCGCTACTTGGACCAACATGATCATCATCATCTCCTTCAACCTCATCAACAAGACCATATGTTAGGTCGGTGTCACCTACACGATCATCAACAACATCAAAAGAAGCAATCCACTCATCGAGCTCGCACTTTTCAAAATGATTGGGTCTTCATCTTTTCCAGAAAGGCTAGTACGATCTAAGTATCGAGCTTTCAATTTGTTGTTGTACTGGACGAACACAAGATCATTCAACTTTTGATGATCTAACTTGTTACGTTTATTTGTATGCAACTATTACACATAAAAGAAAACATTGTTACTGACTAGTTATAAATTTGAAGTTATAAATTTATAATCATTCACTTACGTTGTTAAATACACTCTAGTTTCTTTCGCATGGAGACGCAGAACAAATCAAACCAAGAATTCTCATGACAAAATCTTGAAGCTCGAAAGTATCGGAACCCCATTAGAGCCACCACTGAACTGCATTTGTAGATGAATAAATTGAAACCAAGTTAACTATAAATTCTAATTGAAACCAAGTTAACTATAAATTCCAACTGAAACCAAGTTAACTATACCTGGTGACTGTGTGTTTCTCCTCACTTTTGCTGCAGGCGAGCCTAGTAATCCAGCTTCGTTCCGGTAGTCTGCAAGTTCATCAATAACGAGAGAACGAATAGTATCATCCGCTATAAATAGTATCAATACAATTCAACAACCCTCTTTTTATTTCCCCGTTTCTTTCCATGGATTTTTCCAGTGACGGATCATAGTAGATGCTACGATTGAGGTAAAAGCCTGCTACATGTAAAGGGTTGTGAAGTTGATCAGCCCACCTATTCTCAAAAATCTTAATCACTTGAGTGATCACCTCATCATTTTTCTCAAGATAATGAGCATTCAACTTCTTCTTGCATTGATTCATTGCATGATAGATGTAGCCCATGCAAGGTTTTTCCTCCTTATCAACTAACCTAATCACATCCACAAATGGTCCAATGATACGTAGACAAAAATGCAAGTTGTTCCAATAGCCTGACCGTTTCAAAATCTTTGTAACTTTCTTTCCATCAATTGATTTGGCCCATTTGCTATTCGTCCAACCTTCGGATATCATCATCGTTTTCAACCCTGATCTTTGATTGAAAATACTTTCCATCGACAAGTAACTAGTAGCAAATCTAGTTATTGCAGGCCTCACCAAATCCCGATTATTACAAACTTTCTCATCATGTGCAGTACCTGACCGTGGTTGTACATGTATACAACAATAGTCTTGCAATCTCTCACAATTCCACTCACCCTTGGAAAGGTTGGAAATATCTTGACACATAAGATTCACACAATGTGATGCACATGGAGTCCAATAGAAGTTGTAGTTCTCATCTTCCATTAACCATTTATCCGCAAGCTTGTAATTTGATGCATTATCAGTGCAAACCTACAAAATCAAGTACGACAAACAAAAAACATAAGGAAGAAGGATACATAAATTATAATAATTGAAAATTAATCAAGGTTCTTACTTGAAGAGCATTTTTTAGGGCCTACTTCTTCAATGACTTCTTTCAATAATTTGAGGATCAGTTTTGCATCCTTGACATGTTCGGAACCATCAAGACTCCTCAAGAAAATAGTTTCTTTTGGACAATTCACAAGAAAGTTAATGAGTGTTCTACCCATTCCATCTGTCCACCAATCTATCATGATAGAACACCCAAACTTAATCCACTCATCTTTGAATGAATCTATCCATCCCTTAGTAGATTTGACTGCTTTAAGCAACAATGGAACCCTCAACTGATGATATGTAGGAATCTTCAACTTCGGTCCATATTGTCCAACAGCTACAAGCATCATGGCAATCCCATTATCATAAAAGAAGCTATCTATATAATCATGAACATTATCTAGCGCTATCTTCCTATTAGGATCTTTCGCATCAATTTGTTGTAGTACCAACTCTGAGAAGTCAGGTGGGAATGCGGTATCTATCGGTCCCTTTACCTTCTCTCCAGGTGGCATTCTGGATGTTGGTGTACCACGTCCACTTCCCGTGATTTCCACATCTTCAAACTCTTGATTACAAGATGAACTAAATATATTAATCCCTTGAATTGAAGTCTTTCTCATAAGACTCTTTTCCTCTCTCTTTTCCTTTGATTCGGTTATATAATTCTTTATCAAATCTTGTACGTCTTTAGGAACCTTCGCACATACTCTAACATCTTTATACCCACCGGCTAAATGTTGTTTTTGTCTATTAATTCCACCATTAGAAGTCACACCACATAAGTCACATTTTACCTTAATTTTATCTCCATTCACAGGTTGCCCGTAATCCCAACCCGGATCACTCGACAGTTTCACTCGAGGAGTCGAAGAAATGGGCGACGTTAGCTTAAAACAAAGTTATAGTTACTGTTAGAGAGAGAAAACAATAGCATAAATTTTCTAGAAGTATAAACATCAATTCAATAGCATAAAATCAGAAACTTTACTGTTAGAGTGAGAAAACAGAGTTATAGACTTATAGTTACTGTTAGAGAGAGAAAAAAGAGTTATAAAACAGAGTTATGAACAAGGAGCTTTAGTTGAAGCTAATAAAAAAAACAGTAACATAAATTTTCTATAAACATCAATTGAATAGCATAAAAACAGAAAAGATACTGTTAGAGTGAGAAAACAGAGTTACAGACTTACAGTTACTGTTAGAGAGAGAAAACAGAGTTCTAAATCAAGGAAAATAGAGTTATAATACAAGAAGCTTTAGTTGAAGAAGAAGAAGCTTTAGAGTGAGAAAATCTCAAGAAGAAGAAGAAAATAGAACAATTAGTGAGAGAAAATCGTTGAAGAAGAACTGTAGAAGAAGAAAACAGAGAAAGAGCATTGTTGCAATCGATATAATGAATAAGAAAAAGAAAAAAACAAAGTGAAGAGTGAGAGATGGTACCTATTAGAGCTTTACTTCCAAGGTTGTCTTCAGTAATGGTGGATAGAGAGAGAAAATCGTCTTCAATAATGGTGGATAGAGAGAGAGTCTTCTTCGATAGTTCAATGTTCAAACTGGTTTGAACATTGAAAACCCTAGATTTTCCTATTTTGGTAGACCAGGGAATAATAAGTCAGGTTTCGGCCTAATTTTTGGGCTTCAACCCAATAAAAAAACAGAAAAATCTGAAGGCAGCTAGGTCGCCTCCCAATCGACTTAAGTACTCCCCTAGTCGACCTAAGTCAATCGACTAAGCGGCGCTTAGCCGATACCAGGGGAAACCAATGGAAGAGTATTTGAATCGAGTCGATGGCTTCAAATACCTTGCGCCTTCGTCGCCTCAGGCGCTGATGGGCCTAAAAATAGGTCTATTCCCGCAAGTATACGGGGTCAAGTTATAATATTGAAAATAAGATTGAGTATCGTCCCAAGGGATAAGTAGGCAATTTCGGAAAATGAATGCGGGTTTAACCCAATAATCAAGATGTCAATAGCTAACTTAGACTACACACACACCCCACATAAAATTTTATGATTGATATGTAAGAAATAAGAAAACGAATAAAACTAAATAAACTAACTAAGAGAGGGGAGAAGATATCTAAGGTTATAAAATCCACCACATAATTTCACTTTATAAAACAAGCACTTAATTACTTAAATCTCTTTTGTATTTACTCGGGATCCAATATAATGAACTATTTGGATTCCGGATGATATTCTAGATAAAACAATTTTATAATTAAGAATGAATGATTGACTACCATATAAAACTAATTTCCTACACTATCATTCAAGATCTAAAAGGCATATCTCATCTAATAAATCAATAAAAGCATGAAATATCTAATTATAATACATGAATGATAATAAGGTTATAGAATCAACATGAAATGACAATCAATAGGCATTGAAGCACATCAAAGGATTTAATTAATCAAGAACAAGTATTATAAAGATCCAAAATGGGTTTCATTCACAACCTTAGATTGCTAAATTAACTATACATGGAATCTAGAATAACATTCATTGACATTGTAAAATAAATGAAAATACTAAGAAATTAATGGAAAGAAATCACCAAGAATGCTCAAATTCCATATCCCCATGTATCTCCAATTTGTCCAAGGTTTGCTCCATTTATGCTCAAGAATTTTACTCCAAGAAATCCAAGTAATAGCTATTTTATTGCCACCCAAATAAGAAAAAGAAAGGGAAAGAAGAAATTAGATCTAGAAAGTTGGAAAGAAGAGATGAAGAGGGTAAAGATGATAGAAGAATATGGAAGGAAGAAGAAGAAGACTATTAATGGAAGAAAAGTAATGGTAGAGAAGAAGATGGAAAAAGAATGGAAAAGAAATGGATTTAGTAGTAGAGAAGAAAGATTAGGTAAGAGGAAGTAGAAGAAAAGAATAAGGGATTAGGGTTAGAAGATAGAAAGAGAAGTGGCTTAGAAATTAGATAAGGAAGCCATTTGAGAGGTTTGCAAGTCTCGGTTTTAATGGAGGAGAAAATGATTTATTTATAGGTGGGTTTTGGTTTTGGTTGGGTTAGATAGTAAAAAGGATGAAAAGAAGGGTTAGTTTTGGGATTATAGGATTAAATTGCAAAAACCCCTAAATTAGACAAGTGAGGTTGGCGGCTGTGGTTAATAAGGGAGGAAGGAGGCGCCATGTGTCGCAAGGAAAGAGGGTAAGGGAATTTAGGGTTTGGTTTCTCAAACCAGAGAAAAAGGAGATACGTGTCGGCTGGAGAGAGGGTTAAGCAATCTGGGAACAGTAGCCGTCGGATGGAATATGTTACGCCGGATCTGGACGGTATAGGAAGGGGCCACGCGTCCGGGTGCACGGAGACTATGTGCTACGGGTGACACGGGAACAGATTAACGACGGGACCATCCGAAGCCGTCGGATCTTGAAAAAGCGGGAGGAAGCGGTCAGGATTAAAACACAAGATCTGGGTTCACGGAACTAAAATGCATCCGAACTATGGAATCAAGCTTAAAGGTGCAGATGCACAGGAGCCGTTCGATCTGGGACACGCGGAGAAAAACGGTCAAGATTAAAACGTTGAAGTGGGACTACCGTACTAACTTGCAACGCGCTACACCAGATCATGCTCGATGGCTCCACTTCGCTGTTCAACGAGAATATCGAATTTGGATGCAATGGCCTCCGTTGTTCGCCACATGTCTACCCGTGTACCGCCCGCCAGAATACATCCCGAATATTGACCGAATGTTGACAAACTGTTGATCTGACTTTGACTTCACATAATTCTCTCGTCCGGACTCCGATTTGACTTCCGTTTTCTCCTACGGGCTCGTCTCGACCTCTACTTTTCAACCACGCACTGACCTTCGCCAAATTTCCAGAATGTCTTTGCCTCCAAATGACCAAAATACCCTTTATGCATCTTTTTCTCGTTTTTAACCGTTTTTCACACCTAACTCTCCAAAAGACACCTAATCAAGAAAACCAACTATTTTATTATAATAAAGACTCGAAACGAACTAACTCGACTAAATTAAACGACTCTGATGGGACATTTTCATGACCCATCAGGCGCGCTTAAGCGCGCCTTTGACAACATAGGATCCACATACTCTCCTTTGTTGTCACTACGAAGTATCTGGACATTTGCGTTGTACTGAGTACTAAACAGTTTATGAACTTTCTAAAACAATAACTTTACCTCACTTTTAGATTTCATCAAACACACCCAAGTCATCCTAGTACAATCATCAATAAAGGTAACAAACCACCGTGCCCCACCCAAAGTAGGAACCTTAGGTGGACCCTAGACATCGGAATGTAAGATTATAAAAGGAGTTGGACTTTTATTTAAATTTAACGGAAACGATGCGCGATGACTTTTTGCAAGTGCACAAACATCACATTGAAAACTTGAAACATCGCATTTACTAAATAACGATGGAAATAATTCCTTAAGGTAACCGAAGGAGGCATTCCCCAGACGTCGATGCCATAACCATATTTCATTTTTATTTTTTATTCCAGAATTGTTCATTGCTAATGCCTGACGCAAATTACTAGAGCTTTCAGATACTAAATCCAAGTAATACAACTTTCCTCGCCTAACACCATGGCCAATTGTTTGCCTTGTCCGGATGTCCTTAAATACACAAAATTTAGGCCAAAAGATGACAACACAATATAGAGTGGTGGTTATTTGAGACACTGATAATAAATTATGATGTAAAGATGGGACAACCAAAACAGAGTCTAAGTTCAATGTATTTGTTAGAGTTATAGGTCCTTCCCCTACAACAGGGGCTGAGGTGCCATTGGCAGTAGAAACATATTTATGTGAAGATTGGTTAATGGTTGAAACCTTTCTAGAATCAAAAATCATATGATCTGTAGCACCAGAATCAATTATCCAAGTACTATTCGAAACATGTGTGAACATATTTAAAGTCTTGCCTACATTACCTGTAGTGGCTACTGTCGATGAAGCTTGCTTAACAGTTGGATCTAGGGTCTTCTTAGAGTTTTTCTTTCGATCATAATCCGACCATTCTGGATAGCCTAACAGTTCATAACAATGACTTTTGGTATGACCAATTTTGTTGCAGTGAGTACACTTATAAGTAGTTTTGTCAGATTGACCAACAACTTTAGCAAAATTTGACTTTGCCTTATTGCGAGTCATTACTGCGGAAGCATCAATAGCCATTCACTTTAACTAAACTGGAAAAAAAAATATGAAGATGAAGATGAAGATGAAGGCTCTTTCTCTTTCAATCAATATAAATTCACAAAACAAATTTAAGACCGTTGGGTCTGGTACCAAGTTGAAATTGATCAAAGAATTTGTTTTATTCCTTGACGGTTTACAAAAGAAATATAAGACTCTATTTATAGAGTTACAATACTACTAGTTTCTAATATCTTACTAGTTTCTAATAGTTTTATGCTAATATATTTACTGGTTCCTAATTCTTACTAGTTACTAATATTTGATATTTCCTAATATTAATATATGGGATATCTTAACATATAGAAAGGTATTTCAACATGTACGTCCCATAGGTTGGCAGAAAGGAAAGGAACGTTGTTTATGGAGTGCTCTGATGACCTGCAAAAAAAAGGAACACGAGGTGTGCTTCGGGGTTCCCTCTCAACTGTGATAAACAGTTTAATGTTCTTTAACGACTCGGGAGAGTTTCACGAATCCTGCAAGAATTAAAGCGTACCCTTGATGTGAAGATTGGTCCTCTTTTTAAAGGCTGTTGAGTCGGCCACATAAATTGGGAAGGACATGTGATAAGGAAGTACTTCCAGCCCAAGGTAAGTCGAGATCCACGTCCTGAGCTGTTTTATCGTGTCGGTTACCGCGTAGTTGTCTGCTGAGGAACTCATATAGCTATGCTCACCCAGCAGACCTCATTAGCTGTTCATAAATGATCGTACGTACTCATCAGAAGGCAAAAACTCGTGAAAAGAAGATAAGGGAGAAACAAGCTGTTGTGTTGCTGTGTTGGTGTTTATGAAAAGGACCTTTTTGTAGTTACAGTAAACTTGAGGGATTGTTTTTCTAACTTTTCGTTTCGAGAATCTCTCGCTCTATGAGAGGTAGATCAAGTCGATTGTTCTGTTCTTTTTTGTAAGTTGAGATTGAAATGATTTTTCACCACAAAAGAATGTAAACTTATTAATAGTAAACAAGACAAAGGAAAGATAACAGAAGAATGCTTCCGATAAATATTAAAGTACTTAAAGACTAACATAATCAACTTCAGACACAACATAAATGAAAAGATTAACAATAAACCAACACCATCCTAATATAAACCACAACCAAGTACCAAGATCTTTTTATTTTCCTACCATTTTTATTATCATCATCATCATTATTTACTCTTTCGATTTCAATATCACTTCTTTCATTTCTCCTCTACTAGAGGATGATCAGAATACTGGACCAGCTGCAAGGATCTCTTCAGTTAGTTTGCTGTCTTTTCCAATCTTGTAGGTCGTAAATACCTCGAAATTCTTCCTGAATAGCCCACCAAGCTTCAATAATGTCTCTTTGTATGCAGTCTTGTCTGTCCACTACATTTCCAAATCAAAAACAACGATTACCATTGTAAAGATCTTGAAGAATCGTGTTTTAGATAAGTGTTAAATCAATACAAGAGGGAAAGAGAGAAAGGGAGGAAGAACTAACAGTGTTAACGGGATCCAGGATTTCGGAAGGAACACCCTCAACTTCAGTAGGGATTTCAAGTCCAAATACTTCTGTCTTCTTATACTTCGCAGTCAAGAGACTACCAGAGTGAATAGCATCGATGATCTTTCGGGTATATGGCAACTTAATACGGTTACCAGAACCGTAGCTGCAGAAGATGTTTTCGGTTAAACTAACTCTTGGGGATATGATTTTTCAAGTGGGTAAAAATAAAATGAGGCTCACCTTCCACCAGACCATCCAGTGTTGACGAGCCAAGCGGTAGTACCATGCTTCTGCATCTTTTCGGCAAGCATAGATGCATATTTAGTAGGATGCAACATTATAAATGCTGCACCAAAACAAGCTGAAAATGTTGCAGTTGGCTCCTTGATGCCGTCTTCTGTTCCAGCTACCTGTTTAAATGATTCAAGTCATTAGATTAGAAAAAGACCCTTCTAGTTGCACAGATATTGATCAGTTTATCCGTTTTTAATTAGTTTTAATAGTTGGACTCGAGAGGAAGTATTAAAGAGTTGTACCAGAGCAGTGTAACCACTGATGAAGTGATACATGGTTTGTGCCAGGTTGAGTTTGCTCACGGGCGGAAGCACGCCGAAGGCATCACATGCCAAAAGAATGACATTCTTCGGGTGGGGGCCAACACATGGTATCTTAGCATTGGGGATGTATTCGATAGGGTATGCCGCTCGAGTATTCTCTGTAACAGAAACAACATTTTTGATGATAAGAAAACCTTTCTAATATGTTAGTATGTAACAATATTGACTTCCAAAATCATTTTCACCTGTAACCGATTTGTCCGTATAGTCCACATTTCGGTTGTGCTCATCAAACACAACATTTTCCAGTACTGCCAAACACAGAAAATTGTCACCAACAAACCCCGTAAAAACACAATGGGCCACAAATTTGTATGGTGGTGATGAGAAAATATTTAAAGGAGAGGAAGTCATATAGTATACCAGTTCCGAACTTAATGGCATTGAAAATATCAGGTTCCTTCTCCCCCGAGAGGTCGATGCATTTGGCATAGCATCCACCTTCAATGTTTGACACACCATTATCACTCCAACAATGTTCATCGTCTCCAATCAGGTATCGGTTGTGGTCAGTAGACAAGGTCGTTTTCCCGGTACCTACAAAAAACATGGTATTAGGTCCCGGTTGTAATTTAAATATGTATGTATGTATAAGAAGTTGATTGAGTTGACAGTAAAGAAGCATATCAGAGGGTAGTAATTGATGGGGCGACGTTACTGGCTGATGATACTTCACCTGATAATCCAAAGAAGAGGGCGACATCGCCATCTTTTCCCATATTGCAACCAGAGTGTAAGGAGAGAATTTGACGCATAGGCATGAGATAGTGCATTACGCTGAAAAGACCCTTCTTCATTTCCCCAGCGTATTGAGTACCCAGGATAACCATTTCTCTCCTAGCAAGATTCAAATCTATACTAGTCGAAGAAGTCATGTAGTGGGTGTAACGATTACACGGGAACTGCCCGGCATTGTATATGGTGAAGTCCGGAGTACCGAAATCCTCCAGCTCTTCAGGTGTTGGTCGAATACACCTGCCACCGACACAGTTATTGTTTGTACACTAAGTCATACACACAATCATGGGCTCATGGCTTTCGAAATTCTTTACTAATTTCACATTGACTATTCTTTTTGCTACTGATTTAGATTCAAGCTTTCCATAATAGTTTTAATGTTAGGATGACTTATCTGGATAGCCATTGGCCTTTCTATTGAGGGAAGATTTTGCTGAGACATGTTTATTGATTTTTTTTACTTACATGTTGTGCATGAACAAGGAGTGGTAAGCTCTAGCTGAGACGATACGGACTTTGATTCTGTGCTCTGGATCCCAATTCAGGAACTGATCATTCACAAACACCTGAAACCAATCCAAGACACAGACATGCTCAAGTTAAATGAATACAAGTTAGTGATTAATTGAAAAAAACCCTGTCAATATGGACATTGATTCATAAAACCATAAG
>BEHA01001990.1:0-15351 GCA_002897215.1 Eschscholzia californica subsp. californica | reverse complement strand
TGGCACCCGGGCGCCTATAGCCCACGAACGGACATATCTTGTCAGTCCCACCGGACATATCTTCTCATTTCCCATCCTTCCTTGGTAAAACGATGACTTCTCCTTCATTTCCTTCCTTCTTTTGGTTCAATAATTTTTCTGAATTTTCAAGTCTTGGATCGATATCCTATCTCCTCCTTGGTTCGGTCGAGGTACGATTTCTAATGTGTTCTTTCAATTTTGTTTGTTGCGACTAGAAACGATTTGAGGGCTTCGTTAAATTTTCCTCCTTTAGGGTTTCTTTTGTTCTTTTCTGTTATCGCGATTTGAGTTTCATGGATAATGATCTTCAGTTGGTAATTGACATTCTAATCTATTTTTTCTTTTAGTAGATTTGGGGTTCCAATTTCTTCTGTTTCCCCCAATTTTAGAGAGAGGTGGAGAGCTTTCTCTGCACAAAGAAACAGATTTCTAGGGTTAGATGTTTGGGTTTTACAGAGGAGACCAGTCGAATCTTCACTGTTGAAACAAAAGGGCTTTTAGGGTTAAGCGTTTAAAGAGAATAACAAAGAAAAAGAGTTCAAAATCAAAACCTTAATCAATCCTCCAAAATCAGAGAAGGTATGTGATACTTTCTGAAATCTTCTTTTTCTTCCGCAAACCTTAATCTGATTTGAATTTCAGTTTGTTCTTGGTGTTTTAGAGAGATTATTTGATTAATGTTTGGTATTTGATGGTTTCTTGCTTATATTTTTTTGGTGTATTGTTATTTTGGATTTATTTTCTTGAACAAAGTAGGTTGATTTCTCATGAGATGCTTGAGCTTTTAGTCAGTGTTCATGGTGTAAGTTTCGGAAACTTTGTTGTTGGTTTTGTATTATCTATAGCGATAATGAATTGACTGTAATCTTTTCCTAGACCTTGAATGCTTTAAACTGGCAACTCATATCATGTTCATAGATTTAACTTGTAGCCGACTTATTTGTTGTTGTAAGGTAGAGAGACCTTCGTAGTCCTTTTGGGTAATTTATTCCTCCTAAAGATATTTATTTGTCAAGAGATTACTATACCCGATATGCAAGCACTTTGATTTGAACCAACGAGCGTTTTTAGTTGCCTTTGATGCAGTGAGATCTATGAAAGGATCTGTCACAGGTTGCCTTCACTTCGATCTTGTGAAAAGGGTATTACGAGATATACATTGTGCTTGTCAGGAACCAGAAGAAATCCTGCATTAGATCTCTGAAACGGTTTTTACACTTATCCCATTTTAGATGTATTCTTAGCATTAATTTGATTGACTTACATAATTTTTTACTTAAAAATAGAAAGCTCTTTAGTTTTCTGAAAATTGACAACATATTTTGCTGTACAAGGCTTTTATTGAGCCAGATCTATAGATAACCCATATAAAGATAGTAAACAAGTTCAATCCATTCACAGGATCTCAAAACCTACATACATTTTGAAGGTTAATCCGACTTTTTTCCTTTTATGTTCATGATTATCTAAAATTCTAAATTTGAGAAGTTCCTTCATCAATGATTTAGTGACTACTCATCTTCCTGTTACTTGTTAATGTTATCTAAATCCATTGAAGAAATGGCTGGTATTGATGTACTTTGGCAGTGGTAAAACCAGAATTGTAAAATCACTGTTGACAAGACCCTCATTGAGGTTACTAAAAAAATCAAGTTCATATTCATATGTAACTCTAGGTAGTTGGTAGGTTCATGATCTGAGGATGGGTTTTGGTTTTCTTTTTCTTTTCTTTTTTTGGTTTTGGTAGGTGTTGTTGAATGGACTTGACTATGTCTAATTGTTTTGATTGCTGGAATGATTCTAAGGTTGTCAATCAAGATGTTATTGATGCATCCAATTGTTCATTTTTAATATTGGTGGTAAAGGATATTGACATATAACTAACAACAGTGTACCTGAACAAAAAAGATAGGTAGCGTCTGATGAAGTGATGCTGGAATATTATAAGCACCAATTTCTGTCGAGCGATCGCGAGGTTTTAAAGACAAACACATAGCAGTTCTCTTGCAACAAAGAAGCTTTCAGAGCTTGAAGCCTCCGGAATGGTACATCTATTAGTAAATGTTAATGCTATTCCAAATTTTACAGTTCATTATTTATCTCACATTATTATTTTCCGATGTTATCATATGTTACTTAAGTGAATCTTCAATTGTAAATAGGGTTAAGATTGATTGGTACTTAGTTGTCTAGATTAGTTTATGAATTAGAAAAAGTCACTAAACTACATTTAATTATTGTTTCTCCTTTCAGTAGGATCCTCACTTTTACCTTCATAAAGTACATGTTTGTCGTTCAGTTTTCGGTTCAATTTCGAAGCATAGATGGTCTTAGAAATCTTAGGTTTTCATTATTCTTTGTTAGTATGTGTAATTTGTGCCATTTTCATAGACTTCCAAGAATGATTTCATGGTATCTAGCATGAAATCTTGGGTTGATAGAAATCATTATTGGACTTCTGGAGGAATACCAAGGGTCTAGCATGAAATAATGTAAATTTGCTCTACATTCACTCAATTATAGCTAATTTTGGTAATTTTTTCTAATAGATGATGAAACTGTCTACTAATAATTTATGACTCCCTTAGAATCTCCTTCGCGGTGCGCCAGTCAAGCTTAGAAGAGGTACTTTTACTTCCTCTCTTAACTTTAAAAAACCAGGTTTAATTCATGAATGTTATCTTTTATTACTCACTATATATTAAATCAGCTTGATTGTTGATAATTCTAACTTTTTTCCCTTAAGGTGTATGTAAAGATATAGGGTGTGTCTAAAGAAGATTATTAGCTCCAAGGACTTCGATGGGGAAGGGTATGATGGTAACGTTAAACAACTCATAGAGATAACCATCATCAACAAACAACTCAGGAAGCTTCTTTTCAACTCCCCATACTTTCGTCATTTGGGTTATGAATAACCAAGTATTTCTTTGTTTTTTAACTAATGAACGTTGGAAACCAAAGATGTCGCTGAAGGCCCTATTGTAAGCTACATTGAAGTATCTAACACATTACCTATTCACAAGCAGTCAATAAGGCCATAACCATTCCTTTAGTATATTTTGTGTGTGTTCTTTCTTTCATCAACCAGTTGAACCATTTGGCTACTGGTAAAAGATTTTGACATGTAATCGTGAAGATTGGCGAAGTTTGTTTAATGAGAAGTTACCGACGACTAATTTTGTAATATCCGGTTTGAGCGTCTCTGAGTAAACACCCTTAACTTCGCGTTGGACTCGTTGTAATAAATAAGAGAGGTAAAATACAAATATCCAGTTTTGTACTTCTATATAATTGTACATTTTGAGCATTTTCTTGTTTGAAGTAATTGTTCTCTCATTTTGTTTTTGAGCATTTTGCAGCTTAATGGAAGTTTTTCCGAAAATAATTTTAGGAGTTCATCATGGCATAACAGTAAAAAATAATGCCAACAATTGTAACTTTCTTTCACGCACACATATTATAACTTACTTCAGAGTTTCTGGCTCAACGAATTTTTCCGTGCCGGAGGCACGGGCTATACCCTAGTAAATAAAAAAAAGAGTGAATTAATGCTAAATACCCCATACTAGAATGCAAATGCAAATTGAAACTCGTATACATTTAAAGAATGCAAATGCAAATTGAAACGATAAAGTGAATGAAAAATCAAAATGTTAGACTAGAAATTTGAATTGAACTTACAAATCAGATAGGAATTAACGGGGCAACCAAAGTTGGAGTGGTGTGTCGGCCGTAGGAATATGAGAGGAAGAGAAAAAAATATAATAAATGTGAGACTATTTTCGTACTTTTAAATAAAAAAAGAGAGTGAATTAATGCTAAATACCCCATACTAGAAAGTGTTGCCTCATTCTTGTGTAGTTGAGCTAATTCACCACTATGCAAGGGAAGCTAGTATAAAATAAAATGTCTACGCATTCAGCTCTCGAAATGTATGAATGCATTCTTTAAGTGAGCATTCAAACGAAGGGTTGTCCAAATAAATGGAAAAAAGAAGAGTTCTTGAGTGAACGTCTAAAAATAGGGGGGGGGGGTGTTAATTAGTCATATATCCACGCCTACATCGATAAACACTACAAGACCAAAATAAAATATGAAATAGAAAATAAATTTGAAAATGTATCTTTTTGTAGACTCCAAACTTCGAGCCATTTATTTTCTCTCATTATTGCCCTTTTACAAAAATATATTTTAACCTATATTAAACCAAAGGTTTCTTGTGGTTGAGTTAATAAATATATTCTTTCTATAAATTTTAAGACCGAAAATTTAGGGTCAAAATTATTCTCAATATTTATTTCTAAAATTTATAATTGTCAAGACCAACATACCAAATCAATATTTATTTCTAAAGATCCACATGGTCGTCGATTACTTCTCTGGAGGAGGCGCTGTTGTAGTTTCGTTTTCTTTCCTTGTTTTCTCAACAAAAAAAAAAAAAAAAAAACATACCAAATCAATTGTTCTTGTCCTAAAAACGAGATTCTCTTCTCTCTCCCTATGTTCTTACAACGTTTATATCTCTACAAACAATTTTGTCTTCTAAATCGTTATAAAAATTATATATATGTTGATTAAATTTTGGATTTTTTAAAACATTTATTTAATTCCAACAATACATTTAAGTGTAACATTTTATGTCACATTTTTCGTAAGAAAAGAAGTTGGATTTTCCATCACTGCAATCTTATTTTCATGAAGAAAACATAATGTAAACTGATATTTATTTTTCTGACATTTTCAGTAATAATCTAACATTTTATTGATTCTGTTAGCATAATATGTGTGGTATATGTTATGAATTATTTAGAATAAGTGGATAAAAGTTTGATTATTTATCTAGCATCTTATTGATTTTAACAACATTCTTAGATGTAACAGAAATTCAATTTTTTTCTAGCATTTTATTGATTTTAGAAACACAATTATATACTAGAAAATACTTCTAAGTTTTTAAAACAATTTAGGCAATGAATCGACGTAACAACATAATAATAATAATAATAATAATAATAATAATAATAATAATAATAATAATAATAATGTAACATATGTTTTCTGACTTACTTCTATTATGTTAACTAAATTTTTAACATTTCTCTAAGATTTTCTTGATTCCCCTGTATTACTTAAACTAGGAGAACAACATTTTAAACATTTTTCTAGAATTTTCTTTATTCTTATTATGCGTGATGCTTTTACATTTTTATGGACAGTTATTCAATCATTGAATGGATTTCAGTGATGCAAATTTTTATAGTTGTTACTTTAAATGGAAAATAACTTAGACAGAGATGCATGGGTTCCAAATTTCACCCACGTCAGTCAAGAGTTTCAGGGAAGGGTTGAAGCCTTCCGAGATGGTATCGGTCCTTACTCTATCAGTACGAAAAAAAGCTAAAAATTTATAAAAATTCGATCTTGTTTTCCAGCATTTTACTGATATTAACAAGACAATTATATCTTAGAATAAAAATTTAATCTTGTTTTCATTTAAAATATGCACGTAAACTGATAACATAATATGCGTTGTTAAATTTTTTTTTTTTACATATTTTCTTGTAGCATTTCTTTGATTTTTGCATATATTTTGGCAACTCTATCAACATCTTCTAAACTCTGAACAATCCATAATATTTTTACAAACATAAATAAGTTTGATTTTAACTACAATAGAAGTATATAGATTTCTCACAAAGTCTTACATTTTTATTCTTTTATGTTGATGCTTTCATGTCATTCAATGTTTTTTATTTATTATGTAAATAAACATATTACCCGATTATGATATAGATGTTAGCACAAAACTCTAATGCCTCTTACATTTTTTTATTCTTTTACATTAGTCCTATATGCACCCATGTCGGCCAAACATTATATGGATATACCCAACATAATAAAAAAAATATTGCCGACATTGTTGTGACATTTCTAACATTTTTATGATATATTCTAGCATTTTCCATTAACTATTAACATTTTTAACATATTTCTCAATATTTGTACTAAGACTCACAACATAATCCATTACACGAACTAATAACTTAAAGATTTTTTTAATTATCTTTCAACTGATCCAGTAACAATCAAGTTAATTCAACCTTCTTCCTTTACACTTGTATAGTTGAATCTTTGGTTAACACTTGTGAAATTTTCTTATAGTTGGATTCGCCCATATATTCATCTACGTGAAAAATCACATACAACCACAATCTCGTTAGTAAATTCGTAAAATATATTAGTGTTCAAACAAGTATTTGTAATTGATGGAATGATAAAATAAAAAAAAAAGTAAAAGAATCGAAATGTAAAACTTTACGGAATATCTGTACAATTCTATTACTGATAAAGCCATTTCGAGAGTAACGCTGTTATGTTTTAAAATAGGTTATGTTTTGTCAGAGTTTAGAAAATTTTAGTAAAATTATCACAATTTATGCAAAATCAAAGAAGTGCTACAACAAATTTGATGGTGTCGCCGACTGCATAAAAAAAATTGTTCATTCAAAATTACAAATCGTAAATGATTTTCAAGGTAGGTCAGAAAATTATAAAATGTCAATAATGCTATTACAATCAAGAAAATGCTATGAGAATATACAAAATGTTTGCAAAATATCTAATTACTTTCCATGTGAATTTTCTGAAGCAAACAAGATTGTAGAGAGACAACAGTGGGACAAGATCTGAAAGATTTTTGTAAGAAAAAGATTGATATCCTAAATTTAAGAACAACAAAACTATGCACGGTGCAAAAATCTATCGTTGAATAAAAACCGAGAAGGCGAGAATATGGTAAAAGAAAGAAATTTAATCCATTGAGCATCATGTTTGTCTAGGTTTTCTTCAGGTGAAGACTAAAAAGCGTGGATGATTTTTCTCTGCGATTTCTCTAGGTTTTGTCTCGGTGAACTGAAGAAGAGAGAGTTATAATATATTTTCTTTGGTTAAAAAGATTATAGAAACATTCATTTAAAAGGAAAAGACAACTTTTGTAGGGATGAAAACTTCTTAGTGAGGAATTATTTTCATAAAAATGAAAAGACAGTTATATCTTCTAATGTAGGTAATTAATTCAACCTGGGATAGGTTAGGTAGTAGTAGAGAAAAGAGAGGTTAGACATGTTTCTCACTTTTGTTTTTGAGTTTCTTACTTTTGTTTTTGGTTAAAAATTGAGTTTCTCACTTAAGTAAATCATTAGAAAAATATATTTAACAACAAATTTTGTAGTAACTTCGTACATATATTAATAAAAATTATAGTAAATTTTAATCATTCGTCCATCTATCTTTTCTTAAATAAATTATACTATAAAAGTTTAACCTTCCAAATTAGTAGTAAAATGATTAAACAATACATCTTAAAGAGAACCGATAAATACCGATAACGACGAGTACCATCATTTATTTTATAGATTCTGGTGATTGGGTTAACCATCCAAAATGAGGGAGGAAATAGGTTCCCCATCCTAGGTAGTCAAAAAATGAAAGGCAGGTCAAAAGAGTCAGGTTGGAAAAAAAAATGACGAAATGGCCCTTGGAAAACAAAGTATTTACGGTTCATGCCATCGAAAATTACAAAATTGCCATCGAAATTTTCTCGGAAAACGATTTTTTTCTGAAAAAGAATCTGACAACCCGTCCATCAGAATCTGTACTGTTCAGAAATTTACGGAATTGCCACCGAAAAATTCCCGGAAAACGAAATTTTTTTGAAAAATTGTCTGACGCACCGGGAAATTATTTTATTTACTGGAAATTTTCTTCTGTAGTAGACACTTTTGTACCGGGAAATTATTTTATTTACTGGAAAATTTCTTCTGTACTAGACACTTTTGTACCGAGAATTTGAAATTTCGTTTGAAAATTTCAAATTTTCAAAAAAATTTAAAAATTTGAATTTTCTTGTGTACGGGAAATTATTTTATTTACCGGGAAGAGATGGTTTGCTGGGCGAGAATTTGAAATTTCGTTTGAAAATTTTAAATTTGTATGGGAAATTATTTTATTTACCGGGAAGAGATGGTTTGCCGGCGGGAATTTGAAATTTCGTTTGAATTTTCAAAAGAATTTGAAAATTTGAATTTTTTGTGTACGGGAAATTATTTTATTTACCATCCAGTTTTTTTGGTCAGGAAACGTCAGCATATCCCGTCCAAAGGCAAGAGTGGGATAAAAAAAAAAAAAATCAGGAAACAATGAGTTGTCCTGACATTTGGACTAGAAACTCATTTTTTGGCAAGGTTGGATTTATATTGATTTTACCCCCCAAAAATTGGACCTTTCACTCAAAAATCCTTCTGGATCATTGTTTGTAAGAACTGGAACCAGAACCAGAACCAGAACCAGAACCTCTAGAAACGGACCAGAACGGACCCGTTAACAACAACAACCCATTCCGACTGAACCAACTTCCCCTTTGTCAACAAACCCAAACAAAAGCAGTATGGCGAAAGGGGAAGGAAGAAGAAACTCAAACCTCAACATTGCCATCATTCATCCCGATCTCGGAATAGGTTCAATTCATATCTAAATTTTTTACTAGCCAATTGAAAGGGGATTTGATTTAAATTTTTAAAATGGGTCTAGGGTTTAATTTTTGAAATTTCATTGAATTTGTCTTGGTTTGATTAAACCCTAGAACTTTTATTGTGTTTATAGGTGGAGCTGAAAGGTTAATTGTTGATGCTGCTGTTGAACTTACTTCTCATGGTCATAATGTTCGGATTTTTACTTCACACCATGACAGAAATCGATGTTTCGAGGAAACCCTTTCTGGTATAAACAGAACCCATTTGAATTGAAACAATTTTCTTTTTTGAGAAAACCTCCAAACTTAATGTAGACCTATATTGTGGATTGTCCCAAACCAAGTTCCAATTAGTATTTTCATTGTAGAAGTACCAAATTTCCGAATTTAATCCAATACTGTAATTATCATTTGATTAAGATCCGCGACTCATAATTGAGAAATGAATCATTTATATAAGAACAAAAAAGTTCAATTCTTCGGAATCGTGTTCGCGGATACAGAATTGAGGTGGGTGGTAAATTTTCTGACAAGTTATAGCACTGAACCTCAATAGGCATGCACTTGTTAACTATCGAACAGACGACAAAGTAAAAATGCAGTTTGGTGTATGCTCCAGACATTCGGTGATTTTAGAACTTTAGGGGCTTCTGATCTGTAAAGAGTTTTGTAGATGCATTGTCATTAATGGCTTTGTTATGGTCTGAAAAGCTCTATTTTAACATGGGCCACGCCGCTTTCCAAAATTTTATCGCCTTTTTGGATGACCGTAGTGCACCTCATGTATGATCATTCAAACGGAATAATTTTGTATCATAAACCATAACTTGAATGTTGTAAAAGGACTTGCGGACCTGCGTACTTTGAACTAGAAGGAAGCTGGGGAGTGGACAAGTAAAGATAGCACTTGAATCATATTTTTTAGTTACGTTATCTTATATTCTTATTTATTTATATTCATTAGCCAACTAAGATAATTCTGATTGCTGTTTCATGAGACTAGGAAGAGTAAATTGTTAGTACACTACATCACTATGAATGTGCCTACTACATGTGCGGACTGATGTCTGATTACATAGTATATATATACCGATTATGTTGGTTTCTCATTCTGTCGCATCTTTAATGTATGTTTGTTTTCAGGTATATTTCCAGTTACAGTATATGGTGCTTTTCTACCCCGGCATATTTTCTATCATTTCCATGCAGTATGTGCATATTTGAGGTGTATCTTTGTTGCTCTTTGTGTGTTATTAATGTGGCCATCATTTGATGTCGTATTGGTTGACCAAGTCTCTGTCGTAGTTCCTTTGATGAAAACTAAGAAGTCAACGAAAGTAACTCCTCATTCTCTTTGTCTAAGTAGTTTCTAGAGTGAGCCTACCATGGACAAAGGTTTTAACATACACTATATATTCTCTCTCCAGGTTCTATTCTATTGTCACTTTCCAGATTTGTTGCTGGCACAGCACTCTACAATTCTAAGGAAGATATATCGTAGACCAATCGACATGGTTGAAGAAACAACTACGGGTCTGGCTGATGCCTTACTTTTTAATCTTAATTTGAATAAAGTCAGAAACTCTAGATATACTAGTCTATTTCATTTCACAGGTTAAGTGGTTTCTGTAACGATTCTGCTTTTAAAAATCTACAGGGATGGCAGATCTTATTCTTGTTAATAGCAAGTTTACCGCATCCACTTTTGCCAGAACATTTAAATCTCTTGATGCGAAAAGAATTCAACCTGCTGTTCTTTACCCAGCAGTCAATGTGGAGCAATTTGATGTACCTTCTGCTTATAAGTAACCAACATGCTTGTATATCTCTTGGTTTTTTTTTAATTCTTTAAAGCATGAGATACACGAGGAGGATTCTAACTCTTTTGGCTTTAACTCAGACTCATTGTTCATTTTTATAGCTTGAATGTCCTATCTATCAACCGTTACGAAAGGAAAAAGAACATTGAATTGGCAATTTCATCATTTGCGATGCTCCATGCCCATGAAGCAGATGTTCTTAATGGTCATGACTTGTCAAAGGCTACTCTGACTGTTGTGGGTAAACTATTTTCTTTGGCTATTTCAATTGCCAAATTCGAGGATTACATTTGATATTCAAGGGCAATTCAACGTTCTTGTCACTGATTTTTCTTATTGACTATTTATTCCGATCATAACTACCTGCTTTTTTTACTATGTTGGTTCATAACATGAAATATACTCTGGCTTTTGATCAAGAGGATGAATTATGAATTATCTGTTATTTCAGGTGGATTTGATAAACGTCTCCGTGAAAATGTGGAGTATCTGGAGGAACTTAAGAGCTTAGCAGAAAAGGAAGGGTTATCAAATCGTGTGATCTTCATTACATCCTGCACGACAGCAGAAAGAAACACACTCCTCTCCCAATGCTTATGTGTGCTTTATACTCCTAAGGTACCTCTATCTCTCTTTCCTTTTCTCGTCGTGTCAGATGATTCAAACAATATGCAGTGACTCGAATGCATAATGGCCCATGGCCGTTACAACTGAAAAAAAGTATATTTTCATGGAAACAAGGTATTGTAGAAAAATGGGCTTAACTTTTAGTACGTAAGAACAGTTAAAACAGTTGTACATGTTAAAAAATTACATAAATTCTTATTAAAAAACATAATTATTTATTGCTTTTGATACAGTCACTCTAACGGTGTAATTGCCCCGTGGAAGAAAAATGAGATCTTTAAATAACAGAAAAACTGTGAATGAAACCAGTGGGGTATGTAGAGGTTTTGTCTCTTTCTCAAAGTCTAATGCTTAACCATGTAGGACGAACACTTCGGAATCGTTCCTTTGGAAGCAATGGCAGCACAAAAGCCTGTTATTGCATGCAATACTGGAGGTCCGGTCGAGACCGTGATAGATGGAGTGACAGGGTTCCTTTGTGAATCAACTCCGAAAGAGTTCTCCTTAGCTCTAGCAAAGCTCATTAGTGATCCAGACATGGCGAAGAACATGGGTGGAAAAGCACGACGTCATGTCAGTGAGTCATTCTCTACTAAAATTTTCGGCCAACGGCTAAATCAGTATATAGCTGACATCGTCCGAAGAAAGAACGAGTGAAGAACGTTTTACAAAAACAGAAGACGCATTTACATGCTTTATGATAGAGAATGTCGAACTGCATTGGAGAAACTGAGACCTATTAATGTGGTTAGTTTCAGATCCTAACTCCCAAACAGGAATAGGGTATGGTGCATTTTTAGTTACAAGAAAAGCAATATATCACATGTAGAAAATTGTGAACTTCCCATTGATGGAAAGCATTTGGTAAATAAAGGGTTTGAAGAGATTGAAGTGTAAAAAAAAACAATAACAAGTGGAAGCATAAAAGACCAATTAATGAAGGAAAAAGGAACAATTTAAAGCCATGTGTTTAGCCATTAATAGGAGCAAAATAAGTTGATCAATGACTCTACTTTTAACTATGATAAATGAAAAGGCCTGTTATTACAATATTATGATTTCTTATCTGATAAAATAAAATGAAAGGTTATGGTATGTTGAGGGAACTTTTAAGTGCACACAGTTAGTTATTCGTATTCGCACTTAACCTTTGTCTTGGTTGACTTGGTTGACTTGGTTGACTTGGTTGATTGACTTAGACCAAGTCAATGTTTGTTAACACCCATAGTGTACCCACTGCCACCAGCGACATCCGCCATCAGAGGAACTACTCCCTTTCTCTGGTTCGGTCTGGTAAGTCATTCCGTCCATCCCTCTTTCTTTGTTGCTCCATCCTATCGTTCTCTAAGTGTCGACCGAGCGTGGGGTAGTTGTGGTAAATGCTGAGCCAAATATTGGGTAGCTTCGACCAATTCAAGAACTCAACAGATATGGGAGGGCATGAGCCTCTTACAAACCTTAAACAATGCCTTGGCTTAGAAGCAAGCGAAGAGGTGAATTCGAACCAACTCTACCAAGAGCTCTACTTAGGTCTAGGAACAGTGGTGGGGATTTTGCATAAGCTAGCTCGATACTTTGAGCCCCACGCTGTCTCAAAGGCGAAGGGGGAAGGTAGATACAAATTAGCTTTGCAACCTTGAAGTAAAATCAAAACCATAAAGTGTCATTTGATCATTGTTTGGATTAAACTTGGTTAAGTTTAATGGATTATCACTTGATATAATTTTACTAGTTTGAGATTTTATAGTTTTTCAGAATACAATAAGTACAGGTATGATCTATTTTCCAAAGGCCGGCGCTTTGGGGAAAGCTAAATAGTTTCCGGGGTGTGAAATTTTGTTTTTTTTTTTCATGGTCGCCGCCCGGAAAATTTTCCTGCCGGTGACCTAGTCGGAGAAGAGAGAGAGATGAGGTGGAGAGGGACAAGATGAGGTGGAGAGAGAGAGAGAGTGAGGTGAGGTGGAAGGTTTTTTATTTATATTTCCCTCTAACAACTTACAAAATAAAATTGTCAAAACAAAATTGACCAAGTCTTTACACCCCGGAAACTATTTTGCTTTCCCCAAAGCGCTGGCCAAACCAAAACATCCATGTTCATCTTCAAGTCTAGTTGTTTCATCTTCAAATCTTGGAAAATCGAAATCATAGTTGAACATAGTTTGGTTTTTTGGTTAAAAGATGAACATGTTTGTTTTTGTTTGAAGGAAAAACCCGAAATTTGTTGATGTCGAGATTTGTTTTTTTGGTTAAAAGATGAACATGGTTGTTTTTGTCTGGAGGAACAAACCGAAATCTTCGTTGATGATGTTAAGAAAGAATAAGTAAGAGAAAAGAAAGACGCAATTGTTTTGAATGGAGTAAATTGTGTATTGGTAAGAAACCTAATGGTGTCTGAAAGATCTTGGGATATTTATAAAGGATATATAAGGGTTTACGGAAAAACAAATGAGGTTATTTCAGGCAAATCAGTTAACAGACTAAGAGCATCTCCAATGCAAAACTCAAAAAAATCTCTATTCATTGTACGTGTCAAGTTCCAATTCAGATTCTCACTCCTACGTGGCGTTAATAGAGATCCTCAATTTCTTTTTGTCTCCAATGCAAAACCTTAAACTTATCTTTTTTACATATGTGGCATAGTTATCTTGATTTCTATTGGTTGAAAATCAAATATTGATGAGTTGGACAATTAGAGATATCTTAAGAGGACACTTTAGAAATAAAGGGTCCTCTTGAGATATCTCTATTCCACCCTCGAAACGTCATCTTAGAGATCCAAATAGAGCGTTGCATTGGAGATGATTTTTAAGAAAACACTCTAAAAATCCTACGTGGCACTCGGAGTTTCTAAGATTGAGTGTTGCATTGGAGATGCTCTTAATCATAGTGCCACATATGATTTTAAGATTTTTTTTCTTAAAAACTCTCTCCAATGCAACACTTTATTTGGATCTCTAAAATGACGTGTCGAGGGTGGAATAGAGATATGTCAAGACGACCCTTTATTTCTAGAGTGTCCTCTTAAGATATCTCGAATTGCCCAACTCATGAATATTTGATTTTCAATCTGTTAGGAAAAAATAACCTAATTAACTTGTTCAGGAATATGAAGATAAACGACGCGAAAGTAAAAGTAGAGACACCAAGATTATTTAACGTGGCAAAAAACCCCTCCAAACTAGAATGTAAAAAACCACGGGACCTAGTCCAGAAATCTTTCACTATAATTAAATAATGGGTTACACAACTCTTCACCAAACCTATGGTGGATAAACTGAACAAAGAAACAAAGAAATAAAATCTCTTACTCCTTAGGATTTGAACAAATCCTAGATTCCTAAAGGTTGAAGAAAATAACCACAAACTAAATTGCTTCACAAGATTAATAATCTTCTTTTCTTCAAACCAATATTCTTCTCTTTCAATCTCTCTTGAAAGAACCACTTCAGAAATCTCTCTTTCTCTGACTTCTCTTTGTTCTGGAAGTTGTTGTGTATAATCTCTTCCCTTCCATTCCCTTTTATAATGATAAATAGGGAGGTTTACCAATAGAAATAGGAATTCCTTTTTAGGCTTGAAAAAATAGAAACTTCTATTTTTTCCCCAAACAAGGAATAAGGGAAATCCTATTCCAACTAGGAGTCCTTTTATTATAAGGAGGGACCCCAACAAACTCCCCCTCCCGACTTATGAAGAGGGACCTACCATCCCCAAATCTGCAACACTGCTACATAGCTCATGTTTGCCTTTGGGTAATGGTTTTGTCATCATATCTGAACCATTGTCGTCATTATGGATTTTCTTGATCTTCAACACCTTTTCTTCAAGAACATCTTGGATCCACTGGTATCTCACATTTATATGCTTGGACTTGAAATGGAAACTAGAATTCTTACTGAGGTGGATGGCACTCTGACTGTCGCAATGAATAACATAATTATCTTGTTTCATACCAAGTTCTTCTAACAGTCTCTTCATCCATAACATCTCCTTGCAACATTCTGTAATGGCAATATATTCTGCCTCTGTAGTAGATAAAGCTACACACTTTTGTAGATTAGATTGCCATGACACTGCTCCCCCTGAAAATGTAAATAAGTAGCCTGATGTGGACCTTTTAGAGTCTACATCTCCTGCCATGTCTGCATCTGTGTAACCGACTAATAGTGGCTTATCATTACCAAAACATATACGAGCTTTAGACGTACCTCTAAGATACTTCAGAATCCACTTCACTGCTAACCAATGCTCTTTGCCTGGATTAGCAAGAAATCTGCTTACTAATCCAACTGCAAATGCAATGTCTGGTCTTGTACACACCATTGCATACATCAAGCTTCCTACAGCTGA
>BEHA01001981.1:331036-346932 GCA_002897215.1 Eschscholzia californica subsp. californica | reverse complement strand
GGGGGGGGGCGTAACGTAGCAATGGACCATGTCTTCTTTGATTCCAAGGCGGAAATCTCCTTGGCCGTCGCATCTCTCCAATGAGGGGATTTCATTGCTTGAGTGAAAGAAGTGGGTTCGCTGGTGGTTAGAACCGAAGAGAGAAACTTTTGATGAGGTGGAAAACGAATTAATGGAAAAATAATTTTCAAGCGAATATTTGATTATAATTGTATTAGAACAAACATAGTATTGTAAATGGACCGGTGGGCGACGTTTTCTGGTGGATCGACAACAGAAGGAGCGTCACCGGTCTGGACAGGAGGAAGAACAGTTTCGTTGGTGGGAAGGGAAACAACTAAATCTAAAGGCGCACTCGGGACATGAGTGGAATGAGATGATTCTGGGGGCACCCCTGTAGGTGGTCCGGGTGTTGCATGCACCGGTGAAGGACCGCAAGAGGAAGTTCAAGGAGCCCTCTCTGTATGGCATTGTAACGAAGGGTCAGAACTGACCGATGGTGATGAATCAGTCAGTTCGACCGAAGGCACAATGGTCGGTTGAGGAGGAGCGACCAGAAATTGGAATGTTCCATTATCCGGGATAGAGAGGAATGAGGTTGGAGATGGCAGCAAAGATGGCGTAACCGAGGGTGACGAAGCCATTGGAAAGCGATTTTCGTGCAAGGTTATGTCAGGGGAAGTAAAAATTCTACGAGTTTGAATATCGTAGATTCGATGACCCTTTTGGCCATTTGGGTAACCAAGGAAAATACCTGCAGAGGTACAGAGGTCCATTTTTGTTTTGACCAAAGGGATACAAGCACAACAAAGACACCCAAATACACGTAAGTGAGAGAGATTCGAAGGTGGTCCTAACAAAATTTCATGAGGAGACAAGTCGTTTAGGATAGGCGTAGGTAGTTTATTTATCAAGTAAACGGCGGTTAAGACACATTCTTCCCAAAAGGAAAGTGCGAGATTGGCTTGTAGAGGTAATGAACGGGTCACTTCAAGAATGTGGCGATGCTTTCGCTCAACCACCCCATTTTGTTGAGGTGTATAAGTACAACTACGTTGGTGGATAACGCCTTTATCGAGCAACCATTGTTATAAGTGATTATTCATGAACTCGGAACCTTGTCCGAACGGAGAATCTTAATGGTAGATTTAAATTGGGTGGAGACATAAGTAAAAAAATTCTTGATTAATTGGTTTGAGTCGGATTTTGATCTCATAAGAAACAACCATGTGCAACGAGAAAAATCGTCGACAAGTGTGAGAAAGCAACGACAACCGGAGTTGGAGGGAACGGGAAAAGGACCCCATAGGTCCCCATGAACTAATTCAAATATTTGAGAAGAAGAATTAGAAAGAGAGGGAAAAGGTAAACGACATTGTTTAGAAATAGGACAAATATCGCACGGTACTTTATTCGATAAAAAACTAAAATTCATACAAGAAAGCTTAGAATTAAAATACTGAA
The DNA here is from genome assembly GCA_002897215.1 of Eschscholzia californica subsp. californica. Classification (NCBI taxonomy): domain Eukaryota; kingdom Viridiplantae; phylum Streptophyta; class Magnoliopsida; order Ranunculales; family Papaveraceae; genus Eschscholzia; species Eschscholzia californica. The sequence continues at coordinate 345,468 of BEHA01001981.1, read as the reverse complement.
AACGCGAAAAAGATGGATGGCCTAGACGCCAATGCCATAAAACATAAGAATTACTACTAAGACTAGCGCTAACTAAACTAGTAACTGGAAGAATGGGACGCTCCATGCGAAGGAAATAAAGGTCATCATGAAGACTACCATGCTCAAGCTTCTTCCTCGTTGCTCTGTCCTGAAAAAGACACAAGTCTAAGGTCAAATAAACCGGTACAATGAAGGGGTCTTGGGAGATTTAAATAAGATTAAATTGAAAAGATGGTATGTGAATAAAAACTATCAGAAAAATAGACGGAACCAATATGAAGAACTTTAACCCGAGAACCATCGAGTAAGCCAACAAAGAAATTAGGTGGTGCAATCAAGTAGTTAGAGAATCGGGAAAGAGCCGAGCAAATATGTTTGGCAGCTTTCGAATCTATAACCCAAGGAGGATGAAAAGAAGATGAGAGAACTTACTCGTTAGGTTCATCGGAGGGTCTCGATTGGTGTCGATAGAAGCCGATTGAGTGGACTATTTGGTTTGCTCCACAAGCGCCAAGATGGAATCGTATTGTTCATCCGTGAGGGACGTTGCTGCAGGCACCCCCGAGTTATTATTGTCAACGACCGAAGCCGTGACCGGTTCGGACGGGGAACAATTACGGTTACGTTCATTATATTGAGATGGATACCCATGGAGCTGGTAACAAGTTGAAATATGATGTCTATGAGTGTTACAATTATCGCAATAAGGTTGTGGACATTTCGAACGAGGTCGATCGCAACGATCAAACCAAGTAGAACCATATCGTTGGACCCAACCGCTAGGGCAGCAACCTCGATTGTGAAAGCAATGGAGTTAAGGAGACTTTGTTGAACTTCTTCTTGCTTTACGAGTGAGTAAATACGAAGAATAGATGGAAACGGGTCCATGAGTAAAATCTGACTTCGAATAGCCGAAAACTAGTTGTGAAGACCTTGAAGAAACTACATTGCTCTATCTTGCTTGATCAATCAAATATCGACCATGTCCATAAAAACATGGTTCTGTAGTCATTAAGGAGTTTAATTCATCTTGGAGAGCTTTGAGATTGGTAAAATAGGTTGAAACGTCAGAACCTTCTTGTTTAAGACATCAAATAGGCCTCTTTAGTTGGGCAACCTTAGGAGCATTCGTTTGATAAAAACGATCATAAAGATTCTTCCATACATCAGAAGCATTATCATCATAGATAATGGAAGAACGTACAGACGGATCAACTGGGTTGATAAGCCAACTTGAAACCAAATCGTTACATTGCCCCCATAGATGTAACTCATTAGGATGGGTGGGTTTAGAGATTGTCCCATCAACAAATCCTAGTTTATCCTTAGCTCGAAAAGCTTTGATCATACCCCAAGACCATGAGGAGTAATTGTCGTTTGTTAGAAGAGGCGTGATTAAGATAGTGGTGGGAGAATTCGAGTGATTAACATCAAAAGGTCCACAAGAATTAGGAATAGCAGTGTGAATAGTTTCAGAAGAAACATTAGTAGAAGTCATTGTGAAGAAAAAAATGACTCTTATACAATATGAAGAGGTATAAACCTCTTTATATGATTAAGAGATAGAGAGAGAGAGCTCGAGTAAGACTAAGAGAGAGAGAAATTGGGTGGAGTAGAGAGAGATGGGAGAAAGAATGTATTTTATATAATAAAACAGAAGGGAAAACGATGACTGGGACAAACATCCTTTTTTAATAAAGGATATTGTCTAGAAGCCCTTCTTAAAAGGGAAAACGATGACTGGGACGAACATCCTTTTTTAATAAAGGATATTGTCTAGAAGCCCTTCTTAAAATTTAAAATATAGTCCTCATAGAAATAAAGTTATCTATTTACAAAACAATAATCCTTTCCTTCTTGGAAATAAAATTTTTAGTTTAAGAAAAAAAAGAAAAAAAAAATTTTAAGGGTTAAAAAAAAAAATTAAAATCTCTCTCTCTCAATAAAATAATAACTAATTTAAGAGAAATAAACAAAAAAATAATGACTAATAAAAATTTCTCTCTCTCTCTCTCTCTCTTAATAAAATATAACAATAAATTTTTTAAAATTTGATTGATACAAATGTCCGTGCCCTAGGACACGGGATATACCCTAGTAATAACTAATTCAGATAAAAGAAACAAAGACTTTATTAATCCTCTTTGTTGTATATAACCCAAAGTACATGGGTTCCTATTTATAGGACTAAATAGGAATTAAGGTTAGGAGATAATATCTCAATCATGCTTATCTAATTAATACAACAATCCTATTTGTAATACAACAACTCTATGAACCGGGTCCACTCGGTTTGGCCGAGTGGAGTGGACCTGTGGACTTCCTAATAATATTCATTGACCTAGTAAAACAAAAAAAGAATTAGTTATGGATGTACCTTATCTTATATATCTTCAATTTCAATAACTTCACATTCTGAATCCAAGGCGTTTGAAGACAATTTTGAGAGAAATTTTCTTTCTTCGTTTATGGAGTGATGGGTTCGACACCGAATGTGTTGATAGACCCACTAAAATACCAATTGTGAAAAAAAAGGAAAAAAAAATTCATTTAAAATATAAGCACTGTGTTTTAACAACTTTTTTGCAAAGACATTCCCTCACTGAGATAACACTTCGAGGCCGAATCTAAATCTCGGACAACCAAATCACACTTTGGACTTCCTCAACAATATATCATATTTCACAACTAGTTTGCTAGATTAAAACCATATCTCTTTGCTAAGTACCTCTGTTTTTCTTCTCTTCCAAAACCTATGGTGATGGAATTTTATATAAGAAAGAACTATTTGAGCTGGTAGAGAAGCTCACAACCTCAATACACAATAGTTACTGTGGTTAAATTTTGTATCTTGTTTCCATTTCCAAATGCCAATAAATAGAGATACAATATAAAGTAGTTCCTTAATATCAGAAAACTAACCCAGTAATTCAGAAATAAAACGAAATAAAGTCTGCAAACAATCTAAGACTATAAGTCACTTATTTTGAAATAACTACCTAAAGACTAGTTCAACTATTTTTTTTTTTTTAAGAAAGACCAGTTCAACTATTGTGACTCAACTAAACTAATTCAACACCCTAACAACTTCCCCCCTCCTTAGAATTGCCCTTGTCTCCAAGCTAAAATCAGGGAACTAAACTTGTATAAACTCCTATAGCTCCCAGATTGCATCAGCAAGAGATAAGCCTTGCCGATGAATTAGAACTTCCTTTTTCTTCTTGCGAACTCGTTGGTCCAGAACAGTTTGTGGATGAGCTAATAACTTATCTGAATCCGAATGAACTATGGGAAGTTGAGCTTCAATTGTCACTTGGTCTTCGACCTTCTTCTTTAGTAAAGAAACATGAAAAATTGGGTGCACTCTCGAATGAGATGGTAGTTCAAGTTTGTATGCAACATCACCAATACGAGCCAAAATCTTAAAAGGGCCATTATGTTTGGGTGATAATTTGAGATTTCTGCGTACCTCTAGTGACATTTGTCGGTAAGGTTGCAATTTTAAATATACCCAATCTCCCACAGAAAATTCTATTTCTCTATGTTTGGCGTCATAAACATGTTTCATGCGTTCTTGGGCTTTAATCATGTTTTCTCGCAAATCCATGAGAATCTGATCACGGTTTTGTAATTCATGACCCACGACCTCCACCTTTGATGTACTAGGAATATAGGTTAATAAAGTTGGAGGAGATCCACCATATACAACTTCAAATGGAGTTCTTTTAGTAGTTGAATGCCAACTTGTGTTATAAAAATACTCAGCCAATGTAAGCCATTTAACGCAATCTTTAGGTTGAGAACTAGTGAAGCAACAGAGATGCATTTCAACTGTTCGATTTACCACCTTAGTTTGACCATCTATTTGGGGATGGTAGGCAGCTAAAGTTAAAATTTGTTCCATTTATCCTGAATAATTCTTGCCAGAATAAACTTCTGAAAACACGATATCGGTCACAAACAATGTTCCTCGGCATCCCATGTAATTTAAACACTTGACCAAAAAAATAGTTGTGCCACCACTACAGCTGTATATGGATGAGAAAGAGCAAAGAAATGATTGTACTTTGATAATCTATCGACCACAATAAATATTGTTGACTTGCCTTTAGAGAGCGGCAACCCATCGATGAAATCCATGTAGATGTCTTCCCAAATCTTAGATGGTACAGGTAGTGGTTATAGAAGACCAACTGGTGTGTGGAGTTCAACCTTGTGACCTTGACAAACATCACAATTCTGAATGAAGTTTTTTTTTTTTATAAAGTTCTTCATTCCCTTACCAATAAAAATGGCCCTAACTCTCTGAATTGTCTTACGGAACCCTTCATGTTTACTGTTGTAATACTGCCCAACTAAATCACTCAAAAATTGAGAGTTTTCTGCTAAGTATATTCTATCTTTGAAGAAAATAATACCATCTTGAAACTGCCATGGACCGACAACCTCGTCTTGGTTGATTAATTTCACTATGTCTTGTAGTTTTCATTTTATATAACTTCATCTTTAATAACATCTAAACAATCTGGCAATGGTTGGGATAAAGCAAACGCACTATCTTGAGGAATACCTTCCATTTTTCTTGATATTGCATCAACCACATTATTTTCTCTTCCACTTCTGTATTTAATGGTAAAATCGAATCACATCAACTTGTACAACCATCGTTGTTGTGCAACCGTAGTAATTTTTTGCTCCCATAAATACTTTAGACTGTTATGGTCAGTAAGAACCTCAAATTTTCTGTCCAAAAGATACGGACACCATTTCTGAACAGCAAGAACTAGCGCCAAAATCTCCTTCTCGATCTTAGGTGGATAACAACAAATTCTTACCTTGCAAGGCTTTGCTAAAGAAGGCAATAGGTCCTTCTTGCATTAAAATAACCCCTGCTCCTGATCCCAATGCATCACACTCTATAACAAAAGTTTTATTGAAATTTGGGAGGGCAAGTACCAGAGCTTCAACCATCACTGCCTTGAGTCTTTGAAAAGCTTCTTCAGATGTGGGTGACCATACAAATATGTCGTTTTTAAGCATTTTGGTTAATGGACTATTGATTTTTCCGTAATTCTTGATGAATTTGGCGATAATAACCCGTAAATCCAAGAAAACTACGTATGCCTTTTATTGTAAGTGGTTTCGGCCATTCCACCGTTGTTGATATTTGTCAGGGGCCACAGATACTCCTGCACGAGAAATTTTATGCCCTGGGTACCGTACTTCTTCTTGTCAAATTGACATTTCTCCAATTTCACAAACAAATGGTGAGATTGCAAAATAGAAAGAGTAATTTGTAAGTGATGCAAATCGTCTGGCCATGTACGACTATAAATTAGAATGTCAACGAAAAAGACGAGAATAAATTTTCTCAGATGTTCTTCACATACCTTGTTCATAGGTGCTTGAAAGTAGATGGCGCATCGGTGAGACCGAAAGGCATGACGAGGAACTCATAGCGTCCTTGATGAGTGCGAAAGGCTGTTTTTTCCAATATCATTGGGGTGCAATTCTGATTTGGTTGTATCCGGATCTCAAATCTAGTTTGGTGAAATAATTTTCCCCATGTAATTTGTCGAGCAACTCATCTATCACCGGAATAGGAAGTTTGTCTTTAATAGTTACCTTGTTTATTGCCCTATAATCAACGCACATTCTCCACTAGCCATCATGCTTTCTAACTAGAAGAACTGGCGAAGAGTATGGACTGTTGCTAGGTCTGAAACCCCTGATTCCAACATTTCCTTTACTGTTTTCTCGATTTCAGCTTTCTGATAATGAGGATATCAATACGGTTTCGTACAGATGGGTCCATGACCCTGCAACAACAGAATTTTGTTATTATACGCCAGTAGTGGAGGTAGACCGTTAGGCTTGGCTAACACATCTTTATATAATTGCAGCAGTTTGTATACTTGGTATTGTGTTTGTGGTGATTGATGTTCTTGTAGACTATCTAAGGAAAGTAATTTATGCAAGAACCCATCTTTGGCTCCTTTTGTAGCTTGCCTCATTCCTAATTCTTCTACGATTTTGTTGTTAGGTATTGACAGTCCTTGTAAATGTGTCTCATTCCCTTGCAAATAGAACTTCATCTGCAAATTAGAAAATTCCATATAATGGGTCCCAATGTACACAACCACTGGACGCCTAACTAATACCACATCATAGCTACCAAGATGTAATAGATACAAATCCACAATTAAAGAAGTGCCTTGCAACTTAATTTGGATGTTATGGCACTTACCTGCACTTTCTAACCTTTCACCTGATGCAACGTCTACTTGAAATTTCCTTCGTGATGGCTTTAATCCCACCTTTCTCGCTACTTTCTCACTTATAAAATTGTCAGTGCTTCCTGAATCGATCAAAATCAGAACAGGTTTCCCTTTGATCATTGCCATCACACGTATTGTCTTCGGTGAAGGAGATGTCCTTCGACCAAAGATGCAATGCAAGTAATTTGTCGGATAGAACAATTGATGAAGAAGATCATCAAGTCCGGATGATTTAGGGGTCGTAGTGTTTAGCTAGAAACTAACTACGATTGTCGAATCACGAAGCGATTCGCGGCTAACTTCGTCCGGATCCTACATCAGGTTACACCAATGAGTGTCTACTTGATCGGAAGATATGACTAGAGGGATGTGACATATAACCATGGGTAAGCCCCATAAATATGTCAAAAAGGCCTAAAAGAATTTTAGGCAAAGATAGTACAAAAGGCCCGAATAAAGGGAGTTTCGGTTACGCATCAAATAGAGGTTTTGGGCCAAAAAGAGGACCCGCCATGCTTGGCGGTGTGCCCCTATAGAGGCCGGGTAGATGTGAAGGATATATGTCCTTAAAGTCTGAAGGTATATCCCTCGACCAAGATGGCAATGCGTGTGATTTGTCTCATAGGACAATGATGACTTTATTGGAAGATCAATCAAGCCGGTTCAATTAGGAGTCGTAATGCTTAGCTAGAAGCCGCTTACGATTGTTGGATCACTTCAGTTATTCGCGATCATAGACTGGATCCTAAAACGGGTTACACACAAGAATTAGTAAATTGAACAGTGAGAATAGACTGATGGGAATTTGTAAATAGATGGATATGATCCAGTCTAAAAGATAGAAAGAATCGGGATCGAATGAGAAGTCTGAAAAGGTAAAACCCACTTTTAAGGGGCAACCAAGGATTCCCTTAAGGGGAGATCCCTGGCCGGCCAAATTAAAAGGGTGGGCCGGACAGAGCAAGCCCATTAAGGGCTGCTTTGGCCGGCCATACCATGGGGAAACCCTAATTAGGGTTTTCCCCATATTAAAGAGTCCCGGTTAGTTAATACACGAACTTGGGCTTATCTTTTCTGAAGGGACTTTTAGGATTCTTTATTTGAGTAGGACTCTACTAAGGTAATGCCTATATAAAGCCCCATTATGAGTTCAGAAAAGGTGTGAAATTTTCTCAGAAGAAAATCATCTCTCTCACACATCTTAGAGAGAAGAAGATTTTAGAGAAAAAGTTCCCATTCTTTCTATCAAGTCTAGAAGAAGCAGTTCTTCATCTCAACCTTCAAGAAGGTCCTAGCTGACTAAAAAAGAAAGGAGTTCGAGTTATACAATTCGGTGTCTCTGGTAGAGGAGCTCCACTTGAAGCTATTTATCTTCCGAATACTGGTCGAAATTTAGTTCGTAGACAAGCGAATCCAGGTATTCTTCTTTATTCTAGTTCATTGATATGTTCATGTATAGATTCTGGACAACCTAGTGTTAATCATAAGATGATTGAGATTCCTCTACCAACACTAGTAACATGATTAGATTATGTATTGGATACGTGTAATTCCCAACAAGATGTACCCTATAAGGGCTTGATATGGTCGGCGAAGCTAGAGGAAATTGGAAAATAGAAATAGGTTTCTTTATTTGACTATTTCCTAAATCTTATTCAAAATGGCTTTTTGGGAAACCTAATTAGGGTTTTATCTAACTGAGGGGCTCTATATAACGTCTCTTGAGACTTGAATAAGGTGCGGAAAATTCTAAAGAAGCTTTCTAGCTCTACAACATTAAGTATGAAAGAGGGATAATTCCCAATACTATCTATCTAGTCAAAGAAGAAGTGTTCTTCAATCTAACCACCATTGGAGTTCTAGCTAACAACAAGGTGGGAGATCTAGGTGATTGCTCGGTGTTCCAAGTAGAGGAGCTAAAATAGGAGCTCTTGGTCTTCTAAAAAACGATTGGAAGGTTCGAGGGAAAACTAGTGATTAAGGTAATCTTCAAACTAGTTAACTTAGTTATAAACATTAGCTTATGCATGAGATCATGGGGATACTAGTGTTAGACATTATATGTCTGAGATTCCGCTACCAACACTTGGAGACACCATAACCCAACATTCGGTGAACTAACTCCCGTCATAGCATGACGAGATATCTCTGGAGTTTCAGAAATTGGTATTTCAATATTTTGGCGCAGCTCCATTACAACGTCTCAGTCGTCTTCCTCCAAACATGATTCAATACGAAATAAATTTTTACAGCGATGTCCAGGCACAAATTTCTCATTGCAGTTGTAGCATAGTCCTTTACTTCTTCTTTCTAGTTCGGAAGAACATTCATCGAACAGGTAGGGTGGACTGTTTTGGAATTACAACAGTAGTTTGTTGATAACCCGGTAGTGTTTCCTTTGGCCTTGATAAATTCCTGCCATCATAAAGGCGAGCTAGACCAATAGCAGCAGATAAAGTTGTTGGCTTTGCCGCTTGTACATCGGTTCTAATAGAATCTCGAAGTCCACCCACAAAACAACTCACCTGCCTATCTTGTGGTAAATGTTCGACCTTGTAAGTAGCTTTTCAAACTCAGTTTGGTAATCTTTTACAGTACTTTTTTGGTTAAGTTTAATAAGTTCACCAAAGTAATCATGAAATTGACTTGGTCCAAATCGTGCTAGCAATCCTTCCTTAAACTCTTCCCAAGGAATATTATGTCATTCTTGAATAATTGGTACCAACATTGTGCGTCACCTTCAAGATGAAACGATACGAGGGAAACCCAATCAGATTCAGGTGTTTGTTGAAATTGAAAAAACTCCTCTGCACGACAAATCCAACTGATAGATTCATCTCCCTCTTTAAAGCGTGGAAAATCAAGCTTAACCAACCTTGGTACACACGAATTTGTAAAATTCGAACTTGACGATCCTCGATTACCATTATTGAATTCTCTAGTGTTTCTAGCAGTCGAAAGGGAATTTTCTGCAACTTCTTTTGCTGTTGAAATTGTTTGATCCATCCTTTTACATAATCGATGACATCCTCAAATTTCTTATCTATTGTAGTACATAAATTCCATAAGCAAGCTCCAATCTGTCCATTCTTTCCTCCATGCCTAGTTGTTGATAGCACTTTGGTAAGTACCTCTGTTTTCTTCTCTTCCAGAACCTATGGTGATGGAATTTTATATAAGCAAGAACAATTTGAGCCGATAGAGGAGCTCACGACCACAACACACAATAGTGTAAACTGTGGTTAAATTTTTTCTCATTTCCATTTCCAAATGCCAATAAATAGAGATACAATAAAAAGTAGTTCCTCAATATCAGAAAACAAACCAACTAACTCAGAAATAAAAGGAAATAAAGTCTGCAAACAATCTAAGACTAATTCAAATATATAAGTCAGTTATTTTGAAATAACTACCTAAAGACTAGTTCAACTATTGTGACTCAATTAATCTAATTCAGCACCCTAACACTCTTTGATCCGCTAGCTCACTATAATCAGTTGATTAAGTAACCTAAATCACCATACTTGTTGAAATTAAGTGCCTGGATATGGATTGATGTCTAATCTAACTTTCGACTCAGGAAACCATTTTCACGTTGCACCTCCGATCCAAAACTTTAACTCAATCTGTTTACTAATGTTTGTCCCCGTCTAAAGGACTTTTATCCATGTAAATGGGGACATCCTATTTTTTTTAGAGAAAGAGTTACAGACACTGATATTAGGATTTTAGTAAACTACAAATACTAAAATCCTTGAGAAAATTTTGTGATCTTGTTCTTTATTTATGCTACTCGATTTATGATTTCGAAGTTGAACTCATTTGGTTGTTTCTAACCTTATAACCAAATTCCTATTGACAAAACGAAATCAACAGACTTGATTTTGTTATCTTGGATTATTATTATAGACTTTTCTCATCTTTGTCATTTTTTAACATTAAAATGTGTATTTTTTTTTGATGAGAAATTAAAATGTGTATTCTATCATTAGAAAATGGTTGTTTTGATCAATAAATTATTCATGTCTTCATGATAACTAAAGAGCAAGTAACTTTTCCTATTGAATAAAAGTTGTCAGACTATTATGGGTATTGATACATAAAAATTAAAATAACATGGGAACTGATCAATTAGGCCAATTTATATTTTTTTACTTTTCAAAATACCCTTACACATCAAAATCCTCTCTCTCTTTTAAAAAATTTGGATTTTGCCTTCTTCTTCTTCTTCGACGATGTTTCTCCTTCTCCGATGATGATGTTTTTTCTTTGATTCATCTTCTTTAAATCTTCTCCAAGAATACGGTGGTAGTAGAGTTGAAGAAACTTTTGATCTTTTTAAACCTCGCTTTCTGTTTTACCTAAACCCTAATGTGAAGCGATATGCTCCTCCCAATCAAAAGAGAATCATGTTCATAGAGGTACAAATATGGAGATAGAATTGAAAAAACACACGGTCCTTATGGGAATGATGGAGAGAAGAATCAATTTGCATCTACAAGAAACATACCCATAAGTGATCATGAGTGCTAAGTTTGTGGTCATCCAACTCAAAACCAATTGGCAATGAGTGGAGAGGACCTATACATTATATTTTTGGTTGTTAGATAGCACTTCTCCCATGTGGGACTATTCTCACAATGAAGATGTAGGCAGTATCAACCTTCTAAATGATAGCCTGCATTTAGGGTTAATACCAATTGATGGTTGTTGTTGCAATAGTAGAGTTGCTCAGCTTTTAAATGACCAATGGCAATTGCTACTCACTTGTTCAACAATCGGACACTAGATTTATTTTAACCTAACATCACTAGAATCTCGCTTTAAGATTATTCTTTGATACATTTAAGTATTTCAAACTAGACCATCATTACCCAAATTAAGCTCCTTCAAATGGGGTAATCTTGAGAGAGTGTTTGGAATCTAGGCTATAGGTGTACACTCACGAATAGTAAATGTCAATATTTGTTAGGTAAACTCGTGAAATTTTCGTCAAGAACAAAATCTCGTATACATAGACGTAGGCTTGGGAGGTTAAAAACACAAACATTATCTTTAAAAATAGAATACTAATACACTCTTTGTAACACATGGGAGAACATTATTTATTTATTAGGGAGATTTAGTTATTGACCCCCATTTATTTAGCGATAGTAGGACTACACCCCTAAAACGATTATTGTTTAGGCGTTAACCTCCAATGACACATTTTTCGTCAAATACCTGTTACATAAAAAGTGTGCGACTTCATGCTTCTTCTCAAATGAAATTACCCCCTCTAGATCTGATGGACAACAAATACCTGAGAAGATCAACTACCCAGATCTATTCTACTTGGCAATCTGTCCCATGGAAGCAGTTGAAAGAGAAGAGAACCAACTCATCCGCCATTAAAGCTCTGGAGAAAGGTTCCCAAGATCTCAAAACCAAATCTAATTATAGGCAGGAAGATGCAAGAAACTCATCATATCTCTGGACTAAAAAACCTAGAATCTTCAAAACTTACAAGGTCATTATAGCGTTCGATCATTTTTTACTCGTAGAGAGGTTCAAGAGATGAAATTTCCCAAGTTGAGGAATGAATTGACATAGATTCAAGCTCGGATTGATATAGAAATTGTTGAAAAGCTAGTTAGGGTTCTAACGAAATCATCAGTTTATGAAGATGAAAGGTAAGACTTCTTAATCAATTAGAAAATCGAATTTAACAGGGTTTAGTGGATCGAAACGGAAGGTTTTAGTGAATCGAAACCTTGCTAGATAAGGGTTTAGTGAAGAAATAAGAATGGGTTCGACCCTTACAACCCTAATTTCAATGTCTTCAATTCAAATTCTCTATATTTTAATTAGATCAATTAAAAGCCATCTCGTTGATGAACTTGAATCAAATGGTGAAATCCCCAAAATCATTAGTCTTTTAAGCTCTAAAGATCAATTAAAGTTATGGTAATGGATTGTGTTCTTGAAATTGGGTATTATGTGATGGCGGTCAAAAGTCAGCTGACTTTCGATTTACATTAGCACATGTTTTCTAGTCTAAGTTATGATCATTATCTTGCATTAATCTTTTGACCTTTTGTTTAAGTTCCTAAGCAGTTCAGTTCCTAAGCAGTTTAGGAGTCTTTCCATATTTCTGTGTTAGCATTAAAGGTGAGTTAAGTCGTTTGTCTTTTGAGTTCTACTCTCTCTATATATCTGTAATTCTTAATCGATGGAAGGAAGTTTGTTGGGTTTTATTTTCTGCAAGAATTATCTTGTTTCGAGTGAGTGATTCCTCTACAATCAAGTGTGTGGCTTGGTCGCGTGAGAGCATCCGCGATTAGCAACGTGGAGTGAGATCCGTTGCCTCTCTTAGTCTCTTTTATTGTCAACTACCTTCCTAATTTGCAGGATACAGCCTGCACCAAATTGGTATCAGAGCTAAAAGTTCCTTTTTTTTCTGTTTAAGGAGATAGTTGTCGTGTGTTTTTGCTGTTGCAACCTTTCAAAATGCCACCAAGAAGGAGGAGGAATGTTGAACAAGTTGGTCTGCAAGATCAGATCAACGAAATGCGTAATGCAAATCAAGCTTTGCAACAACAAGTGACTGAGTTGCTTCAAAGACTTTCAACCTCGCCCGTGCGAAGTCGAAGAAGTAACTCAAATGCTTCCATGTATTCAAACGTCTTTGCTAATGATACTCTTGGAAGGGACGATGATTCTTCGAGTTTGAATGAAGGTGCAGAAGTACGGGTTGGCCATGGGGGCTTGGAACGCTTGGCTAGGGTTCTTGAAGGTGCGGACAGAACTATCCAAGTAAATGTGCCTGATTTTGAAGGTAAACTTAACCCCGATGGATATTGCGACTGGATTGCCGCACTTGAAGCTTTTTTTGAATGGAAGAACCTCCCTGATGAGCGTAAGGTTCGTCTCGTAGCAACAAAGTAGAGGGGTCATGCTCTTGTTTGGTGGCAACAATACCAGCGGGGTCGGGATACAAGGGGAGTTCCAAGAGTCAACACTTGGGCAGAGATGAAACTCAAGCTTGATGAGAAGTTCCTTCCATTGGACTACTTTCAATCGTTGTACCAAAAATTCCATCAACTTCGTCAACGGAACGACCAAAGTGTTGCTGATTACACTGAAGAGTTTTATAAACTATTGAGTCGCTTAAATCTGAATGAGAGTGACGATCATCTTGTAGCACGATACACAAGCGGACTGAAGAATTCATTGCGTGCAGAGTTGACAATGCATTCCATTCATTCCCTCGAAGAAGCATATCAAATGTCACTGAAGGCGGAGCAAAAGATAAAGTGGGGAGCCTTCAAGAAGGGAGAAAATTCTAAAGTTTCAGTTGAAAAATCTGGATATCGAGACAAAGGGTCACTCGCACAGAACTCACGTATGGGAGAAAGTATGCAAGATAAGGGTAAAGGTATCTCATCGTCCAACTCAAAGTGTTTTAGATGTGGAGAATATGGTCATCGTGCTTATGAATGCCCCACAAAGAAAGCAGAAGTTCACATCGTTGAAGATGAACAAGTAGACAATGATTGTGACCCAATCCATGACAACTCATCAAAAGATGTAGAAGAAGAATATTGTAAACCTGATTATGATGCTGAAAGTCTTGTAATTCGACGCGTAATGACTGTCCAAGAAGATGATCAATGGCTGAAACACAACATCTTTCGGACATATTGCTTATGTTACGGTAAGAAATGCATCCTAATGATCGATTCTGGTAGTGTTGAGAATATGGTATCAAAAACCTTGATTGATAAACTGAAGCTAAGTTGTGAGAGTCACCCAAACCCTTACAAGGTGTCATGGTTCAAAAAAGGGGGAGAAATTATGGTAAATCAGAGGTGTCAAATCAAATTTTCTATTGACAAGTATGAAGATAAGTTTTATTTCGATGTTTTACCCATGGATGCTTGTCACTTGCTTCTTGGAAGACCATGGAAGTTTGAGAAGCATGTTCATCATGATGGGAGAAAGAATACTTACTCTCTAATAACGGCCGGCACAAAGTATGTTTTAGCTCCTGTAAAAGATGTTCCCAGAAGTGTTCCAAGTGGACAGCTTGTTAATTTACTGTCCTACAAGGGTTTTGAACAAGTTTGCAAAGAAGAAGAAGTAACTTATGCA
>BEHA01001981.1:303228-330574 GCA_002897215.1 Eschscholzia californica subsp. californica | reverse complement strand
ATAGTCAAAGTGCAATCCACTTGGCAAAGAATCAGGTTCATCATGCTCGTACTAAGCATATCGATGTCAGGTATCACTTTGTACGAGATGTCATAGAGGAAGGTGATGTTTCTCTCATGAAGGTACACACTGATGAGAATCCCGCAGACATGTTGACTAAAGTGGTGACATGTAGCAAGTTTCAACATTGCCTGAAATTGCTACAAATCGGCTCGTGTTAAGTTGCCCGAAAGGACGTAATGGCGACAAGGTAATCTTTATGTGAAGGGTTGGTAGAACTACGGTAGGCTTGATCCTGTAAAAGGGTACGTAGGCAGCCATGGTCATATGGTGCAGTCGGATGAAGTTACAAGAAGCAGATATATCTTACAAGGAGTATCCTGGTGTTCGTCCAAAATTTGAAGTATATCAAATTGTGTACGAGGTGGAGAATTGTGAGAGGTGGTTTCTAAAAGTGAGCATTGGCAGTTTAAGGCAATTTCCAAATTGAAGGCATTGGCGGTTTAACAATTGGTGGCGGTTTGGTGCAGCCAATTAGTGAGGCGGTTTGTAATTCAATTTGAGTTTCTAAATTGGATTCACAAAGTCGGCTTATATTATTATATAAATAGGGGGTCTTGGGTCCAATCTAAAAATCACAACCAACACAAGCAACAACAACTCTTCTTTAGAGAGAGCTAAAGAGAGAGAGAGCAAGTGAGAGAGAAATTTTTTGTTCATAGTTTTGAGCGGTGTTAAATTTCTCGGTCGTCGAAGATTTAGTATAGAGGTTAATTTCTATACGGTACCATCTTGGGACGAACTTGCGGGTTGTGTGAGTCGTCTTCATCTATCCTTCAATAAAGATTTCTTGTTCGCCCGAGGACGTAGGCTTTAAAGCCGAACCTCGTTAAATTCTGCTCGCATATTTGATTTTGGCTTAGCTTTTCAATTAATCTTCATAATCGGATCAATTTCTAGGATAGGTTCGATAGCTTCCGCGACCTTTAGTTATAACACTAGACTTGTTGAAGCCCCGGTATTAACTTTGCCTGATTTTTCTAAGACATTTCAAGTTGAGTGTGATGCATCAAAGGTGGGAATAGGTGCTGTCCTTATGCAAGAAGGAAGGCCAATTGCCTATTTCAGCGAGAAGCTAAATGAAGCAAAGGTTACATAGTCAACTTATGACAAAGAACTTTATGCAGTTGTCCAAGCTTTGCGACATTGGGAAGATTATCTTATAGGCGTGGAGTTTGTTTTATTTTCCGACCATGAAGCGTTAAGATTCCTAAAAGCTCAAAAGAAGCTGAACTCGCGACATGCTAAATGGGTTGCTTATATGGAGAAGTTCACCTTTGTTTTGAAGCACAAATCTGATACTTCTAACAAAGTTGCTGATGCTTTAAGTAAGAGATTCTCTTTGTTAACCACTCTTTCATATAACATTGTTGGTTTTGATCTTTTGCCTGAAAGCTATAGCAGTGATCCCTTCTTTTCAAAGATAATCCGAGGGCTGGAGGATGGGGAACCTAGCAATTTTATGATTATGAATGGTTTTCTCTTCAAGGGCAACCAATTATGTTTACCAGAGGGGTCGTTGAGGTTGTTTGTTATTAGAGAACTGCATAGTGGAGGACTAAGTGGCCACTTTGGCAGGGACAAAACAGAAACACTCGTGAAAGAAAGATATTTCTGGCCATGTTTAAAGCGTGATGTTGCTCGTTTTGTTCAAAGATGTTACGTTTGTCAAAGGGCCAAGGGAGCTGTCCAAAACATAGGTTTGTACCAACCTTTACCTACTCCTAATTATCCTTGGGAAGATATTTCTATGGATTTTGTTTTAGGACTGCCGAAGACAAAACAAGGGTATGATTGTATCTTTGTGGTTGTTGACCGGTTCTCCAAAATGGCTCATTTTTTACCATGCAAAAATTCAATTGATGCCTCACATGTTGCTTCCCTGTTCTTTAAAGAAATTGTTCGTTTACATGGTATCCCAAGGACTATTACATCTGATCGTGATGTTAGATTCATGAGTCACTTTTGGAAAACACTCTGGAAGCTTTTGGGAACTCGTCTACAATTTTCTAGTGCCTATCATCCACAAACGGATGGTCAAACAGAAGTGGTTAATAGGTCGCTTGGGAATTTACTTAGAAGTTTGGTTGGCGATCATCCAAAAAAGTGGGACGTCATTATCCCTCAAGCAGAGTTTGCGTATAACAGCTCATTCAATCGATCAACAAAGAAAGCACCATTTGAGATTATTTATGGAAGAAAACCCCACCCAGTGCTAGATCTTTTGCCCTTAAACGAGCATGCACGAATTAGCATGAAAGCTGAGGAGTTTGCTATTCACATCAAGAACCTTCATGAACATGTTCGTAAAAATCTCAAACAATCTTCTCAACTTTACAAATCAAAGGCGGATGTTCGTAGAAGAGTTCAAGAGTTCAATGAAGGAGATTCGGTAATGGTTTATCTCCGAAAAGAAAGATTCCCAACTGCTACTTACAACAAACTCAAACCAAAGAAATTTGGTCCTTGTCGAGTACTAAAGAAATTAGGTCCAAATGCTTACCGTTTGGAACTGCCCAATGGTTTATCAATCAGCCCTGTATTTAATGTAAGTGATTTATATCCTTATTATGGTGATGAGGAAGATACACAAGGAAAAGTTGGGGACTTTTCTGAAATTACATCAAACACTCCTAAGGAAGTGATCGATATTTTGGATGTGCGTTCGCTTACTACTCGTAGAGGAACATACACTCAATACCTTGTCCATTGGGACGGAAAGACGGAATTAGAAGATGCGTGGATTTCAGAGCAAGAATTGAAGAAAATTGATGAGGCAATTTGGAAAGAAGTGACTTCTAACTCGAGGACGAGTTTTTCTCAAGCACGGGAGAATGATGGCGGTCAAAAGTCAGCTGACTTTTGATTTACATTAGCACATGTTTTCTAGTCTAAGTTATGATCATTATCTTGCATTAATCTTTTGACCTTTTGTTTGAGTTCCTAAGCAGTTTAGTTCCTAAGCCGTTTAGTTCCTAAGCAGTTTAGGAGTCTTTCCATATTTCTGTGTTAGCATTAAAGGTGAGTTAAGTCGTTTGTGTTTTGAGTTCTACTATCTCTATATATCTGTAATTCTTAATCGATGGAAGGAAGTTTTCTGGGTTTTATTTTCTGCAAGAATTATCTTGTTTCGAGTGAGTGATTCCTCTACAATCAAGTGTGTGGCTTGGTCGCGTGAGAGCATCCGCGATTAGCAACGTAGAGTGAGATCCGTTGCCTCTCTTAGTCTCTTTTATTGTCAACTACCTTCCTAATTGCAGGATACAACCTGCACCATTATGGAAGAAAAGAGGCAACGGAAGCTGTTGTGACAATTGGGGTTTAATGTGATCAATACCATCAATCAAGCAGAAGCAATAGGAAATAAAGAGCAATCAAGAACAGAACACAGAGATTTATGTGGTTCGGTTGGTGAGACCTACTCCACGACGACAACGGTGCGATGATTTCCACTATGATAAGCAAACAAGTTACACAAGAGATTTCGTGAGATTGTGCTGCTGATAATCTCCTTAGGGTTTTAGTTTATATAGCCACTAAAACCCTAATCTCACCACCTCACCGACTTTCTCTCTAAATCTGAATTACACAGGGATACCTAACACTAAAAACCGACATAAGAACTGCTCCGCATTCCAGCTCTGCCTCACAGTCATGCTTCGCATACCAGCCCTGTCTCAGTAATCAGTTCGGCTAACGGGTCCAAAATTCGACGTCGAGACCCTCGGTCTCGGCAGACAATTACTATTGTCTTGTAAGCGGGTTGGCGGGTCGTAAACCAGGTTCGATATCAACCCATGTTCAAGACATTTTCAATAGAAGCTATGTTAGAAGAGGGTTTAGTGAAGAAATTAGTGGTCGTTCAGAGATCACAATTGGGTGGGTACTTAGGTTATATGGGTAGATTAAAAGGTGAAGAAAGAAAAAAACATTGGAGTTTGTGTTAAAGAGGTAGAGATTGAAACTAGAGATAAGAATATAGAGAGAAAATTCTTTAAGAATTATCCATTTGCATGCTATGTAACTCTAAGGTCTTGGATACAATTAGGGTTTGAGACAAAGAGAGAAGAGTGCATTTAAAATTGAAATTTTGATTATTTAGAGGGGGTAATTTCGTCCGAGAAGAAGCAAAGTGAGTCGCACACTTCTTATATAAAAAGCATTCGACGGAAAATATGTCATTGGGGGTTAACCCCTAAACGATAATATCGCTGAATAAATGGAGGTCAATGACTAAATCTCCCTAAATATTACAAAACTTAAAAACATTATTTATATCTGACATTTGTAGACCCCTTCGGCAAAAGCATTATTCAGTTTGATAAAACCGTATTACGACAGTAAAACTATTGATTTAGCTCCAAGTCTCTGATCAATGAAAAACTGCATCTTCTCTTAAGTTTACTCCAAAATCTCAATAGGAAGAAATTCAATAACATGAAAAACCCATTCTACAAATAACTAATTTTATTTGACATCCCTAACAGAAAGATGTTCAATGACAAGAATCTTATAAAGACTTAGTATTTTAATAATGAAAAGCGAAAATCAAGTTGAAAAGGAATATGATTCCAGCTTGATTATAGTTTGCCCAAACAATATATATATAAAGGATAGGTGGGCATGCAAAATTTGTCATATTGTTAGTTCCATCACTCCCAAGGCGTTTTCATATTTGCATGAATAAATCATGGATCAACCTGTTCAAACTATGAAACATGCACCAATTTTTATGTACAATTTGTTCCCTAGAATGATCAATTTGTGTGCTTCAAAATTATAATTTCATTTTACATAGATGATATATGTATTAGTCATAAAAAACATATTACTCAAACAATTATCTTCCAAATTACCGTAAACCTTACATGACTACCAAAACATATCCCCCCAACAAGAATATAAACAACAAAACTATTGCACATGCAATGAAACAAACTTACTTCATAGAGTACCACTCGATGGATCATTGTTTAATTTTGAAATAGTCTAAAGATTCAAATGCAGGCCAATATAAGTTTCTACAAGTCTTCTCTGCATATCGAAAACACAAAATCGAAGCTTTGTTGCTTTATAGTAAGAAGGCAAAGGGCAAGATACTACCCACATCTCTGTTTCAGATTCTAAAGTTTGGAAGAAGTGATATCATAATATACAAAGTAAAAGATCCTGCAATAATAGACAATAGACAATTGAATTAGGATATAAATTTTACGAACATTTTTATAATTTTATTTCAAGAATTTCGTACACTAAAGAATTACCTGCTAGAAAATGAAGAGTCGGTGACATTCTTCCGCTCACCGAAATTGCTACAAATATAAATTTTTAATTAGTTGTAGTTTATATATTGTTTATATTTATAACTTCACTTGTAGGTTAACTTAAAGTTTGATATGATAATAGAATGTAAAACTATCAAAGCGGTCGCTATCTTCAAACTGACTAATGTCTGATTCAAACAAACGACTGATTTGACTTGATTTTAGATCGGTTTATGACCAAACTGGAAAAATATAAAAGGATTACCTTTGTCACAATCAGACGTAGAATTAAACCCTGGGCACAAACACAAATCTTTAACAGCAAGAGCATCAAATCCACACGTGCCACCAGTAGCTTCACACGCTTTACAAAACTCAAAATCATCAGGAACAGAATAACTCACACGTATACCATAAGTCCATTCATGAGGTCCAGACACTTTTAATGGTGCGACACTGTAGGCACTACTATAACCCTGGCACTCCAGCTTAGTTAGATTTATTGATTTAATTGCTTCAAATGAAACTGAACAACACTCTGGTGGACTTACTCCATACACTTTATTTCTCACATTTTTATAAGAACCTGATGAACTCCAAGCTGGACACCCTTGATACTCTTCACAACCCATGCTAGATACGTTCCGACACGGCAAATTCTTCTCAGGAAACCCTTGAAAAAGTGGGGAATTAGAATTACATCCTAAAAGCATGAATACATTGTCTGGTGTTGGATTGAAGTATGGTTTCCGCCACGGTTCTAAGACAAAACCGTTGCCTTTTCCGTCACGTAAAATCGATGTACATGTTGACATTGCCGGATCGTGAAGTGTTAGGGTTTTGTAAGCGTAATCGATGTCAAGAACACGATAAGAACCAGAAGTTATGTGGAACATCAAAACGTCGTTTACACAAAAGAGTAAATCTCGATATCCAGAATGACCGCAACCCGAACGAGTAGAGAATGGGTAGTCTAGTGTTAGGTTCCCACAATAAGATATGCAAGAAGTGTTGTTGTTGATGTTGTTGGGAGAATTTGAAGAAACTAGAGAAAGTAATGAAATAGATAGAGAAAGTAGTAGAAGAAGAAGTGACATTTTTGGGGAGTTGGGAAGTAGTGATATGATCAAGATTCAAGAAACCATGAATAATGTAGAGCAATGGTGCTTAGTAAACCTATGGAAAGGAGATGGATGGAATAAAGAAGGCATTTTGTGTGGGAAATATTCTTTGCTTGAATGGTGAGAGAAATGCTTTTTTGTTTTTTTGAATTTGCTTTTGATGAGTAGTGGGCTACTTTATTCACATGTTGTGTTAGACTAATAAAATTTTAGGTCTATTTATTTTGTTTATGAAATCTTGCTTTCTCTTTTTTCTTTTTTTGTTGCAAATTGCTTTCAAATTTCTTATATATTTTATTGCCCTTTCTTACGTGCACTATATTTTGTATTGTACGAATTCGATAGTTTTTTTACTGCGTATATGGTTACTGCTAAACAAAGAATATCAACCGAACAACAGTTACACAACTAAAAATGACTAGTAAAGTTTTTCTTTTTCTATTTTGAAAAATGACCCAGAGTAAGAGGTAAAAACACTTCAATCCATTCTTGAATGTAATACCAAATGAAATAGTTCCCGGAAGGTATTTGAAGAACTTCTTAACAAGGTTTAAGAGGGTAACAATAGGGAGCTCATGAAATGAATTTGAACCACATAATTGACATTGTAAGAGATATCATGGCTAAAGAGAAGTTACATACATAAAGTCTAACAAACATTCTTAAGAAGAGCAATAGAGCATCGAACTCTCATTGCATTGCCAAACAACAGTTTGGATTCCTAGCTAGAGGCTTCCACATAGTCCTTAGATTCAGGTATCTGATTCAAAAGCAAAAAAACAAAAGAGGAAGATATCACCTCGAAGAGTTTATGGTACTGTTGAAAGTTTCTTGAATACGGTTTGATATCTAATCTTGTTTACGATCCGCGAAACTGCTTTCAGACACAAATTTTTGGGCCAGAATTGATTTTCTTGTCTGCTAAGCAGGGCTAATCTTTGTTGCCCACAAGGTAGAACTTACTCAGCAGTGTTGATCGGAGAGGCAGTACTAGGTTTTAGTGAGTTATATAATTGAAATCTTCGAGATATGTTTGTAATTTGTTCTTCATTCATAGTAATAATCGCGCCATTGTTCGTCGTGCAGTAGGTATAATGAAACCGAACCGCAAAATCTCTTGTATATTGTGTGATTGTTTACTTTCTTTACTACTTTTCTTGGTTGCTTGTTCTTCGTCACAACAAATACCATGATAGTTTTAGTGAGCGAACTAAAATCCAATCTATTTTAACAGAGAGCCGGAACTGATCTTATGGGTAAGCTAACTAGCTGAAGAAAGAAAGCTCAAAAGAGTTAAGCAACAAACTCCCTTAAGGGTCCGTTTGTTACGTGGGAAAAGGTTAGATGTGAAAATGATTTTCCCTTGTGAAATAAGTTTGAAGTTTTGAGTGTTTGTTAGAGATGTAAGAAAATGACAGGTGCCTTTCAAAAGTCATTTGTTTTACTCACCAATTGAGAGGTATCCTCAAAAATTTCTTGATCATCTTCTTCCAAACACTGTAATGTCTCCCTTTTCATGATCATCCTATGTCTTTAATCTAAAATCTATTTGTGGTACATCACACCACAACAAAAAAAAGAACATAAATACCAATATCAGAGCATGTCCAACCTCCGCCGGCTGAGGCTAAAACATCAAAATTTTGGCCTCAGTCGAGGAGGTCCAGTCTGTGTTGGTTGCAGGCTGAGCCCTAAGCAACCACTTCAGTCGACCCTGACATTAGGATCGATTGAAGTCCCCAACATGACCGTTGGAGACATCTCAACGGTCATGTTAGGGTTACACCTAGTCGTTGGAACCAGATCTGGCTGTTGGATCACAACCAACGGTCCGATTTTTCTTTTGTTTGTAAAGATATTATTCTTAAATCTATTTAGTTTTTTGTTTTTTTAAATCTAATAAGTTTTTCGATTTTGATTTTTTAAATCTAATTAGTTTTTGTTTTTTTTTTTTTGAATTATTTTGAAAATAGTTCAAACACTTTTCGTACACCCACAAAAAACCCAACACGCGTTTCTCACATGCATAAATTTTCGGCCTCAAGAGAGGTTGGGATTGGAGTTGAATTTTTTAGGCTGAGCTGAGACTGAAAATTTTGAGTAAAAAAGTGGTTTTTTTTCGGCCTAAGACAGCCTGGGGTTGGAGTTGCTCTTAGTAAATTAGAGATCGACAGGGTCGGCCCTACCGTGTAGGAGGCCCAAAGCCGTTTATAAATTTGGGGCCCCTAATAGTTCCTTGATTACTTCACAAAAAAAATTATAAACAAAAGTGCACTTATATAGACTCGAACCTGGGTTAGTTGGGACGCAAACAACCATGTGCACCAATCTGCTAACCTATTTATTGTACCTATATATATGTAAAGAAACAATTAAATAAGTCATAACTACTTATTGAGAGGCCTTTCTGAATTTGAAGCCTTTTAATATTTGAGTTTGCTGATATAAGTAAATTAAATAAGCTCTTATAAACTTCAAGCATAATCTAAAAGATCCTTCAAATGAACTCTCGTTTGGGTTGGTAAAGATTGTTGTAAATGGGACAGAGTAACCTACAAAAATTTACTGAAAAATTGTGTTTTAGAGAGGGAACGACTGAAGAAAATTTGGTATTTTGCAGATGTCGAGGGTTGGAAGGAAATTATAGTTTTGTGTTATTGCGACTGTTTTTTAGTGCCATTTCTAGTTTCTCCGCATTCAAGGTAATCTTCGACCAGATGTGATGAGGCACGTAACTTATAAAGTTTTATTGTTTCATACTGGAGCGTTATCCTTTTCGAGCATTGAACACCAAACTAGTTCAATTAGCTTTGTTTCCTACATCCCTATATCTTGAGCCTGCCAAATTTGAACTGATTCGTTCATGGAATAGGCAGTAAGGATTTTCAAAGGCAAGAAGGAGGACGAGTTTAGAAAGAGAAGAGATACCGCGCTTTTTCGTTGCAGGAGGTCAGAATTGTTTTTTACCATCTTTTAGGTGGGAAAATTTATGATGTTATTTTCCTATCTCTTTTCTCACGGGAAAGTCACTTTAACACTTTTTTAAACGTAAATCGTTTTCTTAAGAAAATCGATTTTTCAACCCTATTTATTCTTAACTAACGGGTACATAAATGTGAATATATTTTGACTTTTCTTACACCACAGCCACATAAATTACAAACTTCTTTTTTAAAACATCACTTATGTTATAAATCTTTGATTTATGGTGGATGACCACCACACTTTGGTAACTCCCACCACCATAAGTTCTCCACCATTATTTGTATTCAAGCACCATTGATTATATGTAACTCTTGTATTTGATATGTAACTCTTCAAAGGCATATATAAAGAGGTCTCTAGCTAATGTAGCAATGTACCTAAGTGTACCAATGTACCATAGTACCAATGTAGAGAATTCTCTACAAACATATGAATACAAATCAAGTTCTTCTTATCTACTATCTCTTGGTTAATATGTTTCTATTATCTTTCTTCTTCCCTCCTTTATTTTTCACAACACGTTATCAGCACGATTTGCTCTATGCCAAAGGGAAGAAGAAATTATCAACTCCTTGATCAAGGTACAAACAAATAAAATATGGGTAAGTTTGGTCAATTGTAATTGGTAAGTTAAAAGGTATGTGGGTTCTCTTTGTTAAAGTTTCAAACTTATTATTTTTACTTATCTCTAACCATTGATTTTATGTTTTTTTTGAGACATAATAAACTATACCAAATTAATATAAGAACTAAAAAGATGATAATGATGAAAGGGTTACAAACATGAGTATCAACGCAATCTATTCAATGGTAAGGTCAAGGTAAGTTTTTCCTCCAAACTAAATTGGTATACCTCTCATAACTAATGAAAGGGTTACAAACATGAATATCATCTTAAGGATGATGGATTATCTCATATTTACCCATCAGATTTGAGCGTCAATCAAATTGAATCATCTTTATGTATAGGAGATTACCAAACCTGAAGTTTGGTGTATATACTTCTCCAAATCTAGACAATTCTAAAATAATTATTAGAGTGAAAAATCTCAAAGGATGAAAAGATACATCCCTTATAAGTTGGTAAATTGTCACCAAAAAGGATAAACCCTTGAGAAAACAAATTTATATGTGCATTCCTGAAGAATGACAAATGCTAATTTTTCAGTAGTGAAATTATTTTCCATTGATTATGCAAGGATTATAATTAGACGGTGATAAGAAAAATCCTACACCAGATTGGAAATAGAGTGACAAGATTGAGAATCTCATTTTACTATACCAACATATAGTTTGATTAAATTTGACAAAGCTCTTCATCGTGGAATGTAACCAATTTTTGTGAAACTCATCATATATTAAGTCGAAATCCAAAATATCTATTCAGGTGATGATGATATTTTCTTACGTGTATGTAGACAGTGATGAGTTGTAAATTCCTGAGAATAAAATTGTTTGATTATCATATTTCATATTACACCTGAAGTTGTAATAACCAAAGAAAAAGTGATGATGGATTTAATAAATAAAATAAAATAAAATCACATGAAGATGATATATCTCACATGTAATTAATCACATCCGAAGTTGTGATATTATAACAAATTGCTCACACCTGGAGCTGTGATCAGATAATAATTTTTTTCTAACGGAAAATATGATATGAAAATAAAAATCAAATTTGCCTAAAGCAATTGATTTTTCCTTCGTCTTTGTCACATCCTTGAAGTATGTGCTCATAAATAAGACGGAAATCTATCGACATTAGGGGGAGGAAGTCCTACATTCAATGTCGTAAAATACTTGAAAATGATCGAGTTTCTCTCATTTGGAATCAATATACGGAAAACTTGCTACCTCGAGATATTAATATTTTTCCGAGCTTAATATGCTTATATCCAGATAAAGGTAATGGAAAATGATCAGAGTTGATCAAAGTGACATATACTCTTTGACACTGAAGGAATAATTTTTCCTCCTGAAGAGGCTATCAAATTAGAAATGAATGTGATTCATATTCATAATAAAATCTCCTGAAGAGGATATGTGTAAAAAGAGACACCGACTTTTTACAAAGGTACATACATACATGAGATCATTGAGCTATGTATGCTGTGAGAATTTGAGAAATCAAATAAATTATTTCAGACGATGTATTTATGAAAATACTAGCTACTGGGAGCATGTTGATCCCGGGTTACTCTAAGTAATTGGTAAAACTTTGATGAGATATTTCATTATTTATGGATTTTTGTTACAAAATATTTATGTCTTTAGACATGAAGTCGAAGCACCAACCAAGAGTTACCCTGAAGGTAATGAAGTAGACATATGTTAGAGTTGAATTATAAAGGATTTATAAATCCTATTTTGACTCCTGAAGAGTTTATCAAAGTTTGACAGTAGAGTATTGAAAAAGATTATTCGAGTAACGAAAATCTTGAAAATGAACATATTCTGAATTACTAAAAGACTATAATTCAAAGCAACTCATATTGTCTTAAATTATCATATGTCATGGAAATTCAGGTCCCGAAGTACCTAATATAGTACAGACAATACATTATGTGTGTTGTAATGTGGTTTTAGAAAACAACCATCATTCATATATAAAATGTCAATCACGTTGTACTCTTTTTCCTTCGTTAAGGTTTTGTCCCATTGGGTTTTCCTTATCAAGGTTTTAACGAGGCAACTATGCGTATTGAAAATTATTTTAATTTGTTTAAAAGTTGTAGTCTTTTTTCCTTCGTTCAGGTTTTGTCCCGTTGAATTTTCCTGACAAGGTTTTGGCGAGACAACTCTATTTTAAGACAATAGTCATCGAATGATGAATTTAACACCTCTTATGTGTGTCAAGTGGATTATACAACGAAATGTGATAAGTACATCAATTTCACAAGATGTTATAGTTATCTTACTGATGTACATGATACACAAATACGGATCACTAAATAGTGACTTCAATCGATATCCCTAAAGGATTAACAAGCTTCAAGTTAAAGTATGCATGAACTTTAAGACATTATACTAATGCAACTTGAAATGTCAAATGCTACAAATTGTATTTTGTGTATATATACTAAAAGGAAGCTGACGATAAAAAGTTGAACAATGCCCTCAACCTTCATGAGGGGGAGCAAGTTTATGAAGACACTATATACTATATTTTCACAAAGTACTCTTTTTCCTTCGTTAAGAATTTTTCCCATAGGGTTTTTCTTAACAAGGTTTTAATGAGGCTGATTATGTGTTCATCAAAGATGTACATAAACAAAGAATTTGTACTCTTTTTCCTTCACTATGGTTTTGTCCCATTGGGTTTTCCTAGTAAGGTTTTAATGAGGCAATATTTGATGTGGTGGACATCCAGGGGGAGTGTTATAAATCTTTGATTTATGGTGGATGACCACCACACTTTGGTAACTCCCACCACCATAAGTTCTCCACCATTATTTGTATTCAAGCACCATTGATTATATGTAACTCTTGTATTAGATATGTAACTCTTCAAAGGCATATATAAAGAGGTCTCTAGCTAATGTAGCAATGTACCTAAGTGTACCAATGTACCATAGTACCAATGTAGAGAATTCTCTACAAACATATGAATACAAATCAAGTTCTTCTTATCTACTATCTCTTGGTTAATATGTTTCTATTATCTTTCTTCTTCCCTCCATTATTTTTCACAACAACTTACAAATACTTAAATTGTCCAAAAAGTACACCTCTGAGAACAATGTTTAGTCCAAAAAATACAACCCCAAACAAGGGGGTTTTAGAATTAAAAAAAATCATTTTCTTAGTATAAAAAGGGAACAATAAGCTTATAGTCCACACTAATATTTTGAAGACATTTAGTCGATGAAATTGCGGATCTTAATTAGTTTTGGTGTAAATATTTTCAAATAGTTTTTGTAAAGAATAGAAGGTTCAAATCCAATCTTTGTAACTCCTATATGACAATCCTATGTACACTATTAAGAAATAGAAAAAAAAAACGTCATATTGTTTCTTTCTCATCAGAAAATGATCGACGCTATTAAAGAAGATCTCTAGATTGATCATCAATCTTTTTTATTATCTTCATCACAACGATTTTTCATATTTAAATACCAGTACCTCCAAATCACATGTAAAACGAGTTTGGTTCTTCTCATCATCTTCATTGATGAACGAGATTGATATCTTTTTATTCATATAATACGAGTCTGGTTTAGATTAATCAAATCATTTCACATCTTTCTCTCATGATCGGTACGATCAAATTCGTTTTTTTATTTTCATTCTCTATAGAAATTTCATATTTTTCACATCAAATTGTTTCTGATTCAACTATGTGGTCGAAATTTATTGCATTGGCAGATGCAAGCAAGGAAGCGGCTCCTCGAAGAAATTCCCATTAAAAAGAAGTCATCTCCGCTGGTCATGATAAATTGTGACAATCAAGCAACGTTTTACAACATTGCAAATATGACCTACAATGGCAAGTACACGTGAGTCTAACATGTCAATTTGAAAGACAACCCCATTAACTAAAGAGAGGAATAATTACATTTGACTATGTTTAGTCGTTTAAGAACCTAGCAGACCGGTTGACTAAAGGACTTCTTAAAGTAATAGTATCGATTAAGAGTAACGAAATGAGATTCAGGTCTACGAATGAAAGTTAATCGCCTAAGTAAAAATTTAATTATGTCTTGAAATAGATAGAAAAAGTGCAACTGGTATCAACAAGTTAAAGCTTTCGCGATTATGGAATAGTAGCATTTATATTCTCTCATTTCTTAACTAGTATTGGTTTTTTCTACAAGAGGGTGGACGATAAATACTTAATAAGTCGTAATTTTAAGTGGTACTTCGTGGAAATGCCTCAACTGGACTTACCTAAGTCAGAGCCGTGGCTGAGGGGGGGACGGGCAGGGCATCCGCCCTGGGCCCCCCACCACCAAGAGGCCCACTTTGTCCGAGGGTTATTAAGTAACATATAGATTGCAGCATAGTAAGTAATGTTAAAGTCTGTTAGTCTTCTTGGTCTAAATTTTGAGCTTCCAAACTAATGACTCGGGTTCAAATCCCATTCCCCTCATTTTTCTGTTCATTTTTTTCTTTTCTAAAACTAAGATGTTAATTGCTAAATGAATCCTTATTTCTGCTCACTTATACGTTTTCTTAACAATTTTGTTATTTTGGGTGTATTTTTTCATTTTTTGTGGTGTTTTTAAGAAATAGGAATCTAAGTGTTTTGTACAAAAATCCCGACAATACGTAAATAGGTATGTGACAATCGTGATGCAAAAGAAACCATATCAAAACAATTTTGCCCAGGGCCCTCAAATTGTCAGCCACGGCTCTGACCTAAGTGAGTAAGAAGATCATGTCATTTTCTAATAAAATAATATTGTTTTCTGAAGAAGACTCGTGAAAGGGATACGCTCACCAAAGCATTCAAATAAAGCTTTGTCCGCGCTAAGTAAAAGTTGAAGTCATTAAATAACTATTATGTATGTACAAATTTCTACGCTAAGAAGTAAAAGTTGAAGATGAAAACAAATCTTGTATTCTCTGACTCAGAGACTAATTTTTAGACTACACATCAAAATATCCTGGTCATTTGAGAGGGCTGCCGTGAAAGATCATGAAAACCAACTTACTCACACAATCGGATGCTCAATGAAAAATGAATTTAAGTTCATGCATAATTTGCAAGTCATCCACTTACTTTGGCTTTATTATCGACCTCAATCCAAATAGTTTCTGATGTGAAATCATGAAATCAAAAATACTGTTATGTGATATTGTATTACAACATAAAATTATGAGATATTTGAGAGAACTAAATAATCATATATTAATATGATCATGTAGCATGTCTAGAAAAACCATTTATCTTGTTGAAGATCTCGGGGCTTTCAAGTTGAGTTGTTGGAAGTCATTGATGTCGAAGGGTTACAATGGTGTGTACAATGAAGTAGAAATGAATGTGTTGTTTATTATTGATCACAAATGTTGTTTATATAGATTAGAATTAGAGAGAAGAAAGGAAGAAACAGAATAACAATAAATGTAACAAACTTTTTACTAAGGTTGTGTTTGTTTTTTTATTTTTTCAGATCTGAAATCTGAATTGAACCAATGTCTGAATTGACTGAAAAAGAAGCAAGGTATTTCATACTTCAAAACAAGTCTGAAAAAGTGACCAAATTTCTGAATTACATCAAATGACTTTTTTGTCCCTACATTTAGAAAATAGAAAAATTTGTCCAACACCACCGGCAACCCAAACCACCACCGGCAACCCAAACCATCACCACGGCAGACCGAAACACCACCACCGACAGAACCACAGAACCCACCACCACACAACACACCACCGCCACCACATAGCATATCCCACCACCACAACCGGTAGACAAAACCATCACCAGGGCAGACTGAACCACCACCGACGGACAACAACACAACCCACCACCACCGGCACACAACAACACAACCTACCACCACCCGCACACAACAACACAACCCACTACTACCGGCAGACAACACAACCCACCACCACCGGCAGAGAACAACACAACCCACCACCACCGGCAGACAACAACACAACCCACAAAACATATCACCACCACGCAAAACCACCACCAAAAGCCCCATCACCAGACCACAACATCACCTTAGCATAACACCATACGTTTGTTTTCTTCGATAAAGATCTATGAGCCCTCGACAGATCTGGCTTGGTTAGGCTTTCGACCCTTCATTGAAAGAGATCGAGAGAGATCTGGCGACTGTTTTCCACAGTGGTTTTCGGCAAGAGAGCTCCGCCAGAGAGAGAAAGAGGCAGAGAGAAACTGATTAGTATTTAACAAAAGATGAAAACCCTAGTTTTCTAACATTTTTATTAGGGCAAACAAAAACTAGGGTCTGTTTGATGTTACATATAAATGAAGGGTATAAATGTCAAATTTTAATTCAGACCCACTAATTCAGATTTTATAAAACGAACATCCAATTAACAAATAATTCAGCTGATTTCAGATTCAGTCAATTCAGTTCAGTCGATTCAGATTCAGTCAATTCAGATTCAGACATATTTAAAAAAAAACAAACACAACCTAACTTAACAAACTAATTCCTAACTAACTTCTCTAATTGAATTGACACTTCATAACTAACATTTATAATAGAAAATCTTACACTCTATTATTCCCCCTTTAAGCTTATGATAAGTCTTGTATCATAAGTTTGCCCTTAAGAGTGAGAAATTGAGAGGTTCCAAGACCTGTAGTGAAAATATCAGCCAATTGATGTATAGAGGGAACAAAGAAGAGATGAAGCTTTTTGGATGCTACCAGTTCTCTGATAAAATGGTAATCTAAAGCAATGTGCATTGTTCGAGCATGAAACACAGGGTTGTGAGCTAAAGAATGAGCACTTAAGTTGTCAGCCATTAAGTGCAAATTTGTGACAGTAATACCCAATTCCTTCATGAGATATGAGAGCCATAAAAGTTCAGAAACAGCCACTGCCATAGCTTTATATTCTGATTCAGAGAGCTTCTTGCAACAGTAGGTTGCTTCTAAGACTGCCAAGAGAGCACATTCGAACCAAAAAATGTACAAAACCTAGTGGTGGACCTTCTTGTATCTGGACACCCACCCCAATCAACATCTCAGAAAGCAACAAGTGTGTTAAATTGAGTCAATTTAGTTGGTTTGGTGGTGGAAAGAACTTATGTTGGGTTAGGTTTACTTGAGAAAGATTAAGTTGATCAATTATTGTTATTCTGTTTCTTCCTTTCTTCTCTCTAATTGTAATCTATATAAACAACATTTGTGATCAATAATAAACAACACATTCATTTCTACTTCATTATTTAATGGTGGTTTTTATGATACCCTTTTTTGCGAGTACAATACCTGTTGTATGAGATGGATATATTCCTTCATCTAATCGACATATCTTATGCCAGGGACGGAACCAAACTTTTCTTAGCGGTGGCCGAACCATTCTAGTCATAAATTAATTAAAAAATTTATACACAAATAGGTCAAGATAATTAAACACAAATATCAATTTCATTCCATTCAAAATTACCACTTAAAAGATATCAATTCCATTCAAAATATATACAATCGACTGCTCCCACTAGCCATTTGAATCCTACCTACTTAAAATACATTTTATTGCCATTAGCTAAATGTTTACTTACAGAAATATATAAATTTATGTCTTTACTTGTAACCGCAAAAAAGAGATGAGTGTGTGTGTGTGTGTGTGTGAAAGAGAGAGAGAGAGAGAGAGAGAGAGAGAGAGAGACTGTTTTTCTACTAAATTTACTTGTTCTCGGTTACGATTTAATAGAAAAGCAATACAAACTTGCAGTAACAGACGCTTGAAATAATAAAACCTTACCATTAGAAATAAACGGACGGTGGAAACTAAGGGCATTCAAATTAGGTCATTTACTTATTGATGCCTGAGAGAATTTTGGTGGTGGAAAGAATTTATGTTGGGTTAGGTTTATTTGAGAAAGATTAAGTTGAGTTGGGTTGAGTTTATTTAAGAAAGAATTAGGCTTGTTAAGTTGTTGTTAGGTTGTGGTTAAGAGAGTGGCTACTATTGGATTAAGGGTCTGGGGAGCCATGGCCCATCTTGACCCTTGACTTGAGTAGATACGTACCTGTCTTATGTCAATGGACTAGATTAAGTTAAAAAAAATGCTGAAGTTGGAGAGAGAAGACGAGGAGACATAATCACTCAACGGAATTCAGTGAGATAAAGTAGAGAGAAAAGTATTTTGTTATATAGTTTGTATGGAAATTTCTTTTGGTATTATCCATTAATATTGGAAGTGTTATCTCCTACAATACATACCAACATAGTTGTTAAAGACAACATCGTAATCTAAAGTCATAATTCCAGATCTGTTGTATACTTATGGTTAATCTGTACCAGAACATGGCAAATTACTGCCTAAAATAATCAATATTAATAGAGCTTTGATGTTACACGTAAAATAACATCGTTTTCTGATTCTCAGGCAGGGGTGTCCCTTATCCCCTTACATGTTCCTCCTAGTCTCTCAGTTTCTCTCTTCTTATTTCATATTATGAATCAAATAGTTTGTACAGTGGTTACAAAATAAATAGATCTAGCCCTACTATCTCCCACTTACTTTTTGTTGATGATCTTATCCTTTTTGGGAGAACCAATGAAGGATATATATGTTCGGTCTGAAGGAGATGTCCTTCCGAAGGAGTATCCTTCAACCAAGATGGCAATGCGATCAATTTGTCAGCTAGGATAACGATGACCATACTGTGAAGCCCATCCAGTCCGGTCCAATTAGGGGTCGTAATGCTTTGCTATAAGCCAACTACGATCGTCGGATCAATTGGTGATTCGCGGCTAACATAGACCGGATCCTACAACAGGTTACATATAAGAGTGGTAACTTGATCGGAGAGACTTGACTAGACGGGAACAGGCTTAAGATGGATTGGATCCAACTAAATAAGTCGAAAAGGTTCGAATGGAGATTCTGAACAAGATAGAAAGAACCGGGTCTAAAAAGTGGTGCCCGGAGTAAGGCTGTTTGGGCCGGCCATGTGATGGCCGACCAAGGTAAGTGGGCCGGCCATATAAAGCCCTCAGTGGGCTGCCCTGGCCGGCCACACTTAAAGGGATAGCCAAAATACCCTAAAAGGGTATTTTGGTAATTATCTTTTCTGTGACTCGAAAATAGAAATACCTAATCTGAATATGATTCTAATTAGGGTTTGTCTATATATAGGGTCATTAGAGAACAGAAAAGGTGTGGATTTTTATCTGGAAGAAAAATATACAGCTCTCTGTCTCTCTCTCTCAATATACAGCTAGTGGAGAGAGAGGATTGTAGAGAAAAAGCTCTCGTTCTATCAATCTAGTCAAGAAGAAGAGTTCTTCTCAACCTTCTAGTAAGTCCTAGCAGTCTGAAAGGAAGGGAGATCAAGTCAACACACTCGGTGTCTCAAGTAGAGGAGCGACAATTTGAGCTCTCGATCTTCACACGCGATTGGAAAGGTTCGAGGGAAAAACGCGTTCAAGGTATTTATCCCTCTTCTAGTTCATTGATTAGTTCATGCGTATGATTCTGGGTATTCGAGTGTTAACATATAATGTTTGAGATTCCGCTTAGAACACTAGATAGTGTATTAGATACACACAAATTCCTACAGCCAATTCTACACAACTCAACATCATTATGGAGATTCTAGATACTTATTATAATTTCTCTGGTCAAAGAGTAAATTATGAGAAATCCTCCATCTACTTTGGGAGAAGAGTTTCTTCCACAGTCAGGACCCAATTCATACTCACTTCTAGATCCTGTGATGACCAATCAAGCAAAGTATTTGGGTTCTTTCCTCCTCAAGCTTGGAAATCGGATTGACAGTTACTCCTGGTTAACAGAAAAATTTCACAAGTTTCTATCAGAGTGGAAGAAAAAATTTATATCTCAAGTGGGTAAAACTGTGTTAATCAAATCAATTTTGGGAGCCTATGGTACATACACATTCAGTCATCAAAAACTCCCCAAGAAGGTTATTCATAAATTAGAACAAGTAGAAAGATGTTTCTGATGGAGTCACTTAATCTCAGAAAAGAAAATTCATTTTATCAATTGGAATATTATTTGCTCAGCAAAGAAAAATAGGGGTCTTGGGATTCGATCTCTTTAAGAAGTAAATGATTCTATGATTGCAAAGATGACATGGAGATACTTATCATAACCAAATGCAAAATGGGTCCAGCTTCTCAATTCCAGATACATAAAGTCAGGTACATTTTGGTTTACTAATATTACTACCCAATCTACTCCATTCTGGAAAGCCATTCTCAATTCCAGAGAGGTAATTTCCAACAATATAATTTGGTCTATTGGAGATGGCAGTACAGTAGATATACTCTCTGACCCCTGGCTTTTGGACTTACCTCATAAGACTTCAGTCCTTATTCATGATCAACCCAAGATATCTCTAAGATCATTCATCTTAGAAACTTAGACAATACTAACTGGGACTATAATAAACTTGAAACATATTTTGATTCCAACTCAGTTAATGTAATAAAATCAATTATTTTGGATCAAAATGTTTCTCCAGATCAACTTATTTGGACTGCCACTAAAATCAAAATTAGACCTATTTTACCTGATCACATCAGTTATTTCCCTTGGACCAAGTTATGGAAGAATACTAATATGAACCCCAGAACCCAGCAGTTTCTTTGGAAACTTATACATAATGGGATTGCTACATTAGGCAACATAAATAAATTTAACCGATCTGTTCTGCCTTTTTGTAAGCTTTGCACTACAGGTAGTGTCGAAACAGTCAGTCATATTTTTTGTTCTTGCCCAAAGTTCAAAGAATTCATCTCGAAAACTAACAATAACATGCTTCAATCTCTTAGTGATGATCCTATTCTTAATCTTAAGAATTTTCTTAACAAAGAAGGAAGTTGTTCAGTGGAATGGATTAGATACACTTATCTGATTTGGATCTGGTGGAAAGCGCGAAACGTGATGATCTTTAACTCCAACCCTCCTGACCTGATGAATTGTTGGTGGCTGGTGAATCAAGAGGTTTGCTCATTTTTTACCTTCTATTCATTTATCTCCTTATTTGATTACCATGCAGGAGAACCTTTGGCTCCCTCCTCCACAATCAAAAATCAAGATTAACGTCGATGGTGCCTTTAACCCTTCATTTGCGGCGGCAGGAGTCATTGCAAGAAACAGTAATGGAGAGGTTTCAGGAACGAAATTAACTAGATTTCCGGCAATTTCTGCTCAACACAATGAGATGCGCAGCTTTGGTTTAGTGTTAGAGCTAATGGAAGAAATGGGATCAGGTATTTATATTCTAGAAGGAGATTCTAAAAATATGGTCGAGTTATTATCAGACGACTCTCAATCTATCCTGTGGCGTCTGGTAAGAGAGATTAGGGCTTTACGCATTAGGGTTGCTCAATCTCAGGTGAAATTACAGTTTTGCCCTCGACATTCTAATGTTGAGGCCCACAAACTGGCGCAGTTGGCTATTTAGCCCTTGATGGAAGAAGTTAACTTTCATCCTTTCAGTTAATTTATGGTTTAACTTGGTTTCTGTTATTTTTTTCTTCCTTTGGTCCGTTGGACTGATGTGTTGTAAGAAACCTTGTTTTCCCTTTATCTATGAAAGCTTTAATTAAAAAGACAAAAAAAAACACCCAACTCAACCTCCGTAGAGTACCTCAACTCTTATATCCAGGGTCGGCCCTACCGTTTAGGAGGCCCAAAGCCGTTTATAAATTACCCCTAATAGTTCCTTGATTACTTCACAAAAAAATTTATAAACAAAAATGCACTTATATGGACTCGAACTTGGGGTTAGTTGGGACGCTAACAACCATGTGCACCAATCTGCTAACCTATCTATTGTACTTATATACGTAAAGAAACAATTAAATAAGTCATAACTACTTATTGAGAGGCCTTTCTGAATTGGAGGCCCAAAGCCACCGCTTTGGTGGCTTTGGGCCAAGGCCGCCCCTGTTTATATCAATCAGACTCTGGCTATATAACCTTTACTAGCTTTAAAGGTGGCTTCCCTTTCAATGTACTACTTGCTTTGTAGCCCAAGTAAGTCTAGTATCTCTGTTGTCTTTAACAATTAACTTGGTAATATCCCGTTGCCTTAGCTGATTGGTGATTTGTTGAGGCATGGTAAGAGTATGTGTGCCCGTTAAATTTCTCATAGGAGAACATTAGAGGGCAAAAGGGCTATAAAAGAAATTAGAAACATGAAATTCATCATGGACACCCAAATCCATTAGGACACATGAAATATAGAGACAAATTGAATCGGATCGACCAATGAAATATAGAGAGATGTGAGAGAAGAAGAAGGAAGAAGATGGAGTTACAGAAAACTTTTTTAATTATGGTCGCTGGCCAGAGATAACCGAATGAGATTTTTATGACGCATGGGTGAAAATAACTTTCAGAACTAGCATTGCATTTAACTAAACTTGATTATAAAAAATCGATGAAGTCAACCTTGCAAAATACATTGTGTTTTATCAATCAATTGGATTCAGGGGTGAGGCCACCAAAGGCATGCGGGGGCACGCGCCTCCATAAGCTAGATGGTGACTTCCCTTTACCATCACTCCAAAGTCCCCTATCAATCTTATTCCCATGTATACCCACCACCATCAATATTAAGTATAGTTTATGCCTTTTCAACAAAAAAAAAGTATAGTTTATGCCATTGGAAAAGAGTCTTGGGCCCACCGGCCACCTAACTCTAATCCAGTTCTTCGTATAGGAAACTATATTACATGTATGTTTTTCATAATTTAATTTTTCGTAAATTAAATCTGTTATGTAACGCCATTTTTTGCAATTATCTACTCTCTAAAGTTTGGTTTTTGTTTCTTTTTGCATTACATTACATGATCTTCTCTCTTCTTTCTTCACTCTCTCTACTATTTCCCTCTCTCCTCCTATCCTCTCTCCCTTTCTCACTAAATCACGGCGAAGGGGATCTCCACTTCGCCGGAAATCCGCCTGGTTTTTCAGACGAGTAGTCGTCTGAATTTGGAGGAACCAGATCCAGAAGCCTTCGTCTGTTTTCCAGACAAAGGGTTCCGACGAAGGAGTTCTCCCCTTCGCCGGAACTTAGACATAGAAAGAGAGAAAAGAAAAGAGGGGAGAGTTGATGCACCCGAAAAGGTTACACACCCAAGCGGAGGTATCAAGTAGTAACCGGTAAAACCGGAGTCGATCCAAGGATAGGAAGGTGATTAGGATAACGAAGGAGTCTCGTTCGCCGGTCTAGGTATCACAAACTAACTTAGACTAAAAAGGAGAAGAACAAAGATAAACGGGGGGTTTTGATCGAATAAGGTGATAAGAGAATAAAGCAACAAGTAAACTAAGCTAAACTAAACAATAAAAGTAAACGGGCAAGAGAGATTCGAGAGAAGAGTCGAAGGAACAAGAGCCGGGAGACGGTAAGACTCGATTCAGGCAACAAAGAAGTGAGAGAGGTGTCGAAGTCTGGGAATCCATAATGATAAACCTACGACTATGTATAGTCCGATTTGATGTGTCGAGGTACAATCGATATTCGACTCCTAAAGTAGATGTCTCTAAGTACTGTGTATATCCGGAGATCATACTTAGTCAAACAAACTTCTAAATCGGTTAATCCCGAGTCGTCGAAAGTGTCGTCTAGTCGCCTAACTATGTGAAGTGCATGATGATGTGATGTGAAAACATCACATTTAGGTCACTTAACTTAGATGAATTAGTCCATTTTATGCTTCAATTCTAATAAGATATGTTTATATTCATGACAAGGTACCATAAAAGAACTATGCAAGGAAATGAGCTAAGGAGACCCTAGAAGAGTCAAAAGCACTTAAAAGAATCTAAGAAAAGGTCCTTAAAGTCTAAGAGCAAAAGGGAGCAAGTAAGGAGATAAAGACTCACCAAGGGTATTATGGTCATTGCATCTAAGAGGGTCAAAATATAATTTGAGAAAGTCTATGAAGTCTTTGGAACATGATTATCACTTTGGTGAAGACTAGAGATGAAAAGCATAAGAAATGAGCAAGTTTGGAGACAAGGGCAAAATTGTCATTTGCACCCTTTGGTCAAGTTAGAGAGCCCATTATTCAAGTTAAAATGAAATGGAGTCATTGAATGAGTCAAAATAACTTGAAGAAGTCAAGCTAGACAATGGAGTGACTATAACTACTAAGGAAGGGCAAAGTGGTCTTTTGGGGGTAGGAAATAGAAATTAATGCCCTAACTTGGTCTCTAGACTTCATCTTCTTGCTTATGTGCTGAACTTTAGAGAGAGAAAATGATAATGGAGGCTAGGGTTCATGGAGATTTAAAGATCTAGAGAGGGAAAACAAGAAGAAATCAAAAGGAAGTGAAACAAAGAAGGTAGAGAAGGTGAAGAATGGGTTGGCTATGCTTTGGTGCTCTTGGCCATGGCTACCCAGCTCGGCCAGCAGCTTTTTCAGCCGATTAATGGCGTGGGAAAGCTTGTTTTGCATAGGGTTTGGTCGTCCAAACACCCCTCTTGCTTCCCTTGAATTCCTTTGTTTGTATCTTCTTCTTCTTTTGATTTCTAAGGTTTTTTAAGCTATTCTTAAGGTTGTATTGAGTTATTTGAACTTGCTTGTGATGAATTTTAGAGAGATAAAGTACTTAATATGAGTGATTCATGTTATTATGCTTTGATTTGATTATCTTTATGAATAACTACTCTCATTCTTGATTCAAAGTTTATAAATAGTCCTTCTAAAGCTTGATTACTAGTTGTTCTTGATACATACACCCTAGAGAGAGAGAGAGAAATTAAAATAAAGTGAGTATGATTATGGATTTTATGGTGTTTATAAAGTTAATCACACTCTCAATTGTGCTTGAATTCAAGAATTTCTCCATGTCTAGCTAAACCTCTTGTTGAGGATTATGATGAAATCTTGATATGTTTATTTATTTGTTTGTTTGATTGGATTAGTATGTTTGATATCTCTATCATGTTAGGTTAGTCGGTTAAACTTGTTTCATGTCTTATGTCAAGCATATGTCATATAGTTACTTGTTAATCGATCTTTCTGATCTAGACTCGATGTTAATGGAATATGATGACCCTTTGACTAGTTATGACCATTAGGTATATCTAGCACTTAGAGCATCTAATTTAGAATCGAGAAGACTCAAACTTGAGAAACGACCCAAACAAGCATCTACGCAAATATATCTCGATGGATTCCCGAATCCTTAACCTCTCTCATATTTAGAATAAAACCCTAGCCTCCCAAGAATCTTTAGTTAATAGTTCAAGTTTACTTATTTCTCTTCTATTTCTTTTTTGTCAATGCCTAATTAAAACCCTCCTCTTGACTTTATTTGTTTTTTTTTTCTTTTTTGTCTAAGTTAGCTTTTGATATCTAAATCGGCGGATAAGACTCTTCGATATCCGAGTTACCAACCTATCCTTGGATCGACCCCGGCTTTGCTGGGTTACTACTTGATACCTCCACTTGGGTGTGCAACCTTTTCGGGTGCATCACATGACAAGACACATGAAATTATGACTTAGACTACGATCGATATCGAATACTTCGTTTCGTCTATTAACTATGCGAAGTGCTTGACAAAACACATGAAAATACGATCAAAACGATAATCGAAATAAATGAACATCAATTTATAATCAAAACATCAAATCATATTAACATAAGCACGAATTCATCACGTTTCATCTCATATAATCGACACACTAAAGTTAGCTAAACATGATGAGAGAATCCCCCTTTTTCGATGTGGTTCGAGGCTAAGATCGTCGGAAAATATGAGTCTCTAAGGTGCAGCCGATCTCCCCTTAGCAAATTTCTGGGTTCCCCATAGCGACCACCATCATCTTCTCCATTTATCACAAACCTCCATTAAAGCTAAACCCTAGCTTTCTCTCTCTAGCAATCTTCAACCAAAATCAAATCAAACCACATGGGAAGCAAGATCAAGACATAGGGAACAAAAGCCCTAAAGTTTCGGATCAAAAAGGTTGCCGGAAGATCATGAAAATTCCGGCCAAAGAAGGTGGAAAAATCCGGCCAAATCCTTAGATTCCGGCCAAAGGGTGCTGTCCCGAGCCTTGCAGCCGCGTCCCGTGAGAGCAGCCTCTGTCCGTGCCTTGCAGCTGCAGACCGAGCTTGAGACGGAAGCTGCTGGTCGCGCCCGAGCTCTGCTGTTCCGGCCATGCTGCAGGTCGCGTTCGCTGGAGCTTGGAACTGCTGAGGACGCGTCCCCTGACGGCCATCCCGTGCGCTGCTTGCTGCTGTCCGTGCTGATCCTTGCTCGTTCCGGCCGGGAGGAAGCTACAGCCCGAGCAGTAGCTGCTGCTCCCAAGAGTCCCGAGCTGCTGCTGTTCCGGCCAAGCTTAGGCCGACCTAGCTAGGCCGGCCAACCTTGGCCGGACCTCCCCTTCTCTCTTGCTCTCTTTCCCACTCAAACCTTCAAGCTCTTGAACCAAAAACCCTAAAGTTCCTAGCCTCCTTTCTCCCTCTCTTGCTTGGTTGTTGATTGATTCATGAAGAAGAAGATGAATAGTGTAGTTGACTCAAACCCTAGACTTAGTCAACCTTGACTTTGACTCAAACTTGAGTCCATTGGGTGCCTCCAAAATCTCTTCCTTCTTTCATCTTCTTTGGGCTTGGGTTTTATTCCTTCATATCTAGGCTCTTGGGTTTTAGACTTAGGCTTTCATCTACACTTGGAAATCAAGGGGGTGCCTTCATAGAATCTTTGTTTTAAGACCAAACCTCGACTTCTTTCTTTCATAACTTCCCCGTCCGAACTCGGAATGGACTTCCGTTTTCACCGTTGGACTCGTCTTTGACTCCTCTTCTCATTTGATTTGTTTGAAGTCTTTTTCTCTCGTTTTGGGTACATGAAATGATAGTGATAATTCGCTCCCTTTATTCTGAATTAAGTTCTTTATTCCAAATATGGTACCTAAACAAGAAAAACACATAAAATGTTATTGATAACACTCGAAAAGGACTAATTAGTCTATGTTAGGCTCCTTAAATGTGACATTTGGGGGTGGTTTATACCGGCGACACGAGGGGTGCGTTTGGGGGTGTTTATTGGGTTTTCACCCTTTTTTTTTCCGAATACTTTTCTATCTTCCCCAAAATCAAATGAGCGTCCTAATTTTTTTTTCAGGAAATTGGGCCGGAGGCCCAATTTTTTGTATTTTTTTGTTAAAAAGACAACCTATCTTTTTAACTAGCTAGGCCCCAAGTAAGTTATAAAAATAGGCTTGAAGGACATTTTTAAAGGCACCAACTTTTTAA
>BEHA01001981.1:257975-301076 GCA_002897215.1 Eschscholzia californica subsp. californica | reverse complement strand
CAGGAAATAAGTCCGAATTTAGAGTCCATTATAGTCAGACTCAGACGAGTCAGAAACTCAGATGTGAACATAACAAAAACAAACACCACCTAAGTGTTAAATTTCACGATTAGGTGATAAGCGAAGAGATAAATTTAGCGTATCTCATCAGTAAGTCCGTCTCTTGGGGAGGTTTTTCTCCTCTACCCCTTGTATTATCGATATTTTTGCTCTGTGGCTGAATGGTCTGACTCTGATTGGATGTATTTTTGTCTGACTCGTGAGTCGGACTCTTCTGAATGGCTGACTTGGGCTAATTTTGGGTCTAGTGAGTCAGACAGAAATAAGTCTGAATTTAGAGTCCATTATCTAAAATACTCTCTCGTATTCCTGATCGAAACAAGTAAGACTCAGACGAGTCAGATGTCAACATAACAAAAACAAGCACCACCTAAGTCTGTCTCTTGCGGAGGTTCTTCTCCTCTACCCTTTTGTGTTATCGATATTTTTTATCTTTGTTGAATTCATTAAACTAATCGAATCGATTGTATTCCTTTTCATTATTGTTCTTAAGTTCTTGATGGTTTTTCTTATCATTTCAGGGTAATAATAGGAAACCTATTGCTACTACAGTTTTCTTTGGTGCTAATGATGCAGCCCTTTTAGGGAGGACTAATGAACGCCAACATGTACCGACAGAAGAGTACAAGGAGAACCTAAGAAGAATTGTTCATTACCTAAAGGTTAGAAATCTAAGAGTTGCTCGACTTTGAGAGATTTCGGGCTTTCACCTCATTCTTAAGTTCTTATGACCTGATATTACCAAACCTTCTTTGGATTTAGTTTATTAGGTTGATTTCTTAATGACAGTTTGGCCGTGATTCTCTCATTGTTCAATACCTACTTCCTTCCATGCAATTATGTTTCGGCATTCCCCTAAACTTATCTACTAACTTTTCATACTCTAGGATACAATGTGAATTCATGCTCATGTTTTTTCATATGATGTTGATTGGCAGGATTGTGCTCCAACGATGTTGGTGGTGTTGATCACTCCACCACCAATCGATGAGGATGGACGTGAAAAATACGCACGGTATTTACACTCGTCTCCTTCTTTTTGGCTTTCTCTTGCCTTCTCTTTTTCTTTG
Source organism: Eschscholzia californica subsp. californica (assembly GCA_002897215.1). Classification (NCBI taxonomy): domain Eukaryota; kingdom Viridiplantae; phylum Streptophyta; class Magnoliopsida; order Ranunculales; family Papaveraceae; genus Eschscholzia; species Eschscholzia californica. The sequence goes on along the minus strand of BEHA01001981.1, from coordinate 299,946 downwards.
CATCGCTTCGGTCTTATATCATTCCTTCTTTGTTTTGATTTTCTTTTGTCAATTTATCGTCTTGTCAAAAACAGAATAATGTTTGCATTTTTGAGTTTTCAAGGTTAAACATTTGGAGTTGAGAACACTCCTGTTAGATAGATTACTCCATGCTTAGTTCATAATATGCATCTCTTCCATATGACCAAAAAACACTCGAGAAGCTACCCAAGGAATGTTCTTTATAATTGGCTTCTTGTTGAAACTGATCTTTCTCGACAGTTCTTTCTCAGTTATAGGTAATTAGGCTGAAGATAAAATTTCATGTTGGTCTTGGTTAAAAAGGCATGTTAAGGTTTTATTTTAGGCTCTGACTCCCTGTGCAAACCCGTGTAAACAATGTGCAAACCTTACTTGCGCAAACCTTACGAGGGAGCTGAAATCTAAAAATAATAGTTGGATCTCGTTTGACAAGCGAAAATTTGGCCTAGGGAGTCTTGACCAATTACTCAATAAACTATCTACTTGGATCTCGTTCTGTTTTTCTATCAAAGTATGATTTGATTGTAGTCTGCTCCGACAGATCTTTATACGGTGACAAAGCAAGAAAACTTCCCGAAAGAACAAATGAAGTAACCGGAGTTTATGCAAATCAGTGTGTTGAGCTAGCTCAAGAACTAGGAGTTCCTTCTATTAATCTCTGGTCCAAAATGCAGGAGACTGATGGGTGGCAAAAGAAATTTTTAAGGTTGATTACTTCAACGATGAACTTTTTCTTTTCGATTACAAGTATCGATTATTTTTGTTTCTTCATAGAAAGACTTCTAATTTTTTCCCCCCTTTCTTTGCTTTTAGTGATGGTTTGCACTTGACAGTAGAAGGAAATGCAGTGGTTCATGAAGAAGTTGTGAGAGTGTTAAGTGAAGGAGGATTATGTGCTTCGAAAATTCCATATGATTTTCCTCTCGAAACTGAAATCGATGAGAAGAACCCTGAGAAATCTTTCCCAGAGAAATGCTTCAATATTAGTGACTTCTCATAGGTTATAGTCTTTTTTTTGTGTTTCTGTTCCTAGTTACCATTTTCAAGACAAGTACTTAAATGTATCATTTGTGTTGCATTATCAAGCAATGGCTGTCGATTTATCTTCCATGACATATATATATATATATATATATATATAGAGAGAGAGAGAGAGAGAGAGAGAGAGAGAGAGAGAGAGAGAGATGAATATTTAAACCGAACACAATCAAACGAATGAAAACCCATTTTTCTATGTCTATCAAGACATATAAACTTGGACAGTTGTGGTTTTTGGAGAATGACAAACAGGGCAAAGATCGATAGATCCTTCACAGTTTTTACACAAACATAAATGCCTACAAGGCAACAACAAGATCGATGCCTCATTTCCCTTGCACAGTTTGCAACTAATCTTCTGCATCTTCAAACTTCTATTCTTGTTGTCGTTGGGAGTGACAGATTCCCCGTGTCTACTGTCATTTACGTGATTATTTTTATCCACGTAAGAAGAAGCTGCGTCCTCAACTTCGCTATCCCCGAACCCTTCTTTCGCTTCTTCAGCATATCGTGCAATAATGTTGTTAATATTGCTCTTCAAAACATTGATCATCGATTCGTTATATATTGCTCTGGAACGCCAAGAATGGACTTCTTTAGCTACCTGGTTTATCCTTTCGACTAGTTCCATGTTCTTTCGATTCCTGTCATCTATCTCAATCTGTTTTTCCATTAATTTCTTTCCGACTTCTTTCTCTACAGCACGAAGAACTGAAGCCATATGCCTTTGGTTCATTTCCCTTGCTCCCTTTGCCATCTGTTCCTCCTGTTAAGAGCTTCTTGTAAACATTTAGCTGGAAAAAAAAGGAATAGTTCGAGAAGACTAAATTTGTGTGGTGTATTTTAATACCTGAACTCTGATAAAATGTTCAAATTCTTCCTTCTGTCTGTCCATCTCGTTCGTCAAATTGTTGCTGAGGGTTGAGACGATAGGAAGAGCTGCCATTGTTCTGTCATTTGCAGATGCGATAGAGGTTTTAAGTTCGTCGTCATATGACAACCCCAATCCAGTAGAAACGGGATTTGTCATAATAATGTTAGCTGAACGATCAACTTCATCTTGGTAGAAGTTACCGTTCAAGCAGAGTTGGCGCTTTTGCTGCATCGGTGAGTTTTCTGCTTGTCTACGTCGTTTCATAGGACGGCTAATAGGAGGCACAAGCTGATTCCCCATGTAGCTCACTGGGTCAACCCCACAACCTGCTATTCCTGTGGCATTCGTTGCAAATGCACAATCTGTTGAGAGATCAGCGAGGTCAGAATATAGTACTTTGTGGAGGGGGGCTAAAAGATGATTCTTTCAGAAAGTATATCATAGTCGAAACGAATGAAGAAAACTCGAAAAGAAACATCATAAAAACTTCCAATGCTAAGTCATTCAGCAGTAGAAGTGCACAAATAACTCAAACCAGCAAACGGCAATAACTACAACTAATTTAACCTATAACAACAGAACTGATAAACAAATTGAGATGTTCAGTGTCTACGAGTCTTGCAAATCATTCCTTTACATTTACTATAACTATTACTGGAATGACCCAAGGCTAACGAGTACAAAATTTTCTTCCAGCCGAAGGTTCCACCGAAAGGCCCCGACATAGCTGAAGACACATAATTCACCTACCCACGTGCTCGACAATGTCCTCACTAAGCCCAGACTCCAAACTCTCTCCCAAGCGGACCTAGGACTATTACAATTTCATATGCTACCTATGGACATGAGTGAGATTTTCTTTTCATCATCTATCCTCAAGTCCCTCCATCCAGAAGGTGTTTTCACCTCATTCCTCGCCGAATTACCAACCGGGGTTCAATGTATCATAATTTGTGTTTTATGTTTGATGTCCTATTCTGAAAGAGATTGAAATCTTCAACTAAATGTTTTTTTTTCTACTTGATTCTAGCTTGAACTTTGCCAGTTAATGAACCCAACAATTAGACTAATGAGAATTCAATAAACATTTATCGAAACAACCGAATCCTATAAACAGAAACCGTTTTTAATCGAAGTTACGAATCACATAACAAGAAAGGAAATTAGGGTATGAGAATATGAACAACTTACAATTTCCAACTCCAAAGAACTGCAACTGAGTTGATTCATCAAAATCATATTGAAACTGGTTATCTGATTGAATGATAGGAAATTCAAGATTTCCCATCTCATTTCTCATCATCTTCCGAAAAATACATAAATTTCAATCAATCAGCCAAAAAAGAAAAAAACTCAAAAGATTATAACTTTTGAATACAAAATTGGTGAATACAATTAATTATATACCTAGGTACAATGATTGAATGAAGATGACCTAATTAATCTCCACAATCTTGCCAAGATTTCAAAATTCCCTTACCTAAAATTCTAAAAAGATTGATATATATTTATATATAAAGGGTAAGAATTTAAAGTTACCCATATTTATCTAAATTGATAGCTGTTAGATGAAGATTTAACGCTAGTTTGAAGGAAGAAAAGAATGAGAGAATTGAGAACGGATCAATGTGGTTTAGATGATGAAGATCGAAAAATCTGTTATTTGAACGGTATTCTGTTGTTAATTTTTTCATCGTAAAATTGAGAGCTAACGACGGACGAGAAAATGAATCCCCCATTTTCTCTCTCTCTTTTCCCACTCTTTTCGTTTTTCAGTTTTCCCACCAAAACTGAGTTCTTTATGGCCGGCCTCATACATATTCTCCCTATTTTATCACCTAAATATATTTTGGTCCTCAAAAGCAATAGCCCAGTTACCTAGCCCAATCACCCTTCGTGTAGTGGTTAGACACCCACTCTCATCCACAAAGTCTCGGGTTTTCTTACTTCTGGATATTGGATATGATAGTCAATACAAAGATATTGATATATTGATACAATGTGATAAGCATGATAAATATCGAATTCAAACCTTACATAAACGGGTCAGAAGCCCACTTAAACGACTGGCCTATAGCCCAACGAAGCTTCTGATGTAAAGTTCATTTCACTATTGAAACTCAAATTTAAGAATCCTTAACAAATGTCAGAATCGATGACCTTTAAGGGTCTTAATATGGCCCTTAAAGCCCATGATGTCTTTGTATTAATGTCTCTATGACATGTAACGATCTGATGACGATAATAATGCATTTTATTATGAAAATTTCTTTTTTATTATTCGTATTTTTCTTGTAAGAGATAGTAGGGTGATCGCCAACCTAGTTGAGATATCCTTAAATTGTAGGATGCAACTTCCTTTCTTTTTTTATCTGGTTTTTAGTAAAGCGGTATGTCAAGTAATTCATGTGTTCAAGTTGTTTGTGCAATTGTTCGTCAAATTCAATTTATAATTTGTACATACAAATAGTAAAATAAGAATAAACATCAAACAAACATTAATTTAACAAATACTAATGTTTAGCATTAGACATTCTAAAATATTTAACATATAAACAAACATAAACAATTTTTTTTGTTGAAACAAAAACAAAAAATCTGAATTATTTAAAAACAACTACTCCATAAAATAAAACAAGTTGAAGAGTGCTAACTGGGACAAACACAGAGATAAATCCAGTCGTTCGACCCACATCAGCACTAATACCAACCATTAGATCTTTTTTATCATCTATTATGTTCACCCACTCATTAAATCCTGGCCTTATGTTTTGTTCTTTCTAGCATCTTCACCGTTTGACTTATCACCTACCCAAAAAAAATAATTCGTTCACCGACTCAATGAAACAATCCGTTCTGTCTTCCGTTTCCAATTCTCTCAATTGATTTTCCTTAGCACGACTATCTCTCTCTCCCAATAATCCCAACGGTCGTCTGGTTTTCTACTAATTCATTAAGAGTGGTTGCATCTGAATTATCTGCTTCAATAGAAGGTTTTCTAATTTTTTGGGTTTAAGGTGATTAGGGTCATGATTTCAACTCTCTATGTTTTTTAGGGTTCTGATTCAACTACAAATCTCTCTCTTTATGCTTCTGATTTCAGGGTACATTTGTGTTGAGTTTTATTTGGTCTTTAAATCGATTTAGGGTTCTGATTCAACTAACAATCTCTTTCTCCATGCTTCTAATTTTAAAGTACAATTGAATTAAGGTGACGAAAGGTATTATAGGTTGATGTTTGTTTGATGTTTAAGCGAAATCAATTTTAGATTTGCTCCCATTTTCTGGATTTTGGATTGACATCAAGGTTTGAATCAAGTATTGATGTTTCAATCGATTTAGGGTTCTGATTCAACTAACAATCTCACTCTCCATGCTTTTGATTTCCAATGGAGTTAGGTCTTCACCCATTGTTTTAGCCGATTCTAGATTTTGGAGCATTAAGTTTTGTAGGACTACTATCCTTTTATGTTCGAATTTGGGTCGCAATAGATTACTGGATATAGATAGATTTTAGGTGGTAGTTAAGTATCATACATACCCCATGAACAGTGCGCCTAACCATGGAAAGTTTTTGTTGAGACGGTGGAGGTCTACAATTTCATGGTCTCAATTGGGAGCGGGAAGTTCTTGCCATTTTTATGTACGTACTGGTACCATTTCTTTTGTTATCATATACCTGATTGCCCTGGATTTCCCAATCATAACACCTATTTCAGAAAACAAATATAAAAGATTGAAACTTTACTAATAAGTTGACAATAGTTTCTCTCTCTTTCTCTCATTACTTGTATCTGGTATTTCTAGAACTTCAATGACAGCTTTATAGCTCTTTAAGTATGCCATGTCTTCTTGTGCAGGAGTTGGATTCAACTCTTTTAGGAACATGAGAATCCAAGTTCTTAGCCGTGAGTAACTACTAACATCTTTGATACATTTTCCTAATATTGTTTCTACATTGTGCTTAGTGAAATTATTTCTATCTTTAAATGTAAAAGAGGATGCATTAGCTAAAGTGATTACCGATTAGGATGAATTTGATATCTTAAAGCTCCGTATAGTTTTGTGATTACTGATTAGGATGAATTTGATATCTTAAAGCTTCGTATAGTTTTTTAGATTTATATAAACCATGTATCTTTGCCATACCGACTTCTATAATTGTCATAATTATCGCTTAGTAGAGATATCATAACAAAACTTCTGACCGATTGACACCGTTATATGTCAATACAATTGCCTTCAACATTATATCAGTTCGACGAAAAACCTGTTACAACAATTGTTTTTTCTATTACAACGGTGATAGCTTAAACTCCTAAAGAGTCCTAAGCCATAATTTATACAGATAAAAGGATATATTAAGGGTCACAACCTGACTAAGATCCACCCGACCCATTGGATCCAGCCGACCCAGTCACACTGACCCGTCGACCCAGCAGCAAACCTTAAAGAAGCACTCGACCAGATCGGTCCCATGGATAAGCTAGGATTATGATTTTATGTGATCTTATGTATCTTGTAGTTACAGTTTTCATTTATATCTAAAACTCCAACGTAACCTATAAATACCCATTGATTATAATGTATAATACGCAAAAAAGAGTTTAACTCTAAACATTCTCTCTCCCTCTCACTTGTCACTTCTCTCATCTCTCTCTCGGCTTCTCTCTTATTCTATTCATAAAGGTTTTTTTTTTTTTTTTGATGAAAGTCTATTCATAGAGGTTAACACATCTTCACAGGATAACATAAAAAACAAAACTGGCAACAAAAAGAGAACAAAATAAAATAAAAACTTTATTAATGAAAAGAAGCCACACAAAGTAAGCCTATTCCGATGCCACAAACGTATACGTACCAATAAGTTTTGGCTTTGAGTACAATACGTTGAGGTGTCGTTGTTAGTAAATATATTTAACCTTACATGCTTAAACTAATCATGTTATAAGATGATTATTATGAAATCAAATAACATGAACAAGCATACTTACATAAACTCCAAAAGATTCATAGAGATGAAATAATCACGGAAGCGTACCTTGATCCATAGCTTGAAGATGGTTGGGTTGGGTTGATCTTCCACTTAGTTCTTCTTCCTTTAGAACCTCTCTTGTGTTGAAGGGATTTCACACTTAACAAAAATATAGAGAGATTAGGGAAGAAGCCCAAATGGGGACCATAACCCCTATTTATAGACTTTTATTTCTAATTTGGCCCCTCATCAAATTAGAAATCACTTAATGGTCTCTACACGTTTATTCCATGACACTTTGATACCTACTGGTCAAGTCAATCCATATTAGACCACTTTACGACTTGACAATTTACTGAGATAGCCATACACATGTCTATACATATGTGAGCCCACATATATCGGAATTTCTTCCAACAGTCGTGTCTGATCTAATGGTTTCTTGAAGTGTTTGGCATCCCGCCACTATTGGAGATCCCATGTCCAAATTCCCATTTATGTCGTAACGTGCTAATGTACACATTCGGGTTTCATATATATCATAACCGTCCAAGAAACATGAAATATACTAAATGACTCGAAATTTGGGGACGACTACGGGCTAAATGGTGATGTGGCAGGTCAAGCCATGGGGAGAAAGAAATGACCTGATCAATCAGGGTCGGCCACATCAGCGTTCGACCTGTGGTCAACCCCAAACTCGTAGTCCAAATGGTGGTCAAGTCATGCGAAGAGAGAAAAATCGGCAGACTAATTAGGGTCTGCCAAATCACCGTTTGACCTGTGATCAGCCCCAAATTCGAAAGCCAAATGGCAATGTGGCGGGTCAAGCCATGGGGAGAGAAAGAAATGACATAACAAATTCTGACCGGCCACCAGGGGCGGACCCAGCAAGGGACCTGTGGGGGCTCGTGCCCCCACGGCCCAAAGCTGGGTTCCATAGAGGCACTACGATGAGTGACTCCCTAGTTCTGGCCAGAAGACTATATTAAGCTTAATAGGTGATAAATATACATTAATTATAGTTAGTCTAGTGGTTCCTTAGTTGATCCTACACTCTATAGGTCTTAAGTTCAACTCCACGGTGTGGTTTTTTTTTACTCCATTTTTTTAGCTCCAATTTTTGCCCCATATTCTTGACATAATTTTTTTCTTGTCATTTTTTTGCTAATTTAGTTTTGTTCATCTAATCTTTGTTAACGTTATATTTTTTTGGCAATCCTTTTCCTAACACACGCACGTCTCTTATTTTTTTCCCATCACACGCACATCTCTTAAAAGAACTAACAATCTTTGATATAATTTTCAGTGGTTAATTTGTTTAGTTTTTAGTTTATGTTTTTTACTTCTATTTTACATTCTTTCGGCGAACTATTGTCTTTCACATTCATAGAATAAATTAAATAAATATTCTTAATTTTTAAAAATTCAGAATTTTCTAATCTAATATTGTGTCAAAAATAAAAATTTAGTGTGGTCAATTATATATGATATGAATTATTCTAGTTCATTTAAATTTTCTCTACTTCGACTAAAATGTGCCCCCACAAGTGAAAATTTCTGGGTCCGCCACTGCCGGCCACATTACCATTCGGGAACCGAGACACCCCCGTACACTTCCTGGTGTACTCCCTCTAAAAGGACAAGAGATCTTTTAGTCTTTTTACAGTGTTTTCAGACTGAAAAAAGACTGAATTATCTTTTGTCTTATTAACGACCTCTGCTATAACAGAGTTATAGCAAGAAGTAGAGGGAAGTCCCCCAATCAATTTTTGCTACGTAATCGGTCCCAAATTTAGGGAGATACTCAAAATGATGTATATATGGGTGAGAAGAACAATACTAATTCATGGTATACTTGAATATATCACGTTTGTAGGACCCCAAAAACCCCCTAGGAGAAGAACAATTAAAACATCTCTTTCTCTCTTCTCTATCTATAGACCATCTTATCTATTGGGGATGAGGTGAATCAAAAACTTTGGATTTCTTATTGTATTTTGGCCTTTCACTCAAGATATACCTGGATAACTAACCATTTCTCTCTCCCTCTCTACCTTCCTTTGTTTCCTTTATTATAATATGAACAACTCTCTAGCTATCAATATCTCTCATCACATGACTTTCCCCTCTCTCTCTCTCTCTATAAATCTCTTTCCTCTCATGCACTTTAGCATTTGTTTATTACTTTCCATTTTTTCTTCTTAGTCTATATACAATTTTGTCCAAGATTGTGGGAGAGAAATTATAGAAAGAAAAAAAAATGTCTCATGAACACAACCATGACCATTTCCCTTGTTTGAGTTGCAACCCTCACAGCTACATTAGAATGGTATATTCTCTATTCTAATGGGAGATGTCGATACGCCCAAAAGGCGGAGAAGTTGGTCCAAAATCTAAGGTGGAAGGATATATTAGTCCACTTCAGATTTCTGCCACACACACTTTCCGGGCATAGATCTTATCTTGTCACTCTTATTTCCTAATATCAACTTATATTTCATTAAAATTGTTTATTAATTGGATTATATGTTAAGTTTTTTTTTATTTTTTATTGCATGGGATATAAACATAAATTTATGAACAGGTTCAACATATGATTGAGAGGTGTTTGCTTCTTCATATGAGTAGAGATCATTGTGTTGAAGCACTTTCAAAGCATGCTAATATCCAACCTCTTGTTACTCTAACAGGTTCTCTCTCTCTCTCTCTCTCTCTCTCTCTCTCTCTCTCTCTCTCTCTCTCTCATATATATATATACATTAATATATAGTATATATATAGTGGTAATTAACAAAGTGAGATACTATTTTTTGGCAGTTTGGAGAGAGCTGCACAAAGAGAACAGAGATTTCTTTCAATCATATTCTCATGCTACTTCTCCAACAACACCCTTAGGTACTTAGTCCCATGTATGGCCTGAGTTATATCTATTATTATTGGTTTATGACTGTGGAAAGAAGGAATTGATGACTGTGGAAAGAAAGGAATGGAAGGGTATTCCAAAAAAAAATTGAAAACAATATCAAATGGATTATGGTTAATATCAAATGGCTAGTTTATCCATGAGGATCTCTCGCATGGGTATTACGTGGAATTTCGTTCTTTGATCTTTTAGTTAGATATATATTTTTTTTTTGTTGAACTATTTAGTTAGATATATTCGATACATAAACCTATTGGTTGATGTAAGAGCATTTGTGCTCCGTCTTTAGAGCCTTTGCACCGTTGGTTAATAAAAAAGGTGATGATTATTTTTTGAGTTAGGGGTATGAACTAACGATCTACTCTGAATAAATGTTGAAGTTTATTCAGATCCAACAGTATTACTATTTTTAAAACGTCTTTTTATTTTTCTTGAGAACATTAATAAACAAATAATATTAATATTAACTAATTAAACAAAATAAAATTATAATGAATAATAAAACTACATCTAAAAGTATACAAAACTACATTAATTCAATAAAAATAAATAGAGTTATTTCCTATTTGGCTCCCTACTTTGTGACCAGCTTCTTTTATGGCCCCCTGTTTTCCGTAAATTCAAATATGGTCCCATTTTTTTAATAAAATATCATAACTGCCCTTTTTTAATGTAAATGTTCACGAAGCCCCTTTCGCCGGAGTGTTTAGAGAGAGAGATGAGAATTTTTTTTAATGTTTGAAGGTCGTCGGTCGGAAAATTTTCCGGCCGGCGACCTTCGTCGGAGAAGAGATAGGTGAGTTGGAGAGAGAGAGAGGTGAGTTGGAGAGAGGGGTGAGGTGGTAAGAGATAGAGATGTGACGTGGAGAAAGATGTGAGGTGGAGAGAGATGTGAGGTAGCTGTGAGGTGGAAATCATGTTTTCTATTTAATTTTATTTTGAAAAATATATATAGGAAGGGTAGTTATGACATTGACATTAAAAAAGAGAGTCATATTTGAATTTACAGAAAACAGGGGTCTATAAAAGAAACTGGTCACAAAGTAAGGAGCCAAATAGTAAATAACTCAAATAAATAAATGAAATAACTTTTTTAAAAGTACAAGTTAAAAATGCAATAAAAAAGATAAAAGTACACCTATTGAATAGATATAATGAATAAAAATGACAACTAAAGTCACTAATGGTAATGACAGTTAGTCTCCCACTTGTTTACGATGGTGAACAAGAGTTGAGAGTCCGTAAATACCCCTAACTCTAAAAAAAATGTTAATCTTAATACAAAGACATCTCAGTTGGGACCTCACATTGCCTCTTTTACAAAATATCCCAATTTTTTGTGGATTAGATTTTTCTGGGACACATCATTTTCGTCCACATAACACAACCCTAGCAGTAGCGTGGGGTGGAGGGTGTGAGTCGTAAACTCCACTAGGCGCCCACCACAAATAGGGCCCTTTTAACGGAAATTCAAATTGATACTAATTTTACTCAATCTGAATGCTTAGTACTATTACTTATCATCGGGTTTCCCTCATCGAGCTTAAGTTTAAAAATAAGAAGTTCGAAGATACGACTCCTAGTTAATGGGATATTGATTTTCGGGTTTCTCTCTGGTCTTACTATTTAATATTAGTGCAACTCAAATAGACTTCGATCAGAAGTTTGTCCTTGATGCTTTCATATAAATGGGGTACTGTGTTTGAAGTTTGGCACCAAACCCCTAATTCCCAACGATACCATCCAACCCTAATATATACATATAACCCACTATGGCGATGTAGCATTTTCGTATACTTTATTGTTTTGGAATTTTTATCCATCCATCCATATGTAATATGTTGATATACATATAACTAAACTTTTGTTGTGGGTTGCAGGTAATAGACATGTTCAAAGGGTTTCAAGATTTAAAAGGAGTAGGAAATCACACAAAAAATGATTCCAAGAACATGCATTAAACTACTCATGGGCATACACATAATATATATATAAGTATATAACCATATATTTTGCACTTGTGGTTTAAAAGTTCAGGAGTTGATTATGCTACTTTTTTTGTTTTTTTTTAGTTGAAAGTTGATTATGCTACTTAGACACCATAAAGATTAAAGAAATAACATGAGCTTCATTTTTTTTCTACTTTTCTATTCCTACAAAGTGATTTTGAGTTATTCAAATTGATGACGATGGTATTTGTTATTTATTTTAGCGTTATTTCTCAAATAGCCCCCAACTTTATGACCGTATTGGTCGGTCGGCGACCTTTGTCGGTGAACAAGATGAGGTGGCAGAGAGTGACGATGAATTAGATGAGAGAGAAGTAATGGCTAGTTAACGGTGTTATAACGGAATCTAAAAAAAGAGACCATCTGAATATTTTTGATAAAGTTAGACGCTAGTCAGGAAACCGGTCATAAAGTTGGGGGCTATTTGGAATAACCCTTTATTTTATTGCGGTAAATTCACCACAACAAAACTTCAAACATATTATTTTTCTGCAAATTTGAAGTATGAAAATTGAAAGAAAAATGGAAGGCGAGCAGATTGATCATTATCTCAAATTTGAATACTAGGGACTAATAAAATTATAGATATCGCCTCTGTAATTAGACGAAAACAATTAAACCTACTACCTTGCGGTACGTAATTTCTTAAAAGGTGATGAGACTAAGAACTGTCTGGTGTTTTATAAGCCACACAAAGAAAGTTACTTGACTACCTAGACTGGTAGATTTCTTGCATCAAACATTTGAATAAAATATCACGACAAAACTAACCGTCGTCTTTCAATAAAAGATGCCTCATTGTTGCTAAACGCCTCTATTTTCCCCGCAGTTAAATTTCGGCTATAATGTAGCGCTTGCTGCAGATCTTCTCTTCATGAAATGATCAAAAATTCTGGGTTGGGCGGGTATGGACTTCACGGGTGTCTGTGGCCCGTATCAAATTCGGATAAACAGTTTCAGTTGAGGGCCTGTGGGCTGTGGTGTGTATCGAATTCCGACAAACAACGAGTTGAGGGCTGCTGGCTATAGACCTATAGTCCGATCCCTACTGCCAACACACCCCATTTATCTTACCAAGGAACTTTCCATGCCTGAGTGTCAGAAGCACCTAATTTTTATTAAAGGCACCATTTTCATACTTTTTTTCTTTTGTAACTAAGTGTCAACATACTTTTAAGGGGTACGACGCCGTGTCTCAAACCCATGACCACAAGTAGGGGTGGGAAAACGGTCCGGGAACCCGAGATCCGGCCCAATCTGCCCGGACCGTTAGTACCCGAAGATCGAAGTAGACCCGGCTCGGGTATACCCAGCCCGAAATTTCGGGTGGGGCGTGGGCGGGCTCGGGCAGGGGGTCTTACCCGAGTATCGGCCCATTCCGCCCGCCCGAAACATACCCGAGACCCGCTCGCCCGAGAAGCCCGCAATTCAGACCGCTAGATTTAGGGTCATTAGCATCCAACGGTTCAGCTTCCCTTTCTCCCATAGGGGTTAGGGTTATGATATATAGTATATAAACTAATTTGATACACATCTTCATTACTGTTAGGGTTTTTTTTCAGAGTTTAAGAGAGAGAGAGAGAGAGAGTATATTTCCCTTTTCCATTAGTATTCAACTTTTCTTCATTACTTCCTCTCAATCTCTCACACATCTCCTGTTCCTATTAAAGTGTTGTCAAGAACCAATGAAGTTGAAGTGTTAGCAAGAATTAATCTCTCAAACTCCTCTTAATCTCATCCATTTTCGCCATTAACCTATGAAGTTGAAGGGTTAGCAGGAAGAAGAGAGAGGAAAACGAAGAGAGTGTGGTTTCTCCAAATCTGATTTTCTTGTAGTCGTATCTTGATGTATGCTTTTGATTTCTCTCTATGTTATTCAATAAAAGTCTCATTAATATATGATGGATTTGTGAATAGATATGATTAACCAATAAATGGTAAGAAAACTGACGGATCTGATGTCTCTTGTTGTTCTCTCTGTCTCTATCTTTTTTTGTTTTATATAAAAGTTCATGTGTTTGATTTACAGGGGTGATTTTTTCATGTATTAATCTCATTGTACCCAGATCTGTTTACTTTCTCTGTTCACTCTTTATGTCTTAATCTTTGTAAGAGAAGAGTACATGCTTTATCATGTGAAGAATTTAGTTGATTTGATTCACATTAGCTTCAAATGAATCAAGTACAAGAGTATTTAAAGAGAGATTACAACCAATTCTCTAACAAGACTTTGAAACAGAAAAACTAACTCATAACTAACTCTACCTAACTATAACAAACTTTAGATAGTTAGGTTAATATGAAACAAGAGTGGATGAGGTTGGTCCAGCCATAACGACTTAAACAGTTCATGAGTTGTCATGATCAAGTGTAGCTGAGATGTACAAGGCTTTGTCCAACCACCAATTTGCATTATACTCTATTACCCTCCCTCAAGGTTGGCTGAGGATCGAAGACCAAGCTTGAACCTGTGATTGGTAAAGGAAGGACCAGGAAGAGCTTTAGTTAAAATGTCAGCAGGTTGTTCCTTAGTAGGAATGTAGGATAGTCTAATCCTTTTATTCCCAATAAGCTCTCGAATAAAATGAAAGTCCAATGCTAGATGCTTAATCTTTGAATGAAACACAGGGTTGGAAGCTAGTGCTATAGCTGAGACATTATCACACCAGATAGAAGGTGGAGAAGATAGAAAAATATGAAGATCCTTGAGCAAAGAACAAATCCAAAGTGTCTCAGCAGCTGAATGAGCAAGACACCTATACTCAGCTTCTGTAGATGAGCGTGAAATTGTTGGCTGCTTCTTGGCAGACCACGAAATGGGATTATGACCCAAATAGATGACAAAACCAGAAGTTGACCTACTATCTGAGGAAGAGCCAGCCCAATCTGCATCAGCAAAGCCTTGGATGGTAAAAGAAGCAGACTTAGTGAACTGAATACCATGGGAAATGGTGCCTTTGAGGTATCTTAAAATTCTCTTAACAGAGGCAAGATGAACAGTAGTAGGCTTACTCATAAATTGACAAACCAGATTGACTGAATAGCTTAAGTCTGGTCTTGTCCATGTTAAGTACTGTAGAGCTCCTACTAAGCTTCTGTAATAAGTAGGATCTTCAAGTAAGACACCATCATGAGGAGACAATTTGGTACCATGTGATAAAGGAGTGGCACAAGGCTTGGCATCCACCATCTGAGCTTTAGTTAATAGATCCAAGGCATACTTAGTTTGGGAGAGAAACAAGCCAGACTTGTTTCTAACCACCTCCATACCCAAAAAATAGTGAAGAGGCCCTAAATCTTTCATTGCAAATTGAGAGCTTAGATCATGAATAAGAGAAGAGCAAGCTGAAGGAGAATTACCAGTCACCAAAATGTCATCCACATACACTAACACATAAAGAAGTGTTTTACCTTCTGAGTAAACAAAGAGAGAGGTGTCTGAGAGTGATTTTTGAAAACCAAAGGCTATAAGAGAATCCACTAATTCCTCATACCAAGCTCTAGGAGCTTGCTTGAGTCCATATAAAGATTTGTGCAATTTACACACAAAATTGGGTCTGGACTTATCTTGAAAACCAGGTGGTTGCACCATATACACCCCCTCCTTTAATTTCCCATGAAGGAATGCATTACTAACATCCAGTTGTTTAATCTCCCAATCATTTTGAACTGCAAGAGTGAGTAACACCCTGATTGTAGTAGGCTTAGCAACAGGACAAAAAGTTTCAGAATAATCTATCCCTTCTCTTTGATGGAACCCCTTGGCAACTAGTCGAGCTTTGTATCTCTCAATGCTACCATCTGACTTTTGCTTAAGCTTGAATACCCACTTACAACCAACAAGATTTTGAGAAGGATGAGGAGGAACTAAGGACCAGGTGTTTAAGTCTTCCAAGGCTTTGAATTCAGTAAGCATAGCATTTCTCCAATTAGGATCTTTATTTGCTTGTGTGAAACAAGTGGGTGTGATAGGAAGAGAGATGGCTGCTAATGCAGAGGGAATTGGATGTTTAGTAGCAGAAAGGAAGGGTTTAGGTTTGTGAATGCCAGACTTAGCTCTAGTTTGCATTGGATGCAGAGATGTAGAGCTAGGTACTGGTGTTGGCTCAGGAGGGGGTATTGGATCAGGTATAGGTGTAGGAGCATGCTCTGGAGATGATGTTGGAGTATGCTCAAGGGTTTGTGTTGGAGCAGACTCAGAAGCAGCTGATGAAGTTGGCTCAAAAGATATTAGAGGTGTGATAGGAAGTTGATCAATTTGTGATGAAGAAGGGAAAATAGGAATTGAATTGGAAGTAGGAGATGAGATAGACTTACCACTAGATGAAGAATTATGCATAGGGAAATGATCTTCATTAAACACCACATGTCTTGAGATAAACACCTTACCAGATGCAATGTCAAGACATCTATACCCTTTTTGATTATGAGCATACCCAATAAAGATGCATTCTTTGCTTCTTGGGCAAGTTTATTCTTAGCATAAGGCCTTAACCAGGGGTAGCAGGCACAACCAAAGACCCTTAAGAAGTTATAATCAGGTTGAGAATAGAAGAGCTTTTCTAATGGTGAGATATGTTGTAAACTTTGTAATGGAAGTCTGTTTATAAGGTAATTTGCTGTGTTTAAAGCTTCTAGCCAATATGACTGAGGAAGAGATGATTGAACTAGAAGAGTTCGAGTAATATCAAGGAGATGTCTATGTTTTGACTCAGCAACTCCATTTTGTTCAGGAGTGTGAGCACAAGTCATTTGATGAGATATTCCTTTTTCTTGAAGGAAGAGTTTAAATGACTTAGAGATGAATTCTCCACCACCATCAGTCCTAATAGTTTTAATCTTATGACCCAATTGATTCTCAATACCAGTCACAAAAGTAATAAAAGCAGAAGCAAAGTGAGATTTATTAGCTAAAGGAAGAATCCAACAAAATTTAGTAAATTCATCTACAACATTAGCATAATATTGAAACCCACTGTTGGATGAGACAGGTGCTGGACCCCATAGATCAATGTGGAGAAGATGTAAAGGAAAACAAGCTTCAGTTGTGGAGTTATGAAATGGAAGCTTTGTACTTCTACCAAGTTGACAATCTGAACAGAAGATTGGCTTGAGAGAATCAGTAGAAATTATATGCTTCAATTTTTGCAAGGATTGAAAAGAAGGATGGCCTAGTCTCTTATGCCAAAGAGTAGTTGATGTAGCTCGAGCACTCAGAGCTTTATTCTGGAAATTTATTGGAAGGAAAGGCTTAGCTTGAAGATGAATAGGATAGAGTCCTCCTCTAGCAGGCCCTTGGAAAAGTGTCTGGTTCGAAGCCAGATCCTTCACACAATATTGGAATGGATCAAATGTTAATGAATAGTTATTATCTCTTGTAAACTTATTTACTGAGAGAAGATTATGAGAGGCCTGAGGCACAACTAAGACATTCTTTAGGGAGAAAGTATTATGCTTAGTGTGAAAGGAAGAATTACCAATATTAGTGATAGTCATACCTTGGCCATTAGCTGCTGAAATGGTCTCTTTACCTTTATAGGAAGAAGATGATGAAGAGGCTATGGTTGAAACATCAGGGGTAATGTGATGAGATGCGCCAGTGTCAGCAAACCACGGATTTTCTCCTAAGATATTAGCAGATGCCATCATAGCAGCAAGATTATTAGGTGGATTACGACCTTGATAGGAGAAATTCATCCTATGATAACACTCAGCAGCTGTATGATCAATTTTGTGACAAATTTGGCAAACAGGACAATCACCATTATTAGTTCTTGAACCTTGATTAGGTTTATTTTGAGCTGTAGCAGTAGGGGATGTAAAATTTCTTCCATTTTGGGAGTAATTAGTGAAGGTTCTTGTTCCTTTGTATCGATTCATATTCATATTAGAGGAATTGACGTGATTTGATCTATTTTGGGAGATTCTATTAGAAGAAGGAGGATTTGTGAATAGTGTTTGATTGATGGTGGTAGCTGCTCTCTTTTGCCTTTCAGAGATAGTAATCTCTTCACTAATTAGGAGGTTTTGTAATTCAGTGACTGAAACAGGAGGTTTTCGCAATCTAATAGCAGCAGAAAAAGAATCATAATCAGAAGGCAATGCTCTTAGAATACTCACCACCAATTCAGCACTAGAAGCTGGACTTCCAGCAGCAGCTAATGAATCAGAAATTCGTTTCACTTTTGTAAGAAAATCAGGCATTTTATCATTATCTTTCTTCAAGTCTCTTAGGTTTTCTTGAAGTTGAAAGACATGAGCAGTTGAGGCAGAAGCAAATGAATCCTCTAAGTTTTGCCAAAGTTCTTGAGAAGAAGAAGTACCAACAACATAAGGAATTACTGATTCAGACAAAGTTGAATTAATCCAAATCAATAATGTTTGATCTTCATCAAGCCACTCAGTATAAGCTGGATTCAATACTTTTCTTTCACTATCTAGGTACTGATCTGGTTGAAGACGAGTGCCATTGACAAGATCAAAGACTTTATACTTTTTCAGAATTGGTAGAAACAATGATCTCCAGGTGAGATAATTGTCGCTTTGAAGTTTGATTGGTATAATATTGCTCATTGAGCTGATGGATAAAGAAGTAATTCGAGGATGATCCATGATATTCGAAGAGAAAACAGAGAAAATGAAGAAGAAAGAAGATGAAGACCTGAGAGAGAAAGAGGAAGATGAAGAAGAAGACTGAGAAATATAGAGAGAGAAAGTTGTGGAAGCGAGAAAGAGCTCTAGCTCTGATACCAGAGTTGATTTGATTCACATTAGCTTCAAATGAATCAAGTACAAGAGTATTTAAAGAGAGATTACAACCAATTCTCTAACAAGACTTTGAAACAGAAAAACTAACTCATAACTAACTCTACCTAACTATAACAAACTTTAGATAGTTAGGTTAATATGAAACAAGAGTGGATGAGGTTGGTCCAGCCATAACGACTTAAACAGTTCATGAGTTGTCATGATCAAGTGTAGCTGAGATGTACAAGGCTTTGTCCAACCACCAATTTGCATTATACTCTATTAGAATTACTTGATATAAAATTATGTCATCATCAAGCATATGAAACTCCAACAGTAATTGGGTTTGGTTCTTGTGGTGTTGAAAACTTTGATCTCTTTACTTTTGATTTGTTTGAGTGGTAGGTATTGTATTTCATAAGGATTAAGGACTACTTTCAGGTTCTTAAATGTTGATTTACTTCTAAAAAAATGTTAATTCGTATTTTAGAAATTGCTTTTTGTACTTCAGAAAACCCGCGGCATGATCCGCCCGAGCCCGTTAGAGCCCGATCGGGCACTCGGGCATAATCGGACCGCGGGTGATGAGTCATGAAAATGCCTCATCTGAATCTCTTAACTCGGACTAGTTAGTCCATTTCGAGCGGTTACTCTGATGATTTGCTTCTTTTTCTTTCTCAGGTGTCTTTAACGGATTCAGTGTGAAAAACGGTCAAAATCGAGAGATTGACACCTTAGGGGCAGTTCGGTCATTTGGTGGTAATGGTTCTCTGGTAGTTTGGTCTATTTTGATACTCGGGTGAGAATTAGATTCCAAGACGAACCCAACGGCGAAAACGGGAGTCAAATAGGAGTTCGGAAGGGAGAATTATAGCTAGTCAAACTTTGGGGTCTAATCAGTTGAAAAAAAAGTCAATATAGAGTTTTCAGTGCCACGTGGCGGACTGCAGAACAGAGATGGACGGAAGAGATGTTGTCGTGGTACACCTTCGGGCTATGCGGGACGGCACTTGGGATTTTCTATAGGACCGGTAAGACCGGTTCGTTCCTCAGAGACTAAGTCAATCTATTCTGACTCCTATAACTAATTTGGATTTACTTTTGAAATTGATTTTCGTGATGAGACGATAAAAATAACAAACTTGATTAAAACAACGGAAATATAATTAATGGAGAAACTTATGAGGAGAAAACCTAGGGTTTCAGAATCCACCTTATCATGTATGTAAAATGACCTAATTCTTCACAACTTAAATCTTTTTCTTATAACTCAAGGGAAGGCAACCATTCGTTCCAAACCTCGGAAAATTATAATCTTTTAAAACGACATAAACATCTAATATCTTAATTTCAAGACAAATATTCAAGAGATGCTCCAACTATTACATATCAAACCCTAAGCATGATACATTAAAGACTCTAAGTCTAAACATGTAACATCAAATTGTAAGCATAAATAATGAAGGAGATACTATAAAATAAGTGCAAAGAAATTAAATTTATCTATCAAATCACATCAAATATATTTATTGTGAGAAAAATGTCATCCTATCATACAAAATTAAGGCTTCATCCTAACCCTAGATTAGATAAATTAGTTACTCATAGGCATTATGTAAAAAGAATTGGAAAATAAAGTAAAGAATCGGAGAGAAAACACCTTTTTTCGCCTTTTTTCCTTCTGTGCAGCCAAACAGAACCTTAGGGAAAATTATTTTCTCATCTTCCCGGAAACGATTTCCAGGTGAGAAAATAATTTTCCTTCTCTGGTTTTTCTCTTTCCTTCTCTGTTTTCTCTTTCTTTCTCACTCTATCCTTTCTCTTTATCTCTATAAACAATAATATAGCTCTTTCTTTCTCTCTCTAACAGAAACAAGAAAGAAAGGAGAAGAAGAAGATAATGTTAATAGAGTTTTATAATTTATTCAATCTCTCTCTCTCTCTCTCTACAAACAGCAGCTTCTCTCTCACTCACTCTTTCAATCTCTCCTACTCTCTCTCACAAAGAGAAGGATTAAAGAAGAAGAAGAAAAGAAAAGAAACACTTTAAACTCTCAAACTCGCTTTCTCTCTCTAGCTCTCGGTTCTTCAATGGCCGACTCCTTTCTCTCTCTCTCTAAACCTTTCTTTTTCCTGTTTCTAAACCGTGGAGAGGTACCAAAAACCCGAGCTGCTGTTGTAATATAGTCGAGAGCATCTCACTCTCTTTCTTTCCATTTCTAGAAAAAATCCTCTCCAGTCGAGCTCCTTTTTCCTTCTCTGTCTTTCGGTTTTAAATTTCTTACCATCTCCTCTGATTCTTTCCTTCTCGATTATCTTCTTTCCATTCCTGTCTTCGTTTCCTTTCTTCTCCCAATCTCTCTAACTCTCGGCTCTAATGAAGAATGGAGGGGATGAGAGAGAAACTTCACGGGACGCGGCTGATTAGTAGTTGAGGTTTATTTGAAAATGATTCAATGTAGCAGGGTCTCTCGGATTACAGTGCATCAAATGAAGGACATCCGTCAGATCAGTACATGAGTCCGTGAAAGGATAAAAGCCGCTAGATCTCGGAAGCTACTTTATTAACCTGTACCACGTTGCATGGAATCTAAAACCCATAGGAATCCCGAGTTTAACCACACGTCCCACCTGTGTACCGAATATTTATCCCCATGCCGTCAGATTTGCGCCATGTGTCCTTCATCTAACTTTTGGTCAATTGCATTTGACTCCAACTTTGACTAGCTATAAGTCTCTCATCTGAACTCCGATTAGACTCCCGCTTTCGCCGATAGACTCGTCTTGGGTTCTACTTTCACATGAGCACTAATATTGACCAGAATACCCTTATCATTAAAATGACCAAAATGCTCCTCAAGTATGTCTTTATCACGACGTTTTCGCATCAAACTCCGTAAATGAGACCTAAGAAAGAAAATCAAACAAATCATCAGAGTAACCGCTCGAACTGCGCTAACTAACCCGAGTTAAGAGATTCAGATGGGACATTTTCATGTCTCATCAGCTATTTTGGATTACAATTCCCAGGACTCAGTTCAAGACAAAAAGTTCACTGCCGTCCTTGTAGACCTTGTAGTTATTCACTAGGAAAGGTTCAAAATCGAAAGACTACCTTCTTCCGATGCAGCGAAGTTCCGCTTATGAGCTCTGTCAGTGTCAGTCTGTCAGTATAGTATGTCTGCATATATCATAGCATAAAACCTCAAATTTTCATTCATGTGGGGGATTGTTGGAATCGGAGCCGATTTTGGCTCGACCCGACACGTCAAACTCAGAAACGGAACGCGCCATTGCGTTCGTCTCGTCGAGGTCTACAATTTAGAGCCAAGAATCACTCAAATCCGATTCCGGATGAATGAGAAATTCAAGGTTAAAGTTTGAACGAAGATCGGTTGAAATAGGTACTAAATCGTCAAAGAGGACAAGTTAAAATAGGGACCGTTCAAGCGAAGCACGCACGTCCTAATCTGGACGGTAGGCGTTCAATGCGCGGGATTTTGCAAGATCCGACGGTCGCGCAAATGAGGGGGCGGGACAGCTTCGGGCCGAGCGCAGAAGCGTTGGATCCTCGCGGATCCAACGGTCCGCGCTAATCCCGTGTCGGGCAAGACGCGGGATCCCACCAGATCATCATCTAACGGCCGAGCTTCTTCTCTGTTGGGCATCTCTCGGGCACGCGCGAACCGCATCTGACGGCCAGCATTCCGTCCGCGTTTTCAAGCTCGATCTGATGGCCTAAGATGAACCGACTCTTAATATTCAGTTAAAGTCCCTAGTTTCGAACAGTTATGTCTTTTGAACCCAAAAGGCAAATGCACCTATTCAATTCCTATATAAACCCACCAAACCCACTTCATTTTTCATCAATTCAATTCATTCTCTTCTTTTCTTCCATCCTAACAATTAGAAGTTCTGGTTAGCCTAGAATATCTAATTAAGGAAGTATTTCTAGAAGTTCTGGTTAGACTAGAATATCTGGAAAAAGGAAGAAAGAAGTTTCGAGTGAAATTTGAATTTCCGAAGCATCTAGAAGAACATCCGCATTAGTCCAAGAGCTCATAATACTGACAAAGGTTCGTCCGCTTTCAGAATATAGAAGTACCATCTTAAAATTCTGAAAGGTTAGTCGTTGTATCCCGAAGGCATTTACCCTAACGTTTGGTACTGTTACGGGGGTGTAAAATGTCTTAAGGAAAGAGAATCTATTCTCGCCTCGACTACATTAACCGAAAGAAAGAATATTGATAAATCATTATTCTTTAAATCGTCTATCTATCTATAAGTTAGAGAAAGGAAACTCTGTCTAAATCAAGCCAAGA
Source organism: Eschscholzia californica subsp. californica (assembly GCA_002897215.1). Lineage (NCBI taxonomy): Eukaryota > Viridiplantae > Streptophyta > Magnoliopsida > Ranunculales > Papaveraceae > Eschscholzia > Eschscholzia californica. Next base: position 277,034 of record BEHA01001981.1, on the reverse strand, counting down.
CAGAGAGAAATCGACTTATTGATTAATAACCAGAGGAACAACAATCCATTTTTTTGAGAAGATAAAATAGTATCATTGGAGAAAAAAACAAACAATGCAATGGCAGAAGCTTAGATGGCTAACCATCCATTACACAAACAAAAGACAAGAAAATACAGTTACACGAGGCTTATAGCCTAGATAAAGTATCCCAATTCGAGATGTATTAGCTAAAAGGGGTCGACTTGCTCCATAGTTGATTGGTTCCCCAATAGTGAATCAGGCTCTTAACTTGAATGATGATATTATCCCGTGTAGTTTCTCTGGTCAATGAATCCATCAATCAATCTAAATCCAACCAAAATTCTATATAACCTCACATTGCGTCTAACTTTTCCAGGTTGCTCTACATTTTTCCTTATTAGATTCACATCATCATCACCATTGCGACAAGATGATGACGGAGGTGCAGCTGCCAGTTGACCAAAATTGAATATGACAAAGAACATGATGACGATTCGGCTGAAGAAATTTGAAAATCAGATTATAGAACTTTCAAATCCATGATCTTTAGGGTTTCGCAACAAGATGATGACGCAGGTGAGTGCTTCATTCATCGGATTTTAGGGTGATCAGATTTTTTGTCTAGTGTTTGTTTCCCTCTAGATGTCCCTCTCACTGTTCCAGGTACTGTTTTCAAACCGAAAGACCTTGAAATCTCCGTTAACTTTGTTCAACTCCCATCTTTCTCTCTCTCTCTAACAACACTATCAATTTCACCTTCTGTCAATACGTCTCTGTTAGAAACCCTAATCATGCAGTCTTTACTCACTAAGATAGCTCACTTCTACTTCTTTACTCTGACAGTCTGCTAGCTTCTCGGTTCAACCGTTCTCGTCGAGTATGTTGTCGACGACCGCACCTTCTTTTATTGGTGATGGTAGTAGTGGTGAGGTTCGAATTGGACCTACTCTGGAAATTCAATCAAGGAAGGAATTGAGGGGAAGAGTTAGGGTTTTGCAATTTTTCACTCATCATGTGGAGACAATTGCTAGATGTAGTGTTGCAATTTCTTTGAGCGATGGATCTGTTTTAGGATTTCATTGTTGATAGTTTAGTTCATAATTTGAAGTCCCCAATTCTGATTGAGTCAATTTGTAAAAAGAAAATGCAAAAAAATCAATCCAATCTCTCAGTCTCTTTCTGTTTTACGATTTCTCTTATGGGTTTTCTGATCTAATCTAGATGTGCGATTTCCCGATTTTTGTATTTGATTTAAGGCCTCAATTTGATGAAAAAGAAGAAAGGACTGGAACTTGTTCTTTACCTGATTGATTTAAGTCAAAAGGTTTTTTATTTTTATTTTTCTAATATTTCTTCCATCTATCTAACAATATGTGAGTTTGTTTGATTGATTTCAAAGAGAGAAAGATTAAATGAGGTTACTCGAAAAAGAGAGAGGGAGAGAGAGTTGTTTGATTAATTTTAGATGGAGAAATAATTTGGAGAAGATGAAGAAGAGAGAGACACAATTTGGGGAAGATGAACAAGAGAGAGAAATAATTTGGTTGATGGGAAGTAATTAAAATAAGGGTATTTCTGGAAAATGTAAAAAGATGACGGTTACAATACAAGGGTGCCATCTAGGTATATTCATAAACTAGAGGGCTACAGGAGAAGCTGATCATAATATAGGGCCATTTGGGAAATAACCCAACATTTAAACCATTGTCCTCTTCCCGCTCTTTCATATTTTCCTGGCAAACTTCTGCATCTTGTTAATCTCCGAATTTAGGGCTAGGGTTTTTCTTTTGTACTTATCTTCCACTTTCTTTCCAGCGAAGTTGGTCAATATCGATCCAATAGTTTCTCTTCTTCGAATTCCATGAATCTGTTCATCATAAATAGAAGTATTTCAATCTGTTTCCATAATCCCAAATTTGAGTTTCCCACGAGTAAATAGTACATCAATTTAGTATTCTAAATCCAATAGGAGAAGATTTTAATTCCTTATTTCAGAAGATTTAGGGTTTTAGATTTCAGTAAATAGTTCTAAAAGAAGAAAAAGAAGAAAGACTCGATCAAAATAAAGATGGGATCTTCTCATTCTTGTTCAAAGTCAAATAGGTTACAAGAATCTCCATCCAAGTCAATTTATGAACTGGTTAATGGTTCTCGTGAGTTCACTATGAAAGGGTATTCTCTTATAAAGAAGATGCCTCCACTGACTTGCATAAGTGATAAATTCCAAATTGGAGGCTACGATTGGATGCTGAGATTTTACCCAGCCGGTGCCATAATCATGAAGGACTTCCACTACGACTAAGCTTGTGCATCGGTGTACATTGAGTTGGTAAGCGACGTTGGTGACATTGAAGCTTTTGTTGAGTGCACACTGATAGATCAAAATGAGAAGGGAACCATAAAGTTGGCAAGCTTTTTCATTCTTTCAACTCAAAGTCAAAGTCGTGGTACGATTGTCTCTAACAAACAGCTTGCTTTGAGATTTCCTATTGTGGATTTGAGTCATGAGTTATGTGCTTACTATATTGTTTTTTTTTTGTTGAGAAGTGTTTACTATATTGTTATGCTATTTGTTGCTAGGAATTATGTTTTTCATGTTTAAGAAAAGTCTTATGCCCCATCCTTATTTCGTCCGTCTCCAAGATTAAGTCTCTTTAATATTCATCGTGTTCTTGTGTTAACCAAATAAACAAACGGGGTTAGAGTTCGAACCGATAATATGAATTTGTTTTTTCTTCTTCTTACCAAGAATTATTTATTTATTCCAGTATCACATTTTCACTATTTTGGAGTTTTTTTACATTGCCACCGTGACGGACTGACAGTAACCGTGTGGCTCACACACGGGCAACTTCACCTGAAGTCTTTCTTTTCGTGGAATTACGAAAACATACCTTGTAGTTGACTTCGTTTACATTGCAGTCCCTGTATTTACTTTCTGATTTAATTGTGGACCATCGTAAAACTTATTATTTGATGAAAGGCTTTCTTGAAAAAAAAAAGAATTCCTTTTATTAGGTTTGGGTTATAATTTTTTTTTTTTTTTCTTCGAATTGTTCAGCGTGTGCCTCGAACCCTTGATCTCTAGGTGGAAGATTATACCTCTTGCCACTCCAACCAAGGTTGGGTTATAGTTGTTACATTGGAAAACTCTACATGTTCTTTTTATTTGGTTAGAGACAATCTTTGATAAAACAGTTGTTAATTAAAGTGTACATTTCTTCTGGGATTGTTTTTCAGGGGATTTCCAACTTTCACACGGAGGAGAGCCCTCGAGTACGGAGGTTTTGTCAAGGATGATTGTCTTGTTATTAGATGCACATTGGGAGTAGTCAGACACCATCCTCAAGAGCTTAAAACAGTTCACATATCTCCACTCGATATGGGCCAAAATCTCAAAGAGCTGATGGAATCAGATATTGGTACTGATATTGCTTTTGAAGTTGGGGAAGAAACATTCAAAGCCCATAAATTGATACTTGCTGCTCGCTCACCAGTATTTAGAGCTCAATTCTTTGGACTAATTGGATATCAAGACATGGTTAAGGTTTCAATAAAGGAGGTTGAACCCTCTGTTTTCAAGGTAATATTTTGTATATTTTGTACTTTTCTCATAACTTTGAAATGTTCATATCCTCTGCTACATTATTTGTTGCTTCACTATTATGCATGATTGTTGAATGAATTGGCTTAATGTTACCATATACTCTTACCTATCCCCAGCCATGTGCGCGTACCCGATTCTATGTTTTCGTTTTGGGCGGATTTGCATTCCAGTACTCCAAATTTGGGGTACCGGAATATTTTGTCTCAATTAACCGAGTTACTTTTTACAAATCTATAAGAGTAGTTAACTACAAGAGTTTCTTATTTAGACGGTCAAGATTTAAGCTTTATAGAGAATGTTTGGAAGTTGATGGTGTATCTTAATATATATATATATATATATATATATATATATATATATATATATATATATTTATATATATTAAAGAGGTATACCCCTAGCCTACCCAATAACATTGAACTGGCCAGATTGCCCAGGGTCGGGAATGGACATTGAGATGTCATCTTTTCATTGCACGCACAATTCGCTACCTTGTCAAAATATGATATGCTCACGGGTTCAGCAACAAATTTAAGACAGAAAGTCTTAGTTGTTGCAGATCGATTTGGCTTGGATAGGTTGAAACTCTTTTGTGAGTCGAGATTATGTGAAGAAGTTAAAACTAGCACAGTTACAACAACACTAGTATTAGCAGAAAAACACCATTGCTCCCATCTTAAGACTTTCTGTCTTAAATTTGTTGCTGAACCCGGTCATTTGGAAGGTGAGCTTTGTTCGGTCAAATCTAAGTAATGTTGATAAAGGGTAAGATTAGCCTTCAGATATTAAGGTTTGTTCAAATTGAGTTTTAAGTTTTTTTTTCTCCAAGCTATTATTGTAATAAACCACTTGCACAAGTTGCAAATTTATGATTAACCAACAAGATGTTTGGTTGGTGTTCTTTGGACAAGTGACTATGAGATTTTGAAGTTCAAAATTGATTGATTAAAATTTTGTGCTTTTTTCATCAAGCGAAATGTTAAATTCGCTTGTCATTTTTACTTGATACCCTCAAGTGAATGTGTAAAAATTTTCCCTTTGATCAATTATTTTGAGTAAAAGAGCAAACCCATTTGGGATAATTACAATCTCTCCAAGTAAAAAGGACATAGTTCAACAGAAAAAAAAAAAAAGTAAAAAGTGTTGTAAATTGTCGGTCTATTTGCTTCAATGTGTGTCGATATTTGCATGCAACTTAATGGAAATAAAGGGAGAGAAAATGTATAAATATAAAGATATACTAAAACAAAAGAGATGATCTTGAACCAAACTATATTTAGAAGAATTCTTTCCAAATCTTTTCCATACACTTTCTCATCTCTTACAAACTCTTATTTCTCACAAACTTATATCAACAATACACAAAGTACATCTATTTATAGGGTGGGAGAAGTAATAAGATGTTGACACATACCCTATGTGTTGTCACTTGCATGGTGTGTTGTCACCACCAAGATGACACTTTGCATATGGAGTTGTAGAATGGTGACACATAACCTCATGTGTTGTCACTTGCATGATGTGTTGTCACAACCAAGATGACACTTTGCATATGGAGCTCCCATGCAATGACACATCTCATATGAACTACCACAAGATGACACCACATCATGGTGGCAATATAGGAATGGTGGGCTGCAATAGATGTGAGTTTGGCAAGAGGAAGATAATCTTAAAGGCACCCAAAACATATGCTAAACCAATAATTCTATGGGCAGCCACATCCCTTATAACAAAAAGGACATAGTTAGAGCAACCTTACATAATAGATGTCCTGACCCAAATTCGTGAGTTCCATGGGAGTAGGATTAGTGTCATGAGGCAAAAAGACAATTTATTTGCAAAAAGAACATTCTAGATCATAGTTTGGAAATACATATATCTTATAGGTTTAAGTTTACTTTCTAAAATTTTACACTTGCCCTTGTTGGATTGAAATCTTTCTTCAACCTTTGTCCATCAACTCTGATACTTTGACCGAACAATATCCCGTCTTAACAGAGCCGGCAGTAAGGTTTCGGAGGTTCGAAGCGAGTTTTAAGAATGTGACACTACTGTGACTTTTCTTGTTATAATTATTTTAGGGTTAAGTTTTTACTGTTCAACCTATTAAGTTTTGGGATACCTTAAGTTTTTGGCGACAAAGAGTACGGTGAAAGAGATAACGAAGGATTCGGGAGGAGATTTTGCAGACAATTGAAGTGAGATATGTGGAATCAAACCTATCATTGAGCGAGGAAAAGGAGTCTACAAGCAAATCCTTTTGGAAGTATTGGCTCCCTAAATGAGGACCGTGGAAAAGCGTAACTGAAAATAGTTGGTGGCTCGAACAGTCAGAGTCTATAAAACTTTGATGTTTTGATCTAATTCTAGCAACAAAATATAGCGTAGAGGGTGTTTGATTTTTTAGGACTTATATATGCTACCACTTAAGTTATAATCCACTAGAAATGTTAGGGGTTAAATTCGAAGAAGCCAACATGTGAGGTGTCGAACTGGAATGTCTGGAATAGTGAGACGACATGATCTCACGACCTCTTAGTCTTCCACCCAGCTCCTCTGTATCATGTCTTAATCTCCACGGGGCTTCATGATCACCCTCCGATAATAGGGCTACCACTTGAGTCTCCTTCCAAGTCGAAGGAGTATAAATTCATTTTTCATCTAAATCTAATCCCAATCCAAAACCTTTAATCTCGCTCTGTAGAGCGCACTGAGATCGTCGAGAATCTGCATGTAATTGAATCAATGATATCATGAATGATTAATTTTAGAGATAGGTCAACACTTGGTTGCCCAAGTAGTTTAAAGTGTTGACATATACTCCAAAGGTCCTTGGAGGTCCTGAGTTCGATCCCTAGAAGAAGTGGAATCTCTGGGTTATTAAATTTGGGGTTATTAGAGCATAAATAATGTAGTTGGGTTATAGGTTCGGCTTCAGGCTTGTTCTTATTTAACTTGGAAGCTAATGTGCTTATCACATCAACTATCGTTCATCGTAGTAAAAAAAAAATTAGGGAGGTTTGTCTTGGGCTGCCTGCTAATAGCATCACCCACTAATAGCCTTTAGGGCAGGTGCTTTTAGCAACGCCCTTGTACTAATGTCCTACTTTATTTCCGACCAAATCTGTCAGTATTCAATTGTTTCTCATCTTTAAATTCTATTAATCTGTTGGCCATAATTAGGAGTATTTCAATCTGTTTCCATAATTCCAAATTTGAGTTTCCCACGAGAAAGAACCACATCAATTTATTACTATAAATCCAATAGGAAACTTTCATTCCGTTAATTTGAGTTTCCCACGGAAATTGGCCGGTCGGCGACTCTCGCCGGAGAAGGTGATGAGGTGGCGTAACAGATGATGTGGCATGACTTGGCAGAGAGAGAAAACATGATGGAGGAGAGAGAGTGGCGGTGTTATGACGTAAGGGGGCCATATGGGTATTTTTCGTAAAGTAGGGGGCCAAGCGGGAAGCTGGTCACAAAGTAGGGGGCCATTAGGGAAATAACCCAAAATATGAAGATAACAAAATGGCTGTCACAATAGGGACCGAAGAGCTAGAGAAACAAACATATCTACACCACCAAATCCATAATAGATTATATTGATGACGAATTTACAACATAACTAAAACAAAACCACGTTGCATAACAAGTAGATGATCACGCAAGCCATGATCGTTTGATTAAACTCTTATTTCAATGCTAGACATCATAAATATATAGATGCAGCTACTACTAATTTTCTTCTTGTATGCACCGGGTTTGTATAGAAGGTGATGCCCTAAATGTTATTAAAGCATGTTCAGGGAAGGATGAAGATTATACCATGGAGAATTAGAGCCTTGGTAATGAACATGAAGAAGACAGCAAAAGAGTTGCCTGATTGCAAATTCTCTTTCTGTCCGAGGAGTGCAAATCAAGTTGCTCATATTTTGGCGCACTCGCAATCAAACGTTGCTATGGACGTCCCTTTAGAATTTTATGTTGCTCATGTTTGCATTGTAAATCAATTGATGGCTGATAAAGCTAAACTCTCTATGATTATCGAGCATTAATAAAGTATAGGCAATGCCTATTTTCATCAAAAAAAAAAAAAATAGCTCCACTCAATATGGGCAAAAGTCTCAAAGAGTTGATGGAATCAGATATTGGTACTGATATTGCTTTTGAGGTTGGAGAAGAAACATTCAAAGCCCATAAATTGATACTTGCTGCTCACTCACCAGTATTTAGAGCCCAATTCTTTGGACTAGTTGCAAATAAAGACATGGATAAAGTTTTAATAAAGGAGGTTGAACCCTCTGTTTTCAAGGTAATGTTTTATATTACTTTTTTTTGACAAACTTTGATATGTTCATATCTTCTTCTACATTATTTGCTGCTTCAATGTGCATGATTAATTGAATGAGCTGACCTAATGTTACCAAATACTCTATCGATCCACCCGTCGCGTGCTCGTACTCAATTCTTGGAACCCTTTTCGAGTGGGTTCACATTTCAGTACTCTAAGTTTGTCGCACCAAAATTTTTGTCTCAATTAATCCAATTACTTTGTAAAAATTTTTCTTATTTTGATGGTTCAGATTTAACATTTATAAAGAAATAATGTTTGGATGTTGGTGGTATGTGTATGTGTATGTGTATGTATGTGTGTATGTGTATGTATGTGTGTATGTGTATGTGTATGTGTGTGTGTGTGTGTGTGTGTGTGTGTATGTATGTGTGTGTGTATGTGTATGTGTATGTGTATGTGTATGTGTATGTGTATGTGTATGTGTATGTGTATGTGTATGTGTATGTGTATGTGTATGTGTATGTGTATGTGTATGTGTATCTGTATGTGTATGTGTATCTGTATATGTCAAAGAGATCATATTTTGGTTCGAAAAATAGTCCAAAATGTATTGCAATAGGAAATAACATATCCCTGGCGTAACTGCCACTTACTAGTACCATGTATCAGAGTGATCCGGTTAGCAGGTAACGCATTGGACCGGCTAGATTATCTAACATTCGCTGCCTTGTCAACATGTGATATGTTGACAGGGGACTTCTTTGGTCAGCCGTTCTTTTTTGTTGTAGTTAGTTTCGGACTATTTGGTTGACTATATATATACTCTTTTGATGCATCTAGAAAATGAAATTTACATGTTGTATTACGGGCCATGCTCATGTTTATGTACTCGGACGAGCTTTCCCTTTCCACTCCGTCACAAATGGTGCATGATCTTTTATCTGCTGCAGACCGGTTTGGCTTAGATAGATTGAAACTCTTATGCGAGTCGAGATTATGTGAAGAAATTACAACAAGCACAGTGACAACAACACTATTTTTTTGCAGAAAGTCATCATTGTTCCAATCTTAAGACTTTTGTCTACAATTTGTTGCTAAACCAGAAAACTTAGGAGGTGGGTTTCGTTGGTAGAAGCTAAGTAATGTTGATAAATGATAAGATTAGCCTTCAGATATATTAAGTTTTGGTCAAATTGAGTTTTTAATTTAGTATTTGTTAATTCGGATATTTTATGTGCAGAGGTCATGAAATCTGAAGGATTTTAACATTTGAAAGCGAGTTGCCCCTCATTGACGATGGAGCTTTTGGAATTTGTTTGTAGACATAAGTGTTGACTCTCACAATGCCTCGTCAGAAAAGCGTAACTGAAAGTAGTAGAATTGAATTGTAAAGTGTGAATTCTATAAATTCAGAATATTATAAGTTAGTATCCAAATGTCGGATTAAGTGCAATTTAACGAAGATAACCACGCTTACAATTTTCTTACCTAGTTACGAATATTTATAATTTAATAAAATAAATAGTTGTATATTAGTTGGAAAATGTCAATATCCTTCAAAGTTAAATATGTCCCTAATTGAAGTAAAATTAATAAATCATGATGTTTCTTATTTCATAATTGATGTTCCTTCTAATAACTATATAAGCATCTGTATTATACTTTCTGCTCTCTCTATTATTAGTTCAATGCTACTACAATTCTTGGTTCTTTTATTGGCACAAAAACAATGCCACACGAATTTTTTTTTTTTGTTGAGAAGAAAAGAAACAGACAGACGAAACCTAAGTCCAACACTGGTACAACGAGACTGGAAGGTCAGATAGAGACAGCCACACCCAGGAACCCACATGTATCCGACTCCACTTGGCTAGTTGATCAGCTTTGAAGTTTCCTTCCCTGTGAATGTGAGAATAGATCACGCTGGAGAAATGTGCTTCTAGCTGATGAACTTTGTCTATGACTTTGTTCGTTTGCCAGGATATCTCTGAAGACTCATTATTGAGCCCTTGCACCAAGTTGCTATTGTCGCTTTCGATATGAACATACTGAATGTTCTTTTTTCTGGACCATTGGAGAGCTTTAAAGATAGCCCAACCTTCACTTTCTTCCGCATTTTGTCCACGAACATTACAAGCCATTGCCGCTATGAAGTTTGCTTGGTCATCCTGCATAATACATCCAATCCCTACTAATTCCTGCGCATTAAGAAAAGAAGCATCGACATTGATTTTTGTAAACAGTGGTAGAGGTGGCAACCATGGAATAGTTCTATCGATCTTTCTGTTAGTGGTGTGGATTTGAGGAACATGAGCCATACATTTGATCTGATCTATGATATTCATGGGTACTATTTGATTGTTAGAGAAGCATTTATCACACCTTGCTTTCCAAATCTGCCAAAGAATGTGAGCAAAAAGATTGCTAATTTGTTCGTCAAGAGTTTTCCACGATATAATCCAATCCACTAAGTTAGTAATCTGTGCAGAAAAGAGATTAAAATGGAACCAAATCACCTGAGCCAAATCGCAGTGTAAGAGAATATAAATCAAAGTTTCGGTATGCTGACAAAATTCACAATTAAATTTATTTCCCACATATTTGCCAATTTTCTCTCTGACCGGTAGGCTGTTAGTACAACATTTCCAGAGGAATAGTTTGATTTTAGGCTGAGTATGCATATCCCATATGAAGGCCCAGTCCTTTTGTTCAACAGGATGTTGTTCCGTTCGAAGATAATAATACATCGATTTGATAGAGAATTTACCTGATTTTGTAAGCGACCATCTGGGTATATCCTCCGTCTGTTCCTGTAAATTAATGCTTAAAATAGAATTGCAGATATCTCGATTAAAACATTGAGTTAAGATCGTTAAGTTCCACGTATTATTACTAATTAATTGAGAAACAACAGTGAGAGTGCTATTAGTGGGGTTACTAATGGGGGGGGGGTGATTGGGGATCCAGTAATCGTTCCAGATATTAATCTTCGTGCCTGTATTAATGTCCCAAAAGGTAAGGTTGGTCACTCTATCTATCTGTTTGGATAGAGATTTCTAGAGCCACGAGTGGTGATTCTTTGCAGTTTTCGGTTTATGATCCTTGGTGAAATACTTGGCTTTGCGAATATCAGCCCATGGGGATCCGGGATCTTTTAGAAGGCGCCAGACAAGTTTACTGAGAAAGGCTTGGTTGTCTAGGTGCGGGAAACGAAAACCCAGACCTCCCAGATTCTTAGGGAGGCAGATGGTGGACCAGTTGATCGTATGGATGGAACGAAGTTTTCCCCACCAGAAAGCTCTCTGAAGAACTTCGATGCGATTGCTTATACCTTTTGGGATGGCAAAGCATTGCATTTGGTATCGGGGAACGGCCGCTGCTATTCTGTTGATAACAACAGAGCGGCCAGCAGGAGAAAGGAGGGAAGAATGCCATTTAGAGAGTTTATTTTGAATTTGAGTAGTGAGGGCAGAAAAAACTTTTCTTTTGTTGGCATTAATGAAAAGATGAGTGCCAAGATACTTATCGAGATTGGAGGATTGATGCACTTTAAAGTTACGAATAATCATTCGTTTGAATTTCGGGTGGGTGTTTTTGGAAAAAAAGATGGTAGATTTATTGCAATTAATCATCTGCCCCGACGCCCGACAAAAGATATCAAGGATGCTCTGCAGCGAGGAGATGTTGACCAACGAGTTCTGACAAAAAATAATACAATCGTCAGCAAAGAGAAGATGTTTGAGATTAATGCTAGTGCCAGGGATGGGAAAACCTTGAAAAGGCTTGTTCAGACTATTCGTTTCCAGAAGACAACTCAAGCCTTCCATGACAAGGGTGAAAAGGAAAGCGGAGAGGGGATCACCTTGCCGAATACCTCTGCTGACATTAAAGGTAGGGCCCGGCCGCCCATTAATCAGGACAGCCATGGTTGAAGTGGAGAGACAGGTGTGAACGAGACTAATCCACTTTGAGTCGAAGCCCATACTTTGCATGATGGTAGTAAGGAAAGACCATTGAACACGGTCGAAAGCTTTTGACATACCGACTTTGAGAGCAAAGAAGCTTTTGGATCCCTTACAGAGTTTGAACGAATGGACCACTTCTTGGCTAATGATGATATTATCCGTGATCTGCCTACCCGAAACATAAGCCGCTTGAAACGGGGAAATGATATTAGGAAGAACGAGTTTGAGGCGGTTTGCCAGAATCTTAGTAATGATTTTGTAAGTGGTGTTAAGAAGACTAATGGGACGATAATCGGCCGTCGACTGGGGAGTTTGGGTTTTAGGGATAAGGCAGATGTGAGTGTGATTGACTTGCTCAGGCAGATGATTGTGAAGAAAAAACTCAGAGACCAGCCTCATGATGTCTGGTTTCACCGTATTCCAGTTAGACTGGTAAAAAAACGGAGGGAAACAATCCGGACCCGGGGCAGCCTCCGGTTTAAGAGATTTGACTGAATTATAAATCTCCGTCTCCGTAGGGATGCTAGTGAGGACAAGATTTTGGCTATTGGTGATCTGAGCATTAAAAAGGTCAAGAAGCTCTTTAGGGCAACTAGGGTCGACAGAAGTGGAGATGTTACGTAGATTGGACGAGAAAACATTGGCAATATCAGAGGCTTCCTGGATCCAGCAATCATTGTTATCTTTGATGGCAGATATACGATTTTTCCTATTGCGATTAATAGCTTTGGCATGAAAGAATTTAGTGTTTTGGTCCCCTAGTTGGATCTGGTCATTTCTGGATTTCTCTTTCCAAAGACTCTCTAGCTGGATATACGCTTCCTCTAGTTTGTTATTTAAATCCCGGTAGGTTTCAGAGTTGTCCGTGTTTTGGATAGCCTCGGTAAGATTGCGAATGCGAAGGTCAAGGTGACCGAAAACCTGTTTGTTCCACCTGGCTAGATGAATAGCTAGATGATTCAGTTTGGGCTGAATAGAGTTGAAATTGGGAGACCAGTGGTCCTGAATGAAATCCCCACACTCAGGGTGAGACATCCACGTCCTGATAAATTTAAAAGGTCGATTTCCCAGATTCGAGGGCACCTGAGTAGTTAAAAGAATCGGGGTATGGTCAGACCCCACTCCGGGTAGATGCGTGACCAGAGTGGAGGGAAAGTCCATCAGCCAACTATGGTTAGTGAGGGCACGGTCCAAACGCTCCTTTATGAGCTTACCATGAAACTGTCTATTGGTCCAGGTGAAAGTCGATCCTTTATAGCCCGCATTCCTAAGGCCCAAGTTGTTAATGGCCTGGTTTATCTTGGGGACGTAATTGGGGATTTCCTTTCTACCTCCTTCTTTTTCAGAGGGATGTAGAATCGTATTCAAGTCCCCAATAACGACCCAGGGGATAGAGGCCTCAATCATGTGAAGGCTAATGGTACTCCAGGGGGCCATCCGGGTACAGTGTTTTATAGCTAGCCCAATTCGTGTGGCATCTTGTGGTGGTTGACTAATGCCACACGAATTGGGTTAGCTATAAAACACTACAACATGTGAATAAAGTTCAAAAGTTAAGAGTTAATTCCTATATGGCCCCCTACTTTGTGACCAGCTTCCTTTATGGCCCCCTTTTTTTCGTAAATTCAAATATGACCCCCTATTTTCAAGTAAATGTCCTAATTGTCCTTCCTATTTATAATTTTTCAAAATAAAATTAAATACATTCCACCTCACCTCTATCTCCACCTCACATGTCTCTCCACCTCACCTCTCTCTCTCCACCTTTCTTTCTCTTTCTCTCCACCTTTCTTTCTCTCTCTCCACCTTTCTTTCTCTTTCTCTCTCCACTTTTCTTTCTCTCTCTCTCCACCTTTCTTTCTCTGTCTCTCTCTTTCAACCTCTCACACTTCGTCTTCCCCGGCAAGGTCACCGGCCGGAAAACTTTCCGGCCGGCGACCTTAAAAAAAAAAAAAAAACCTCTCATCTCTCTCTCTCTCTCAAATTCATAGTAAAAGTAAAGGCCCTTGGAGAAAAATATCTTCTCTCACTTGTGTTATTCAAGAGCTTACCACATTAACTATCAAACAAGGCAACCCCTCTGGTTTCTGGCATGACAAGTGGACTAAATCAAGTATTTTCTTCTCCAAATTTCATTTGATTTGAAAACTTCGAAGGAAAAAAAAAACCTCTGCGCAGGAATGTATGGAAGGTGAATTCAGAGAAGATAGATGGAACGCCCCTTTTTCTAGACCGATAAGAAACTCTAAAATGCAAGAGCTAACAAAATCCCTACTACAACTATGGCTACAAGCAATCTTGCAGCTCCTCATGATTCAAGAAATTGGTCTCCCTCCAATACATTTTTCTCTGTTAATTGTCTGTATAAAATTTTAGAGGAACAATCAAATGTTAATGGCGATATCTTCCTGACATATTTATTGAACAAGACAATACCATCTAAAATATCCATCCTCCTTTGGTCGATCTTGCGCAAATCTCGGTCCATTAATGATAGACTCACCAAAGAAGACTCCTTCAGGCCCAATAGATGCTCTATGTGTAAAAGAGATGAAGAATCCTCAAACCACTTGCTTTTGCGTTGCTTTTGTCTCTGAAGTTTGGAAAGGTTTGATTTAAGTCATTTGGATATTACCCAACTAATCAAAGAAGGGAAACACAAAGAAAGGACTCGATAGTAAAAGTTTCTTCAGGTTATGCATTTTAGCTGCAATCATAAGGAGTATATGGATTGAAAGGAATAAGAGGATGATGGATGTTTTGTATGACAAAGAAGCTACAGTAGAAGAAACAGTTGTCCAAGCAAAAGCTTCCATTTTCTAATGGAACAACAACCAACCATGTGTTCAAAAAATTATGATAAAACTGCCGTGATGGAGAAAACACTTGATTTTCTCGAACCTAATTACAAATTGGGATTAAGCATGCTTTAAGCCATTTGTAATCTTTCCTATTCTAATTTTTTATATGTTTTGTGAAGTTCTTCTCATCTAACCTCTGTTAACATTTTTATCTATGAAACTATTTTATTTCTTTCAAAAAAATTATATAATGTTACTCCAACTATGTCCTCTTTACTTGGCAAGATTAGTTATTCCCAAATGATAAAAAAAAGGATAGTTGATGAAAAAATCACAAAATTTAATCAGTAAGTTTTGAACTTCAAAATCTCATAATCACTACTCCAAAGAATACCAACCAAACTTCTTATTCATTAATCATAAACTTGCTACTTTTACAAGTAGTTCGTAACAATAGTAACTTGGGGAAAAAGAAACAAAAATTAGGACAAAAGAAAGTCAAACTCACGAACTCTAACATTTTAAGCGAGATGTTTATATGTTAATCTACATTCTATTTCTAGAGATAGTTCAAAACATCAAAGTTTTATATAGACTGACTCTTTCAGCGAGTCTATTGTTTTTCTTGTGACATTACCCATGGACCATCATTGTGGGAGCCAACACCCCCAAAAGAATTTGTTTGTAGACTTCCTCAATAATTGGTTTGATTCCACATACCTCACTTCAATTGTCTGCAAAATCTCTGACATCAATGAGGGCCAACTCTCTTTCAAATATTCATATCCTTCCGATTTCATCACCTCTGCACATAAAACATACGGCAATTAACAAACAAAAACTAAAATACTCAATTTGAACAAAACTTGATATGTGAAGGCTAATCTTTTCATTTATCAACATTACTTAGATTCCACTAGATGAAACCCACCTCCAAAATGACCTGGTTCAGCAACAAATTTTAGACAGAAAGTTTTAAGTTGAGAACAATGGTATTTTTCTGCTAATACTAGTGTCGTTGCCACTGTGCTTGTCGTAACTTCTTCACATAATCTTGACTCACATAAGAGTTTCAACCTATCCAAGCAATACAGATCTGCAACAACTAAAAGATTTTGCGCCATTTTTGTTGGAGTAGAAAGAGAAAGCTCGTCCGAGTACATATATAAGAGCATGGCCTACAATACAACATGTAAATTTCGTCATGTTCACCGGACTACTTTTTTCATAAAAATCTACAAGTTGAAGTGCTTAAGTGAGTATTTAACTACACGATTTTTCAATAAACCTCGGTTGCTTTCCAAGTTTTATGGGAATATAGAATGTCTCATTCTATATGTATCATAGGGAGTAAATACTGTCTACTAAACCGTCCAAAACATACTATAACTAGAAATACTGTGCTGAAGGGGTAAGCCGTCAGTATATCTAATGTTGCCAAGGTAGCAAATTGTGTATCCAGTGACGAAGAGATAGATTGTCCATTCCGGTGGAGGACAATCTAGCCACTTTAACATTACCTGGTATGAGGATCACTCTGGTATGCGGTACAGTACCGGTATGCAGTACGCGAATATTGGGTACACTAGGGGTATACCTCTTTGATATGCTATTCTCTGTTGCAATACGTTTTGGACTATGTTTCAAACTAAAATATGCTCTCTTTGATACATATATAATGTATACACCACCAACTTCGAAAATTATTTCTCCATAAAACTAAAATCGTAACCGTCTAAATAAGAAAATTTTGTAGTTAACTACTCACATAGAATTTTTGGGTTAATTGAGGCAGAAAATTCTGTGTCGAATTGAGTGTGCTAGAATGTGAACCCGCACAAAAGGTACGGAGAATCGGGTACACGCTAGTTATTTAATCAGTGAATATTGTAGCAGAAGATAGTGAACATATCAAAGTTTGTCAAAAAGGTAAAAGAAAATTACCTTGAAGACAGAGGGTTCAACCTCCTTTATTAAAACCTTATGCATGTCTTTATTTCCAACTAGTCCAAAGAATTGCGCTCGAAATACTGGTGACTGAGCAGCAAGTACTACTTTATGGGCTCTAAATATTTCTTCCCCAACTTCAAAAGCAATATCAGTACCAATACCTGATTCCATCAACTCTTTGAGACTCTGGCCCGTACGGAGTGGAGGCATTTGAACTGTTTTAGGCTTTTGAGTGTGGTGTCTGACTACTCCAACGGTGCAGCTAATAACAAGACAATCATCCTTGAGATAACCTGAATTCTTGAGAGTTGTCCTATCAATGAAAGTTGAAAATCCCCTGAAACGCAGTCTGAAAAACAAGTTATTCATCAATAAAAAACTGTATTATTTAGTCAACCTAATTGGTCATTGCAACTATCAAAGATAGTCCCTAACAAATAAATAAGAATGTAGAGTTTTCCAATATAGCAACTAAAACCAAAACCTAATAAAAAAAGCTATGCGATAGTAAAATTGTGATAATGGAAGAAATATGCTTGAGTAATAAGGCAGAAATATTTATTTGGTTCGGACAAGAACAAAATCAATATGAAAGAGACTTAATCTTCGGCATGAATGACACTATGAATGGGGCATAAGACTTTTGTGAAACATGACAAACATAACTCCTACCCACAAATAACAAAACATTAAGAACATAACTCATGACTCAAATCCACAACAAGAAATCTCAAAAAAGTTGTTTGTCAGAGAAAATCATACCGAATGGGCGATTTGCAGTTGAAAGAATGAAAAAAACTTCTAACTTTATGGTTTCCCTTCCCACTTTGATCTATCAGTGTGCACTCAACTATAGCCTCAGTATCATCAACCTCGCTTACCAACCCAACAAACACCGACGCATACATCGGGTTGTCTTCGTTTTCAGAACCGGCTGGGTAAAATCTTATCATCCAATCGTGGCCTCCAACTTGGAATTTATCACTTGATATGAATTTCTGAGGAGGCATATTCTTTAGAAGTGAATACCCTTTTATAATGTATTCATGAGAACCTGTAACCGTTTCACTAATCGACTTGGATGGAGATTCTTGAGACCCATTTGACACTGAACAAGAACAAGAAGATCCCATCTTTATATTAATCAAGTCTTCCTTCTTCTTCTTCTTCTTCTTTTTTCTTCTTTTAGAACTATGTATTGAAACCTAAAACCCTAGTATATAAATAGTCTTGTGGGAAACTCAAAGCGTGTTTCATCGTATGGGACCAACAGAATTTAAAAGAAGAGAAACAATTGGATATCAACCGATTTTGTTGGAAAGAAAGTGGAAGTTATGTACAAAAGAAAAAAACCCTAACCTCAAATTTCGGATATAAAAAAGATGTACGAGTTTGGTCAGGAAAATATGGAAGAGCGGGAAACAGGATAAGGCTTTCCCGTTGGCGACATCTAAAATATTGTTGGGTTAATTCCACTTTCGCCCGATAAAGATGACCAACTTGCTAAAATGGCCCCTTAAGTTAAAGATGATAAGCTTCCGATTTGACCATCTCTTTATTTTTCCGTTTTTTTTCCTGTTAGACGTTAGTGAACTGGCTTTTCTTGCCAAAAATGCCTTTTACCATATCTCCATGTTAGCCACAATTATTTTGGGCCCCGAGACTCATTATAACTTGTTAAATCAATTAATATCTTTAATTTTAAAATTTACTTTCTCAAAATGCACTTCTACAACTTTCACCATTAAAACCTCTGAGAATAAGCTCAGATTTCATCAGTGGTTCATCACCCATTCGTCTTCTCAAGAAAACCTTTTCTTTTCTTTTCATCTCCACCGTCATTTTTCCTTCTAATTCGAGCTATAGAAACTATGCAAGGAAAGGTCTACAATTAATGACAAGTCTACAACAGTTAAGGTTGTTTGTCTTTCTCTTCACCCAAAGTACAAAAGAAGAGTAAGGAAGAAGAATAAGTACCAAGCTCATGATCCTATGAATCAGTTCAAAGTTGGGGATATTGTCCAGCTTGAGAAAAGTAGACCAATTAGTAAAGTCGTTTGGCAACGCTAAAATAAGTTACTTTTTTTTTGCTTATTTAAGTAGAAAAGTCATAAAGTCAGTTTGGTACGCAAAAATTACTGACTTCATTTAAGTTAAATTTTGACTTTCTTTTAAAATTAAAATTTTTAACTTTTGACTTCAAAGTTAAGTAACTTTCTTTTGAGACATGCATGAATTTGACTTGACGAACTTTTTTATTTGTCTATCTCCGCTCCACTACCACAACTAAACTTCTACCATACCATTCTACCTCCCACCACCACCACAACAAGCATTGCACCTGCCCCACCTCCCTACCTCAACTACCACCACCACACCTTAACCACCACCACCATATACCACCACCACCACCACCACGGTACCTTCACCACCAC
>BEHA01001981.1:193812-249252 GCA_002897215.1 Eschscholzia californica subsp. californica | reverse complement strand
TTTTCTGTTTTCCGCTGCTGCTGTAGCAGCATTATCAATTACATAATATGCATTACAGACCTGTTGTCAAATAACATAAACCTGCTAACAATATACAACAACAAATAAAAACTATTGTATATTTCATTGACAAGGTCACATAAGTGTTTCTCTGACTCCTGAAATTCGGGCAAGTTTTTTAATCACGTCAAATGACATAAGTAAAGTGAAGTAACTTGATGATGTCAATTTAATCATTAAGTTAGATGGTTAAAAGTGATATAAAAGATGGTGTAGTGGTAAAGATTGGGATTTATCAAATTCTCACTCCTCGGGAACTTTCTTTTTTCAAGAGGAAGAAGGTAGTAGCCTATTGTTAAGCGCATAGATAGGCAGTGGATTCCATTAGGAAGAGTTTTCGCTGCTAACTGGCTAAGAAATGTGCTATGTTTCGTCAAACTCCTGACTTGTTCATCTGCTGACTGAAGCATTGCCCTGAGCTTACTAGTTACCAATTTACAATCATAGAGTTCTTCTCTTGATTTTGCTAGAATCTGACCCATAGCTTTAATTTTATCAGGTGTACTGATATCAATAAAGCAGAGAAGCGAGAACAGACAATGAGAAGACAACCAAATATGCACATTAATTTAAACTCTTACTTAAGGGAAATGTCATAAGTTCCTGGTATAGGTCGAGCTTGTTCTTCATCTTTGCGATGCTTGAATATACTCTAGCCATTATCATTTGATCGCGCATCAACCGGACTGTTGCATCAGAGTTTTCGTTCTCATTATCCCTCATCCATAAGCTGTACTTCCCTAAAACTTCTGAATCAACTGCTTTTGAGCGTTCAATAGCTGCATTTTCTAATTTTATAATCGCTTCATGGTCTTGCTTGACCAGCTTGTCTCCCCTTCTTTCACGCCTTTTCTCTCTTAATTGCTATATGAGGCATGATTAAACAAACTCAGTTGATGAAGCTAGATTTACAGAAAACATCTGGGTGGCATTGAGTAATATATTTTATTATGCAATAATCATTCCTTTTATTTTTTTAGGTGGATAAAAATTCAATAATAGTTAGTAGTGGAAAAAGGAGGATGGTATATTATTCACCCGTCGAAGTTGTTTAGCTGATCAACAAATGGTGGACGATCATCTGCAATGTAACAGCACGTTATTAACTTTCAGTAGTAGATATTAAAAGTTGTTCGCACAGTACAACGGAACTTCCGTATCAATTATATGATGGAAAGACTAACGAGAGATGCTAGAATCACAAAAGATTTTGACAAAAAAAACTTCCCAGCTTATGTGGCGGTTGTGATTTTCATCTCTCAACGGCCTAGATTTGGTCAAAGTTTGAAACCACACCCGCCACATCAGCTGGGAACCTTTTTTTGTCAAAATCTTTTGTAACTTTATCATTTCCCAAAACTAATTAACCCGCTCTAGCAACATTTTCCTTCATTGGAGAGGACAATTGGCCTGCATCTTTTGACTTTCAAGCATATCAGAGATCACAAATCAAGGATTAGCGTCCAAGCTAACTTTAAAGTAGAATGTGGATGTATGCATAACAATCAACACAACTCTGAATGCAAGATTACATGGACATGATACTTACCTTGTTATTACTGTTGTCAGAATTCTTTGAGAGAATCAACAGTCCAGATCTTAGTGGGACTGGTCTCTAAACACATAGGTTCTAAGGACTAAACTTGAAACTTCTGTAATTTGAAATTTTTCATGTGTTTAGCCACGCGTCATTTGCTTATTGGGTCGCTTTGGTGTAGGTCTACAACTCTCGCCCCAAACAGCATTTCAAACATACAGTTGGATATTTAGATGGACTTCATATTCTTTAAAATATTTCAACAATAAAAACGGTTACATAGACTTGAACTCATATTTATCGATTTTTACTTGCCTCCTTTGGAAATTGCATCACTAATCGCTCCTTCAAGTCCACACTCTGCACAAAGAATCAAAAAAAAAAAAAAATTGACAAATGATTTCTCCATCATAATCATGCAACCTAGATTAGCAACAAGGAAAATATGGCAAGTAGCCAAATACCTGATTATCACCGGGAACATCCATTTCATCTGCACAGAGAATTTACAAAACCGTATATAACAGAGAAAAAACAACATAAATGAGGACCATCACTGTCATTTTTGTCATTTCCAACTACAAAGCCATACCCTACCACAAACTGAGTTAGGTGTTGTTTGTTTTTTTTAAATGTCTGAATCTGAATTAGCTAAATCTGAATTGGCTGAATCTGAATTGGTTGAATTAATTAGCAAGTAAGATGTTTGTTTTCCATATCTGAATCATAATATCTTAATTAAGAAAATTACTTTTATACCCCCAATTATATTTTAAGGAAAAAAAAAGAGGAAACCCTATCTTCACTTTTTCTTTTTTGACTTTCTCCTACTCTCTCCTGTTCTCTTTCCCAACCGGCCACCAAAACCCTACTTCACTTTCTCCTTCTCTCTCATGTCATCTTTCACAACCAGCCACCAAAACCTTAGTTCATCAATCGACTAATACCAAAACCGACTAATACCAAAACCCTAGTTCATCAATCGACTAATACCAAAACCGACTAATACCAAAACCCTAGTTCATCAAAACGACTGGTACCGCCCCATTGATTTTAATTTTCTACTTTAGATAATGTTGCCATTGATGATGGAATGGTATAGTATTTGTTTTCTGCTTTCTCTCTCTAGCCGAAGATAAACGAAAGCTAGATAGTCGTCGGATCTCACGGGGTTTCGAACAAGTTAAACCTCACCAGATCTGGTGAGGGTAAACGACCCCTTCATGTGCTGGTGGTGGTGCACGGCGAGGGTTCATAAA
Organism: Eschscholzia californica subsp. californica; assembly: GCA_002897215.1. Classification (NCBI taxonomy): domain Eukaryota; kingdom Viridiplantae; phylum Streptophyta; class Magnoliopsida; order Ranunculales; family Papaveraceae; genus Eschscholzia; species Eschscholzia californica. The sequence continues at coordinate 246,396 of BEHA01001981.1, read as the reverse complement.
GCCCATCATGCGGTCCTGATGGTGTGTGTTGTGGTGGTGGTTAGGGTGTGGTTGAGACCTTCACTGTGTGGTCTTGGTTTCTTTGTTGTGATCTCTGGTGGTGTGGTTGGTGCTGTTGTGCTGGTGTTGTGGTTGGTGGTGGTCCAGTGGTGGCGTGGTGGTGTTAGTGGTTGCAGTGGTGGTGGTGAAATGAAGAAGATGAAGATAGAGTAATTTTCGAGTTTTGCGGGGTTATATTTGTCATTTGCTACTTTTCAGCAGCTGCGTTTATTTTTCACACTTGTTTTAAAGTCTGAAATAACTGTGTGAATATTCAGTCAATTCAGATGTCTAGTTCAGTCAGCCAATATTTCAAATTTTGTCAAATAAAAAAACAAACATCTGAAATCTGAATTGGATTTCAATTCAGATTTTAGATCTGAAATTTTGTAAAAACAAACAGCACCTTAAAAATATTTCAAACAACAAAACCCAGGTGCATTTGAGAAATTCATATTAGGGTTTAATGCCACAAAAAAAGAACAAACAAAAACAGTAGATAAGATCAAAACAAATCATAATTGAACTACCTTTCTGCACAGAACTTAAAACACAAACTAATTTCTGAATGAAAATGGGGTGAGAGTGAGTTTGGCACTAATTTCTGAATTCTAACTTAATCACCTGTACCATCTTATTGGCACTAATTTCTCAAATTCATGAAGCATAAGTTAAAGCTTGAAGGCATTAAAAAAAAAAGCAAACACATAGAAGGAAAGTAACCACATCGAATTATCAAAGTAAATGGGAGAAAAAGAACTTATAGAACTAGTTTACCTGAAATTTGCAGCTATTGCTACGAGCCCATCAGTGGTGAACCATTCACAGCTAGCTAGAACAAGAGATTTGAAATTAGGGAAAGATTGTGAAATCAGAGAGATGGACAGAGAGAGAGGAAAAAAAATGGGGAACAGAGAGAGATGGAGAGATGAAGAGTTTGAGAGAGAGAGATTAATGGAGTTCGGGTGAAAATGGAGAATAAGCGCGAGAGATGGAAAAGTTTGGGGGAACTGATCTTAGGGCAACTATTTTCGACGGCTAAACTCGTCGGAAATAGTTTTCGCGGAAAATATTTTCCCAAAAATGTTGGCGCCAGGAAATCATTTCATCTTCCGATGGAGAAAACATCTTTATCGTCATAATAGAACCTTTTTTCGACGGAAGGGAGCCGTCGGAACAACATAATTTTTTCAAATAGTAGTGTGTATTTACGACGGGTTGGTAAGTAAGAACTCGTCGTTAGTACCTACTACTTACGACGGAAAGCAAATAATCCGTCGAAAAAAGTTCTATTCCCGACGGCTTTTTCACAAACCGAGGGAAAATCAAGCATATTCGCGGCTGCTCCTTGATCTCCGTCGGAAAAAGTCCGTCACAAATAACTAGCAATTTGTAGTGAAAATCGCCACAACTATTCGAACTCATTTCAACTAAAGCCCCAGATGCTCGTTGTGCCATTTCGATATATCCATATGTTTTACTAGCTCCTAGTAAACTTTGCCAAAGAACTATATCTGGAACGAAAGGGATCGACTTTATGAGTCCGTAAGCTTCTTCTATTCTTCCTTCCCGACCAAGTAAATGAACTACACTTCCGAAAATTTGACATTACTAGTTATACCTGAAGCTTCCATGGAGTAGTATAGTTCAAGCCCTTCTCAAACTAATCTTGCATGATTACAACACAGAGAGCAGAAAGATAAGCAATACCGTCTAGTTGAATTCTAGAAGAACCCATTTCTTTAAAATGATCAAGAGCTTGGTGTGCATGTCCATGCACAGCGAGACCCATGATCATGGTATTCCAAGAAGCTAAGGTTTTAGAACAAGGCATTGTGTTAAAAACATCTGGGGCTTTATCTAGCGATACACGTTTATGATACATATCGATGAGAACATTGCAAACTTGGACAATGATGTCTGAATGAGCTTCCTTTATGTATCTATGATCATTTCTTTTATTTATTTTCTTGTATGTTTCTATTTTATGTAACCTCCTCAATATTATAAATGAAGATGAGGAGTGAGTGGTCTACTAACTCATCCAGTTTCAAATCTGTCATGATTACCGAGCTTAGAAACCTCTAACGAGTACAGCTTCGTTTTATTTTGCTTCTGCTTAACTGGCGGCTGTAGCTGATTCAATAACTTTCATCTGCCGGAATCGAAGTTAATTTTTTTTTTTATTACATTAGGATCAAAATCAATTTTTTTCTCTCGTATTCTCTTCATATTTGGTTCACCAAATTTTATTATCACTTGTTATCAACAATTTGATTCAACATACCAAGATCTCTTCTTTTCAAGTTTGTTAATCTTCTCGACTAAAATTGAAAGACTAATCATAATCGATTGATTATGAGTTTTCTTGATTGCTCAAGTAAGTTGTGTTCTAATGCAAGACCAATATTTGTAAAGGGACAGTTTTGTCATGAGAAGTTATTTTGTTTCTTCCCGGTTGGGAAGTCATATCGGTCGCCGATTATCACCTAGCATCCTCTTAAAGGCACTGCGTTTAACAAAACTGTGGATCACCTTTAACGAAATTGAGTATAACAACTCTGGCCATTACCCTTAAATTATCTCAACTAATTAATTTGTTTAAAAGTGGTTTGGGAAACAAAAAAAGTCTTCGGGGGAAAAAGGTGAAAAACAAAAAAACACACCAAACGCTTCCTAAAAGTCGTCGGGCGGAGATGACCGGCGATGGCTGGCGACTTCTGATCTTCTCTCTCTCTGTTTTGTCTCTCTCTTTCTCTCTTTTCTCTCCCTTTCTCAATACTTCTCTCCAAGTTCCGGCGAAGGGAAGATCATATCTCCAGAACCCTTCGTCTCGTCGGAACCATAACAAAGAGTAGAAAGAGAGGGAAAGAGAGAAGAGAAATGAGAGGGGGATGAAGAGGAAGAGAGATGATTGACGAGTTATTTCTGTCGGAATTAATAGTTGCGTGATGGTGGTTGGAAGGAAGAGAAAAAGGAAGAAGATAAAAGCACTAAAAGTAGGTAGAGTTTGGAGGAAACAAATTTTGTTTCCACCTAAAACTTTCTTTCTCGCATAAATTTTCTTATTTCTCCAAAACATCGAAGAAAAAATTGACCAGCCGAAACAAGGTTTTAGATGCCTTGTCCTCTTTCCGCTCTTTTATATTTTCCGTGCCAAGCCCAAACTTATAAATCTTTTTAATCACCGAAAGTTAGGGTTAGCGTTTATAGAGTAAATGTTTCTCGAATAAAAATTTTCTCCGAATAAATAATTTTCTATTTTTTTTCCTTTCCCCATGTTTCTATCAAACACAACCTAAATAGAAATTCAATAGAAAATTTTCATCCGATATTTTAGAAGATTTAGGGTTTCTATTTTGCTATTTATATACTAGGGTTTTAGGTTTCAATACATAGTTCTAAACGAAGAAAGAAGAAGAAGAAGAAGAAGAAGAAGAAGAAAGACTTGATTAATACAGTATAAAGATGGAATCTTCTTCTTCATCCAAGTCAATTTATGAACTGGATAAAGGTTCCCGTGAATTCATTATAAAAGGGTTTTCTCTTATAAAGATACCTAGGACTCCCATATGTGATAAATTCCAAGCTGGAGGCTACGATTGGATAATGAAATTTTATTTAGCTGACAAGAAGCCCAACGACAACTCGACGTATGTAACGGTGTTCGTTGGGTTGGAAAGCGTTGACGTTGATGGCATTGAGGCTTACGGTGAGTTCACACTGAGAGATCAAAGTGAGAAGGGAAATCATATAGTTGGAAATTTTTTTCGTCCTTTCAACTCAAAGTTAATGAAGTGGTACGATTTTCTCTAACAAACAACTTATTTGAATTTCCCATGGCAGATTTTAGTCATGAGTTATGTTTTTTACTATTTTGTTATTTGCTGCTAGGGATTATGTTAGTCAGGTTTTTATAGAAATCTTATGTACCATACATGTTGTCCTTCCTGTCTAAGATTAAGTATCTTTAATATTCGTTATGTTCTTGTATTAACCAAATAAATAGGTTGGGTTAGGGTTAGAGTTTGAGGACGATAATACGTATTTGTTTTTTCTTCTTATTACTTAACTCTTGAGTCTTGATTGCTTCGACTATCCATGGTGTCTTAGTTGCTATATTGGAAAGCTCTACATTTTTATTTATTTGGTTAGAGACAATCAATGATAGTTGCAACGACGAATTAGGTTGACAAAATAATATAGTTTTTTTATTAATGAATAAATTTTTTCTTCGACTGCTTTTTCAGGGGATATACAACGTCTATTGATAGGACAACTCTCGAGAACTCAGGTTTTCTCAAGGATGATTGTCTTGTTGCTAGTTGCACCATGGGAGTAGTTAGACACCATACTCAAAAGCCTAAATCAATTCAAATAGCTCCACTCGATGTGGGCAAGAGTCTGAAAGAGTTTATGGAACTAGAAATTGGTACTGATATTGCTTTTGAGGTTGGGGAAGAAACATTCAAAGCCCATAAATTAATACTTTCTGCTCACTCACCAGTATTTAGAGCCCAATTCTTTGGACTAATAGGAAATAAAGAAATGGATAAAGTTTTAATTAAGGAGGTTGAACCTTCTGTTTTCAAGGTAAAATTTTATACTTTTTTTGACAAACTTTGATATGTTCACTATCTTCTTTTACATTATTTGTTGCTTCAAATATGCATGATTTATTGAATGAACTGTCTCAATGTTTCCAGATACTCTACCCATGTCGCATCCCGAGTACCTGATGCTCCCTACCCTTTTTGGGTGGGTTCACATCCCAGTACTCCAAATATGGTGTACCAGAATTTTCTCTTTAAGCTAACCCCATTACATGTTACAAATTTATAATTAACTACAAGATTTTCCTTTTTAGACGGTTAAGTTTTTTTTGTTTTACAGAGAAATAATGTTTGGTAGTTGGTTGTGTATATGCATGCATCAAAAAAGGCATATTTTGGTTATAGTCCAAAATGTATTGCAACAAAAAATAGTGTATCATAGAGGTATACACCTAGCGTACCCTATACTCACAGGTTAGTGTGCAGTGTACCGGTACCCTTACCACGTACGCGAGCGATCTGTGTACCAGGTAACATTTAACTGGCTAGATTGTCCGACATCTGGAATGGACATTAAGATGTCATCTCTTCGTCATTGTGTACACAATTCGCTTTTTCATTATGTGATATGTTGATGGCTTACCTCTTTGGCACACTATTTCTAGTTATTGTATGTTTTGGACTGTTTGGTAGACCATATATATGCTATTTGATGTGTATCGAATGACACATTCTATATTCCCGTAAAACATGGAAAGCAACTGACGTTATCGAAAAATTGTATAGCTAAACACCCACTTAAGCATTTAAACTAATAGATTTTACGAAGAAATAGGAACATGACAAAATTTACATTTTGTACTGTAGGCCATGCTCCTATTTATATACTCAGACGAGCTTCCTCTTTCCACTCCAACAAAACTGGTGCAGAATCTTTTACCTGTTGCAGATCGATTTGGCCTGGATAGATTGAAACTCATATGTGAATCAAGATTATGTGATGAAGTTACCACAAGCACAGTGGCAACAATACTAATGTTAGCTGAAAACTAAAATTGTGCTCATCTTAAAATTTGCTGTCTAAAATTTTTAGCTGAACCAGAAAATTTTGGAGGTGGGTTAAGTCAGAAGAATCTAAGTGATAAAATTGACCTTCACATACTAAGTTTTGTTCAAATTGAGTATTTAAGTTCTTATTTGTTAATTGTCATATGTTTTATTTGCAGAGTTGATGAAATCAGAAGGATATGAATACTTGAAAGAGAGTTACCCCTCATTGGTGTTGGAGCTTTTGCAGACAACTGAACTGAAGTGTGCAGAATCAATGCAATTATTGAGCAAGAACAAGAGCTTTACAAAAAAATTCTTTTGGGATTATTTGCTCCCACATTGACGGTCCGTGGGAAAAGTGTAATTAGAATAGAAGGCCTGCTCAAAGAATCAAAGACTATATAAAGTTGAATATTCAAAACTATTTCTCGAAAAGGAATGTAGCTTAGCTAGTAAACATCTCCCTTAAAATGGTTAGTTTATGAGTTTGACTCTCTTTTGCTCTAACTTTATAATTAATCAATAAGATGTTTCTTTGGTGTCTTTGGGACTAGTTTATAACGGGAGTGCTACATATACAAGATCCTTGACAAAATTTATGACTTAATGACTCTTGTAAAAGATTCTTTGTACACTTAGCATTTCTCAATTTATAATTAATCAATAAAATGTTTCTCTGATGTTTTTTGGGATTATATATAAAGAGATTTTGATGTTCAAAACTCATTGATTAATTTTGGCTGTGGTTTTGAGGCAGAAAGAAAAGTCTTAGGAGAAAAAAGACTTTGCTCAACAAGATTTGAAGTATGATGCATTTTAATTTTGGATCCAAAATTAAATTTTTTGTTATTTGACCCCTAGTCTTCATCTCTTCATCATGACTTTCTCTCTCCTTTTCTATGCCTTTTTCACTCATCTTCTCTCTTTCTATGTCGCTCACTCTCTATGTAGATCTCTATCACTCCCTCTCTCTCTCTCTGTAGATCTCTGTCCCTTCTTGAAAGACAGAGAAATTATTGAAGCTTATTTAGGTCAATAAAAACAGTCTTTATTTTTCAGTCAATAAAAACAGTCTTTATTGGATTAAATGTTTTAGAATCATTAATGAACCTACTCCTGCTGCTATTACTTAGGGATTAGATAAAAAAAAACATCAACATCAGGTGAACAGAATATCTTGATCTTTAGTATTGGTGAAGGAACTTGTTATTAAAGATTGAAGAAAGAATTTTGAACTTAAAGCTACAACGGGTTATACTCATGTTGGTGGTGGTGAAAGTTCTGATAATCGATTAGCAACTCATTTATTTTTTATAGGAATTTATATAAGAAATACAGTGAAACATGAGAAACTTGCTGGGAAGTTAGATATGCGTGGTGTAGTGATTTTGGAAGGAATTTGTAATTTAAGATGTATCAAGCAAGTGTTGGTGGTGAAATGCCTGGTATGATATGCCTAGTGTTAGTAATTCTGGTGTTGTTCCTAAGATTGAACAAGTTGGACTAGGGAAATCAGCCATTAATATTACTATGTTAGTGTGTATCTTAAAGTAGCCACAATTTTAGTAGTGTATGAGTGGTGGGTGATGATAATCTTTGTGTTTCTCTCTCTTGTTCTTTTTTGGTAGGTGATTAGCAGCATAGAGAGAGAGAGAGGAAGAGAGAAGGGGAGGAAAAAACAGAGATAGACAATACGGTGAGAAATGTTGGTGGTGTTTAGAAGTTGTAGGGGTGGAGAGATGAATCAGGGAGTTAAAAACAATAGAGTGAATTTTTGGATTAAAAAATGGGAGTTTTTTTGGTTTGGACCCCTTTCGTATAATCGACTTGCTGTTTGGACTCCCTGTTTCCAATGTTGGACTTTGGACTACCTTTTGACGGAATCAGTCGAGAATATTCCGTCTCTAAAGTTATATTTTAAACAATTCCCTATTTACCCTTATATAATGAATATTGCACTTTCGACCCTTTAGTTTAATTAACTCAGCTTCTTCTTCTATCTTTAACTCATCTTCTTCCTCACAAATCCTAATCACTTAATCACCCGAAGATGATCTCTTTCAAGCAATTCTTGAACAAAACCTACATCTCCAGCTCAAGCAGCAGTATAAAGAAGCCATCCACCATATCCAACTCTGATCAGAGAATTTTTTTTTTCTTCCTCTTTTATTCTCACAATCGTGGAGGAGTTTCCTAACGTCTCGAGAACGACATCGAGCAACATCATCGAACCGAGCTTCATTGTCCCAAACTGTTTCTAAGGGAAAAATCCGTCGTAGTGAAGTAAGTTTGATTAGGAGATTTTGTTGGAAATTAAAAATACTTGCACAAACAAAGAAGAATAAAGAAGATATTAACTTGAATTGAATACTTGACTTGATTTGATTTGATTTAAAATAAACTACAAAGACTGGTCTATTTATAGACCCAAATTCTACCCACTAACTAAGACCACTAGTAACATGATTCCACTAATTCATCCATTAACCCACTAACTTAATCAACAAAAGAAATTAACTTCCCACTAACTTAATTCTCTAATTACTTAATTAAATAAATACCTTTTGAGTTTATAATTTTAACAGATTTGTGTCTAGATGAAGAAGCTCACGAACTAAAGCATAATGACCATTTGCAGTTGCCCAATTAATTGGCGAAGCAATACCACCATTTATCACCATTCATCTCATGCACTCTCCCACCTAAGAGGAAAGTATGAAGGAGGCATTTTCTTAGGCCACAACGAAGGAAAACAGAGAAGAACTTCCCAAGAAGAAGATGGGTTCATAGAGTAATTGGAATCTTTTCAGGGAAAATTAAGAAAAGCCCAAGTTAGATAAGATCAGTTAAGTACAGATTGAACAAGATCAAGATGACGAATGAGATGGGAAGAAAAAAAATGTAAGAAATTTAGATGAAGTTACTTAATAGTTCAGATCTATTGTGGCAGAGGGGTTATGAAAGGAAGAAAAGGATACCCATTAAAGATTGTAGTTGGTAGAGAGAGAAGATATGAAACCAGGGTATGATTAGTTTTACATCTCACCAAGTAAGAAAGTAGTAGGAGAAATTTGAAGGAAATATGAGAAAACAAGATGATCTTGTCCGAAAATAAGATCCTTTTAGTTAACTAGTGGGTTACCTATTTTAGGCGGGTCACGACGTCACGTTAAGTAAAGGGTAAAATAATATTTTCTCTTCTTGAAATGTTAAATTTAACATTTTTTTTGTAAAAAGGGAGTCCAAAGTGCAACACAAGGAAAAAAGACTCCAAACAAGTCAATTATATGAAAGAGAGTCTACAGCAAATCTCCCTTAAAAAATAAATACGTTTCCAAAGTCAATATTGATTGACTAGGTCTTTTTCTTCAGACTTTTCTTTATGCCCCAAAAAATCCACTTTCAATTTTAATGATTTTTTCGTTAATACGTGACTAAGTACAACTCCCTCTTCTGGTAAAAGAGCAAATCCAGTTGGTATATTTTCTTAGAAGTAATATAGCAAAGGAAAACATAGGCATAGTTGTGATAGTATCCAAGTCAATGGCTGGGATTTCCTCGTGATGTAGGACACATATAGAGAGGAACTGTTAAATCTCTAGAATCTCCCTAGAATTTCCCTTGCCATATGATTTCCATAATTACTATCTCTCCAAGTAAGAGAACATAATTTGGAGTAATCTGACATAAGAGATGACCCAGTAGCAGAAGGACCCACCCAAATTCTACAGGTGGCCAATACGCGGACAACCGTTTTTCTTATATGGACAACTATTTTCGGACCCGTTGCGAGTCAACTATTCTTGACTTAGTTAACTTTGATTTAATAAGGGGACAACTCTATAAAATCTTAAATACTAATAGTTAGTAACTTGTGAACTACTAACAAAAATAATAGTTAAAGATTGAAAACTTAAATTGTCGTCTTCTTCATCTTCTCCTTCTTCCTTCTTCTTAGTCTTATTCTTCTTTCTTCACTTGTACTAAAAGTAAACTGTAGTTTCTATCACTTTTTTTTATCAAACCCTAGATGGATGAAGAAGACAAAACCCCTCAATCTCCACCTGAAAAAGTTTTTCTGGGCGTTTTTATAATAGGCATTAATGACATTGATGAGGTCAAACATAACATAACTTGCGACGAAAATCTGGAAAAATCGGACAACTTGCTAGATTTTCGTAGCAACTTAGCTTCTGTTATGCCATATTTTCTCAGAAAACTGACGAAATATTGCATAAAAGAAGCTAAGTTGCGACGAAAATATGGCAAGTTTTCTGATTATGCCATATTTTCAAGCACATGTGATGTTCTGTTATGCCATATTTTGTTTTTCGGTCAAAATCTTTTGGTTTTTGTATTTGTTCAAGTATGTTAAGGTTGCTACTTAAATTTACAATGTTTTGAATTTTTCTTATTTCGGACTTGAACAACTTATTTCGGAGAAAATGATAACAGCATGAACAAATGTAATTAAAGGGACATCGGTGAATAAGAAGTTTGAATTAAATAGATGTCAACTCATAAACATAAACCACACATAAAATAAAAGTTTTCGGTAACAACGTAGTAGCACCGTAAAGTAGGTAACATAATCCGAACAGAAAGTAAATATTGTGACTTGAAAAACTGAAATTCATATCACTCTTTGTCGTCCTCCTCAGAACCCGAATTACCAGATTCATCTTCCTCTTCACCATCTTCTTCAGAGTCGAAACCAACGAATCAATCTTCGTCTTCCACATCGTCCTGCCTGAGGCCTCTAGATAGAGCGGTGAAAGCGACTTTTGGTTCTAGGTCGGGGACCTGCACTATGAGGTTGCAGAATCTCTGGCAATAAATCGTCGAAGTCTCGTTTTTTCCTTGAACCACGTTGAACAACTCGTTGGTCTTTCTCTTGACTGTGGTGCTTCCTCGAAAAGCGTCACAGAAGACTTGGGCAAGTTTTTCAAAAGACTTGATCGATCCTGAGGCCAACGCTTGGTACCATGCCTGGGCTGGTCCTTTTAAGATGGTGGCGAAGACTACGCACCATATATTCTGGTTGGTCGTGTATAGGTTCATGAATGCAGTATAGTTCTTGATAAACACTCCCGGGTCCTCCAGGCCGTGGTAATGATATAGTGTTGGGCACTTGAAGTTCTTCGGCTTCTCAGATTCCAATATTTCTCGGCAAAGAGGGGGTTGGTGGATACTGCTTTCCCCACAGTCTCTCCTTCTCTCTTTCTCGAGTTAGCTCTGCTACATGATGTATGAGCACTTCGCAGACAGTTAGGTCGTCCATGCACCCTTCGCCAACCCCCTTCTTCTTAGGAATGTACGGCCGGTTGGGGTCTAATGCTCCGTATTCGTCCAAGATGTTCTCCAGATGCATCTGGTCGCCAGGTTGTAAAGTCAGAGCTCTGGAAGAAAATGCATTGGCGGGTGAGAAGAGCCTCCGCACGTGCCTCCTGATTACTTCTTCTTTCCCTTCGGAGGTAGTCGGCTTTGACTTGTTCTAGCTCGGCCATGAGCTCGACTGGGTTGCGGAGTCTGTTTCGTGATCCGCGTGGGGTGTGCTTGCTTGAAGACATGTATGCCTGGGGACTCAAGGAAGTAGTTAGTCTGAAAAAGTTTAATAAATAGGATTCGGTTTACCGAATTGATGATTTTGCTTGAGAGATACCCTCTTTCTAGCGCCAAATGCTGATGTCAAAACTTGGCCTTCCGTTAGATCAGCATGAAAAAGGAGTTGATGCACGACAACCTCCGTTATGTATGATTCCTCCGTTATGTTGGGTATTATTCAGCCTAGTGTTCCTGTTTCCAGCTCTGCTTCTCTTTATTCCAGCTCCTTTCTCCTTGCTCCTGCTCGTCTGTTCCCGAGCAAGGGCGGACCCACGTAGGGGTCTGTGGGGTCACGTGCCCCCACGGTTCCGAGTTTAGTGTGTGTAGGCTCCAAAATTTCTTGATCGTATTGGTTAAATATGTGTGTTGTTAATATATTTCACAAAAGCAAAGTTGGCTCCGTGGTGCGGTAACTAGTTGCCATGCTACATGTCATGGGTTCAAATCACACCTTCTACAATTCTTTTTTAAGGTAATTTGTTTTGAGAAGATTTAAAGAAAACTCGCTTTAGTGTTAAAGGTTCTTTCTTCCTTCACAAATTTTCTTTCAAGTTTGTCTTGAGGGGGGCGCTATTAACATTTATGAGGGGTTTTTTAAAATTTTCATTTATTTTTGCGTCTACTATCTTTGTAATTATGTAATTGGTACTTCAAATTTTCTTTTTAACTCCTATTATTTTTTTTTATTAAATCTTCTTTCTAACTCTTATCTTTTTAACAAATTTTCTTTTGTTCTTATTTCTTTGTGAATTAACCCAACTTGCAATAGAGTTATTAGCAACCCATATTATCTTTTTTTTCAGCAATTTAGACTTATAACTAATTTTGGTAGAGGTTAGTAATGAAGCTCCGCAGTTCCTCATTAATGACGGTATTCGTTTTTTACTGTTTAACAGTGTCCCCACAAAGAAAAAGTTATGGGTCCGCCACTGTTCCCGAGGGGGGAAAACCTGCAAAGGGTTCGAAAACTGCTTCGATGTCAGTCAGGGTGCTCTTTGCAGTAAAAGAATGAATATTGATTGATCCTTTTGGGAGGCGAGTTATGAGAACTCTGAGTTTTTTGTGATCTTTTTGGGGTAAAAAGATCTTGTCCTGTGAAGGACGATGTGGGAGGCCTTTTAGAGGCGCGGTTAGGCCGACTGCGATTAGTGGCGGTGGGGAGGCGGTTGCCGTCAAAACCGAAGGGGGAAGTTTCCTCTCTTGAGTATCTAGGGTTTCTCTCAGAGTCTATATCGGATCTTTGATAAGTGGAAGTTCCTAAGTTCAAGGATTCTCCGTATATATCTTGTCGGTGCGATAGACTTTAAAGGAGAAGTTTCCTCCTTCGATACGTGGAATCCAAACTGGCTTAAACACTTCGAGATGTGTAGCCGACTGAGATCTTTTTGGAAGTTTCGGGATTAAGTTGGTAGGTCGCTTGGCGCTGCTGCCTCCCCAGTTCTGGGCGTAAGACACTGACCGAACCTGTGCGGACCCCCTTACTCATTTGAAGACCCCAGGGCTGATATGTCCATGCCAAGGGCGTTTTGCTGGCTGGTTTTTTTTGGTCGACCTCCCAGTTAGGAGAATATTTGGTGGACCATCAGGGGCTCAGCGGTCCTGCTACCTTAAGTCAGGTTGACCCAGTAGACTTCAGGTCTGATCTTGACTCTTCAGACGTTAGTCAACGTCTAGACATTTTGTGCATCATCAATCACCATGTTGAATGCTTAAAGAAAATAATCTATTCTTTGCCATGTTCACCTTAGCAATTAGAGTTCTACTTTTATCTCTTATGTGAGATGAAGATCCTTCAATCTTATATCATAGCCTTTTTCCAAAAGTTGCCCCAAACTTAAAATGTTATTTTTTATTGCGGGAACTAAACATCGGAAATATAGTTATGTTTTCCATTTTTGAGTTGAATGGGGATATTACCTTTCCCTCTCACTGGAATCTTTGAGGAGTCACCGAACTTTACACACCCTTTCACACTTTCATTCACTTCAACAAATAATTCCTTTTTCCCACAAATATGATTACTTGCACCGGTGTCGAAATATCACGTATTTGTTTGTGATTCATCAAGTCCATCACAAGAAAAAAAGAATGTAGGATCTACAATTCTACATTAATTTCTACGTCATTCTCAACAAGATTTGCATCTTCACGTACCTCATTTTTTTTGTTATACCAACATTCATTACTATAATGTCCAAGTTTGTGACAATTATAGCATTCAATATCTTTTTTATCTTTACCTTCCCTATTATAAGGTATAGTAAAGGTTTCTCTTTCTCTTGGTTCATTTGTTTTTCCTCTATTAAAGAAATTTCTTCTTCTTTGGCTTCCAAAGCCACTTCTACTGTTATCATAACCTCTACCATAATCCGCATAGTCTTTTTCTTTTTGCGACGAACATTGTTTTTCTTCTAAAGTGAAATTTGCTTAAAGTATTTGATCCATCGAATAATTTGAAGACCTTGCAACATTTCTATTCACCCTTTGTTCATGAATTTGCAACGTTCCCATCAATTCATCAACGTCATTGATTCCAAGTCTTTTGACTCTTCAACAACAATGACCACATTATCAAACTTAGGTGTCAAAGAGCGTAAGATCTTCTCCATAACCCTAACATCATCACATTTTTCACCGCACCTTCTCATTTCATTAACATTACACAATACTCTTGAAACATAATCGGAGACAAGTTCCCCTTCATTCATGTTTAACCTTTCGAATTCACCACCCAAAATTTGAAGACGAGCCTTTACCACTTTATCAACTCCTCTAAATGAATTCTTGAGAATACTCCAAGCTTCTTTCGATGATTTTGCTTGAGACACTTTTTCAAATGTAGGAGCATCAATTCCTTGATATATGAGAAACAAAGTTTTTTTATCATTCTTTCTTGATTCTTTAAGAACATTTTTTTGTAGATCATTCCTAATATCCTCTGCTTCTAAACTTGGTTCCACATAACCATTTTGAACAATATCCCACAACTCTTGAGATCCCAACAATACACTCATTTGTATAGACCAACGTCTATAATTTTCCTTTGTTAACCTAGGTATTTGAGATTGTACCATATTTGCCATATTTCTTACAAGATCCCCAAATTTTTTACTAACCCTAAATTCTCAAAATGTTGAAATGATAAGGTAATATGGCTCTGATACCAATTTGTTGGAGATTAGAGGTGTAGATACATCAATACAATCAAATAAACTCAAAAGACTCTCATCAATATACTTTCATATACTAAAGTTTCTTTGGATCTACACAATCTCATAAGCAAAACATACAAAGTTTTCTCACAATAACAAAATAGATATTGAAGTTAGTTCTTACCTTAAACACAAGATTCATACTAGATCTATGTCTTCTTCTTCAAATTTCTTCTACACTATTCTTCTTTTACTTTCTCTCTCTAGATTGTTCTTGAACTTGTCAAAACAAAAAACTCTCTACACCCTTTTAATTAATTTCGTGAGACTTTTTCCTTTTTTACCCCTTCTAGTTTGATCAAATCATTTACTCATGTCCACATTTCATAGTGGGTCCAAACTCAAATTTAGTTTAAAAGTCCACTTTCAACATCTCTATCTCTTTGAATCTCTCTCTCTCTCCTTCTTACTCGTTCTCCCCGTCATGATGAAGATGACTGGCATTTGAAGAAGATGATGAAGACGGAAGAGGTCGAATCGGTTGAAAATCGTAGGTGGGTAATATATTATGTTTAAGATCCTTCTACACAATTTTCATTGTTGTGTTTTTCTTCTCAAGAATGAAAGTTTGAAGATCTAAAGGTGTGAAGATTTAAAGGTGTGAAGATTTAATTAAGGCCAGCGCTTTGGGGAAAGCTAAATAGTTTCCGGGGTGTGAAGACTTGGTCAAAAATTGGTCAAATTTGTTTGACAATTTTATTTAGGGGGAAAGCAAAATAGCTTCTCCACCTCACCTCTCTCTCTCTCCACCTCACTTCTCTCTCTCCACCTCTTCGTCTTCTCCGTCGAAGGTCGCCGGCCGGCGACCTTCAAACATAAATTTTTTTTTTATCTCTCCCTCTAAAAAACAATTTTTTTTTTTAAAAAAAAAAAGCTCTCCTCTCTCTCTCTAGCCAGATCTAGGTCTGTTCGCAGACCTCATGAAGGTCTGCGAACAGGCCATCTGTTCGCAGACCTTCATGGAGGTCTGCGAACAAGCCATTAAAGGTCTGTTCGCAGACCAGATCTGGTTCACCAGATCTAGAGAGAGAGAGGAGAGAGATATTAAAAAAAAAAAAAATTACAGAGAGAGATTAGAAAAAAAAAAAAATTTTTTTTTTTTTTTTTACGTTGAAGTTCGCCGGCCGGAAAATTTTTCCGGCCGGCGAACGTGTCGGAGAAGACATATAGAGAGGTGAGGTGAGGTGGAGTGTTTTTTTTATTTCCCCTTAAAATTTATTTCCCCGGAAAATTTCTAAAATTTTACATATTTCCTTTAAAATTTCACACCCCGGAAACTATTTAGCTTTCCCCAAAGCGCTGGCCTTAATTAAAGGTTTGAGAGTTTGCAAGGTTTGCATATCGCAAGGTTTCAGGGTTGTTAGGAAGTCCAATTTAAAAGAGAAGAAAAAAGTGGTTCATGGATATAGTTTGAAGTCTGGAAGAGAGAAGGTGGAGGGTTAATAGAATAGAATAGACTCCCTAAGGTAAGGGTTGGAGTATATATATAGAGAGGACTAAAACGGGACCAGAAATTCAACTTTCTTTCCTCGAGATGCGATTTGGTGCATAGAGATAATGAATTGGACCTGATGTAGATTTTAATTTTTGTTTTGAACTTTCATTGGATTTTGGTAGATATGCGTGGACTATTTTTCCTATTAAGGCCCTCTTTTTGGACTTAAGCATTTTTTTCTCAAAATTTTGGTAGATATGCGTGGACTATTTTTCCTGTTCCGGCAGACCTTAAAGGTCCTCCGGCGAAGGGTAACCCCCTTCGCCGGAGTTTAGAGAGAGAGAGGGAGGTGAAAAAAAAAAAATTTTTTTTTTAGAGAGAGAGAGAGGAGAGATGAAAAAAAAAATCTTTTTTTTTTTAGGTTTAAAGGTCGTCGGCCGGAAATTGGTCGGCCGGCGACCTTCCCGGAGAAGATGATGAGTTGGCAGGTTTTAACGAGGTGGCAGAGAGAGAAAACATGTTGGGGGAGAGAGAAAAGAAATGGAAGAGAGAGAGTAACGGTGTTATAGCGGGAGGGGGCCATATGGGCATTTCTCGTAAAGTAGGGGGCTAGGCAGGAAGCTGGTCACAAAGTAGGGGCCATTAGGGAAATAACCCTTTTTCTTTTGAACTTATCTTCTACTTTCTTTCCTACTAAATCGGTCATAAAAAGTACATCAATTTATTACTATAAATTCAATAGAAAATTTTAATCCGTTATTTCACAAGATTTAGGGGTTCTACTTTCTTATTTATATTCTAGGATATTAGGTTTGAATACATAGTTCTAAAAGAAGAAGAAGAAGAAGAAAGGACTGATTAATATAAAGATGGAATCTTCTTGTTCTTCATCCAAGTCAATTTATGAACTGGATAAAGGTTCCCGTGAATTCATTATAAAAGGATATTCACTTCTAAAGATGTATCAGACTCCCATAAGTGATAAATTCCAAGCTGGAGGCTACGAGTGGATAATGAATTTTAATTTAGCTCACAAGAAGCCCAACGACAACTCGACGTATGTAACGGTGTTTGTTGGGTTGGAAAGCGCCGACGTTGATGGCATTGACGCTTGTGGTGAGTTCATACTGAGAGATCAAAGTGAGAAGGGAAACCATCAAGTTGGAAGATTTTTTCGTCGTTTCGACTCAAAGTTAATGAAGTGGTACGATTTTTTCTAACAAACAACTTATTTGAATTTCCCATGGCAGATTAAAATATGTTATGTTCTTTTGTTGTGTTAACCAAATAAATAGACTGGGTTTAGAGTTAGAGGACGATAGTACGTATTTGCTTTTTCTTCTTGTTACTCAAACATTAGATTTCTTCGACTATCCATGGTGTCTTAGTTGTTATGTTGGAAAACTGTACATTTTTATTTATTTGGTTAGAGACTATAGTTGCAACTGTGAATCTGGTTGACTAAATAATACACTTTTTTTATTAATGAATAAATTTCTTCCCCGACTGCTTTTTCAGGGGATATACAACTTCTGTTGATAGGACAACTCTCGAGAACTCAGGTTTTCTCAAGGATGATTGTCTTGTTATTAGTTGCACCATTGGAGTAGTTAGACGCCATACTGAAAAGTCTAAAATAGTTCAAATTGCTCCACTCGATATGGGCCAAAGTCTAAAAGAGTTGATGGAATTAGGTATTGGTACCGATATTGCTTTTGAGGTTGAAGAAGAAATATTCAAAGCCCATAAATTGATACTTGCTGCTCACTCACCAGTATTTAGAGCCCAATTCTTTGGACTAATTGGAAATAAAGACATGGATAAGGTTTTAATAAAGGAGGTAGAACCATCTGTTTTCAAGGTAATGTTTTATACTTTTTTGACAAACTTTGATATGTTCACTATCTTCTGCTACATTGTTTGATGCTTCAAATATATGCATGATTTATGGAATGAACTGGCTCAACGTTACTAGATACACTATCCCATGTCGCATCCCGAGTACCTAATTATCCCTATCGTTCTTGGGTGGGTTCGCATTCCACTACTCCAAATATGGCGTACTAGAATTTTTCCGTTTCAATTAACCCCATTACTTGTTACAAATTTATAACAGTACGTAGTTTGCTGCAAGATTTTCTTATTTAGACGATTAAGTTTTAGTTTTATAGAGAAGTTATGTTTGGTAGTTGGTGCTGTATCTAGTATACATATATCAAAGAGAGCATATTTTGGTTTAAAAATAGTCCAAAATGCATTGCAACAATTAATAATATATTACTCGCAGGGCAGTGTACAGTGTACCCGGTACCCTTACCACGTACCACGTACTGGACTGATCCGTATACCAGGTAACATTTAATAGGCTAGATTAACCGGCATCTGAATGGAAATTAATTAAGATCATCCCTTCGTCGTTGCTTACACAATTCGCTACATTTTCATTATGTGATATGTTGATGGCTTACTTCTTTGGAACATTATTTCTAGTTATTGTAAGTTTTTTACTGTTTGATAGACCTCTTTGGAACCCTAAACCCTATATTCCCATAAAACTTGGAAAGCAACTGACTTCGTTGAAAAATTGTGTAGCTAAATACCCACTTGAGCACTTAAACTTATAGATTTTCACGAAGAAATATGAACATGATGAAATTTACATGTTGTATTGCAGGTCATGCTCCTATTTATGTACTCAGGCGAGCTTCCTCTTTCTACTCCAACAAAAATGGTGCAGAATCTTTTACCTGCTGCAGATCGTTTTGGCCTAGATAGATTAAAACTTTTATGTGAATCAAGATTATGTGAGGAAGTTACCACAAGCACAGTGGCAGCTACACTAGTATTAGCAAACAATTATAGTTGTTCTCATCTTAAAACTTTCTGTCTAAGTTTTTTAACTGAATCAGGAAATTTTGGATGTGAGTTAAGTCAGAAGAATCTAAGTAATGTTGATAAATGATAAGATTGGCCTTCACATACTAAGTTTTGTTCAAATTGAGTATTTAAGTTCTTATTTGTTAATTGTCATATGTTTTATATGCAGAGATAATGAGATCAGAAGGATATGCATATTTGAAAGAGAGTTTCCCCTCATTGGTGTTGGAGCTTCTGCAGACAATTGAACTGAAGTTGCAGAATCAATCCAATTATTGAGCAAAAAACAAAGCTTTACATAAAAAATTCTTTTGGGATTATTTGCTCCCACGACTGTTTGTGGGAAAAGCGTAACTAAAATAGAAGGCATGATGAAAGAGTCACAGTCTATACAAAATTGGATGCTAAAAACTATTTATCGAAATAGAATGTAGCTTAGCTAGTAAACATCTTCCTTAAAATGACAAGTTTATGAGTTTGACTTTCTTTTGCTCTAACTACTCCAAGCTATTATTGATTTTGAAGTAGCAAATTTATAATTAATCAATAAGATGTTTCTTCTGTGTTCTTTGGTATTATATATATTATGAGATTTTGATGTTCAAAACTCATTGATTAACTTTTGTGATTTTTTCATCAATCAGTGGCTGAGTACAACTCCCTCTTCTGTTAAAAGAGCAAATCCAATTTGGTATAATTACCCAGTAGTGATTTTGAGAAGGAAAATAAATGTAGGCAGATTTTGGAGAGAATCCAAACAATGGTTTGAATTTTCTCGTGATTTAGGACACAAATCACTTCAAATAGCTCCACTCAATATGGGCAAAAGTCTCAAAGAGTTGATGGAATCAGATATTGGTACTGATATTGCTTTTGAGGTTGGAGAAGAAACATTCAAAGCCCATAAATTGATACTTACTGCTCGCACCAGTATTTAGAGCCCAATTCTTTGCACTAATTGGAAACAAAGAAATGGATAAAGATTCAATAAAGGAGGTTGAACCCTCTATTTTCAAGGTAATGTTTTATTACTTTTTTAACAAAATTGATAAGTCACTATCCTCTGCTACATTCTTTGCTGCTTCCAATGGCGGATCCATGTGAAGCCTAGGGGGTCTGTAGACCCTCCTCAGCTTCCATGATCAGGCGTACGATATTTAATAGTAAGAAAAAAAAAGTAAAATTGTATATTAACCCTCTTAAGTAGTTTTATGTTGATAGATTGAGCAGTAGTTTCCGTTGGCTTGATAGTAGAAGTACTGTGTATGAGCACTTGAGGTTGGGAGTTCGAGTCTTCTTGAGTTGTTCGATCTTCTTAGATGTTTTTTGTGGGTGTTAGTGTAAGTTTTTAGGGTTTTTTCCTAATTAATTATGAATGTATGATTGTTCAAAATAAAAAATTATGAAAACTATAAAAACACGAAATTTGTCTAAAATATTAAGTTTTTCAATCTCTTAATATTGATTACTTGTGACTATTAATTTTATCAATAAGATATTTATTATATTGCTTATGTTTCTGTAACTGTAATTTTTGGAAGGACGTAGTAATTTTTCAGACCCTCCTGAATGTAAATTCTGGATACGCCACTGGTTGCTTCAACATACATAATTTATTGAATAAAAAGGTTCAATGTTACCATATACTTTATCTCCTGTCGTGTCCTCAGTACTCGATAACGCCTACTTTTTTGGGCGGTTCACATTCCAGTACTCTAAATATGGCGTACCGGAATTTTCTGTCTCAATTAATTTAATTACCTTTTTAAAATTATAAGAGTAGTTAACTACAAGATTTTCTTATTTAGACGGTTAAGATTTAGGTTTATAGAGAAATGATGTTTGGAAGTTGGTGGTTTATCTATTACTAGGGTATATCCCGTGCCCTATGGCACGGACTCTTGTATCAATCAAATGTTACGGAATTTATTGTTATATTTTATTGAGAGAGGTTTTTATTAGTTATTATTTTTTTGTATTATTTTTGTTTCTTTTCTCTTAAAATTTTAATTTCTTTTCTTAACCCTTGAAATTTATTTTGTTTCTTTTTTTCTTAAATTAGATTTTTATTTCTAAGAAGGAAAAGGTTATTGTTTTTTAAATAGATAACTTTATTTCTACGAAGGACTATATTTTAAAGAGGATTGATTCAATGAGCTCAAGCTCATACGATCAAGTATGAGCTTAAGCTAGATCATTCCATAAATAAATTTGATAATGAGATTCTCCTTGATTTAAGAAGTTATTTAAGGAGTGAGTCAAACCAACAAAGATTAACCCTTGTAAACCCTTTTAATTACGTTACATTTCTGTATATCCTTCTATCTTCTCCTCTCTACCTTTTCTTTTCTATTTTTCTTCTCTAATTTCAGTATTAAAAACTTTTCATCAACTATCATGTTCATGTTTTTCATCAACTTCGTTATTGAATGATTTTCACCAAATGCTAAACAAACAATACTAATAGACTTCATCAATTATTGGATTCTCATTTTTCTAGTTTAGAGCAAACTATTTTAACAATCTAAAACAAAGTTAGTAGTTGTTGTTTTCTCTTTTTTGGTTGTTTAGAATTTCGAGTCTTTGAGTAGAATGTTTGAAATTATAGATAAAATAAGAAGTTTATGATTGCAAACTGTTTTAACAATCTAAAACAAACTTATTGGTTTCACTTTTTTTGGTTATTTAGAATTTGGGTCTTTGAATAGAATGTTCCATATTATAGATCAAATAAGAAGTTTATGATTTGATCGTCATCGTCGTCTTCAAATAACGACTATTGAATGCGTTTCAATCTCCCATTTAGCGTATTAAAATCTACTAGAAACAAGGTCACTAATTTATATCATATGGATCAGTTCCACTCTTGTGTTTAAGCACTGCTATATGGATAGAGTAACTTTTAGTTTTCTTCTCTGATGGTAGGTACACAAAGCTGTCCGTCATTAAGAATTACAAAGTAAAATAGTGGAGAGAGAGCGTGAGGGAAATTGGGAAGAGGGCGTGAGAGGGATATAGAAGGGTATACAATCTTGTAATTAAAAGGATTAGGAAGGGTTAATTTTCATTAGTTTAACCCAATCCTTAAATCTAGGAGGATCAATTTGGGGAATTGATTTATGGAATGATCTTGAGAGATCTAACGGTCACCAGCTCAAGCTCATACAGTGAAGTATGAGCTTGAGCTTATTGAATCACCCCTCTATTTTAAATTTTGAGAAGGGCTTCTAGACAATTATTAAAAAAAAGATGTTTGTCCCAGTCATCGTTTTCCCTTCTATTTTATTATACTCTATTATATATGTACCAAAGAGAGCATAATTCGGTTTGGAATATAATCAAAATTATATTGCAACAGAAAATATTGTATCATAGAGGTATAGCCTTAGTGTACCTTATACTCGTAGGGTAGTGTAATGTGTACCAGCACCCGTACCACGTATAAAAAAGATCCTTGTACCAAGTAACATTGAACAAGGTAGATTGTCACGCATCTGGAATGACAATGAGATGTCATCTCTTTGTCATTGCATACACAATTCGCTACCTTGTCAACAATGTGATATGCTGATGGATTACCTCTTTGGCAGGCTATTTCTAGTTATAGGAAGTTTCGGGTTGTTTGATAGACAATATATTTGCTCTTTGGTGCGTATAAAATGAGACATTCTATATTCCCATAAAATCTTGAAAGCAACCGAGTTTGTTGAAAAATCAGTAGTTAAATACTCACTTAAGTACTTTTGTTGAATTGCTCAGCGTGTACGCGGACGAGCTTTCTCTTTCCACTACAACAAAAAGGGTGATAAATGATAAGATTTGTCATCGCATGTTAAGTTTTGTTCAAATTGAGTATTTGAGTTCTTTTTTGTCTATTGTCATGTGTTTTATGTGCAGAGCTGATGAAATCTGAAGGATATGAATATTTGAAAGCGAGCTCTTCATTGGTGTTGGAGCTTTTGCAGACAATTGAATTGATGTGTGCAAAATCAACCCAATTATTGAGCAAGAAAACAAGTTCTACGAAAAAATTGTTTTGGGGTTGTTTCCTCCCACAATGACGGTATGTGGGAAAACCATAACTAAAATATTAGGCCGGCTCAAAGAGTCCCACTCTATATAAAATTCGACGTTCACAAATAGTCCTTGAACTAGAATGCAGCTTAACTAGTAAAAATCTCCCTTAGAATGGCAAGTTCATGTGTTTGACTTTCTTTTACCCTAATTTTTAGTTTCTTTTTCTCCAAGTTATTATTGTTACACACTACTTTACAAGTAGCAAATTAATAATTAATCAATAAGATGTTTCTTTGGTGTATTACGCAGTAGTGATTGAGCAACGGGAAATGTTGGCAGATTTTGGAGAATTCCAAATCAATGGCTGGATTTTTCTCGTGATTTAGGGCACAAATCAAGAAGAACTAATCTCTCAAATCTCCAAGAACTTCCCTTGCTAAATCATTTCCATACTTATAATCTCTCCGAGTCTATGTGGTTGTCTCAAGAGAACTGAGAGTAACTTGGATGGGACAAAATGCTAGTGGTATAAGTCACAACCCAGCTGCGCAAAGGGCCTCTGATCGTTTGGAGACTGGATTTGTTTGCGGGTTTATGAATGTCAATACCTATCGGGTAAACCACATCACTAGTAATGGATGTCATTATTCTAATATAGGTCCATTATAAAAGTTAAGAAGAAAAATCACATCATAGCATAAACTATTGAGATGAGAACATGACAAGGTTGCGTGGACTAGTCTCTCTGAGTGCGATCAATATAGTCCGCTTTGGCCATTTTAAATGGGCAGTTGGAAAAGGTGTCCAATTCTTTGTAAGTGACACCGGACTTCGTCTCCCGCTTGCAGAAATAGTTTTACAGTACAATTATGACAAATTAGGGCGACGAAGAAATAAGGTGATTTTCAATTTAACTAAGAAATATATAATCATGTGGGGTTTCTTTGTACTGGAAGGCATTGGTTGCACTTGCACCTCAAATGAGTATAAAAAGACTAGGGCTGAGCAAAAACGGGCCGAACTTGTTGAACCAACTGAACATTTTTCCAGCCGGACCAAGCCAGCCACAACCTTAATCGGCTCAGCTTCAGATGAGCCAAAAATGATTTGCAACCAACCCATGATCACCCTTAAAATGACAAGCTCCCTATAATATCACTTAAAAGAAACCCCACAATTGATCTCAAATAAACATCCAATTGATCACCAATAATCACCACAAGAACAACAAGCATCTTTAAAACAATGAAACCTAGCTCAATCTCTAACAATTACTTCACAATTATAACTCTTAGAAATCAATTTAATCACAACATGACAATCCCCACAAATCCTAAGGTTCTTAATTACTTGAATTGATTCACCGTCTCTTCTACTAATCAATCCATAAGCAACAGCCAGTTTCTCACTATGATACCATAATGCATTCTCTTTCTCTTCTTCTCCAATATCTTGCAACACAAAACAAGTTTCAGCTGTATACCCATAATTCTTGATTTTAAACATAATATCATCTAATTTACTATATATTTCTCTGTACTCGGAATGATTTTGATCACCACTAACAAAATTTATGTATCGTACCCTCAATTTCAATGAAACTGAAACCTGAGACTTTTTTTTACTGCTCTGTTTTTTACGGCTTCTCTGACTCTTCCAACCGATTTCTACTAAAACCTATTGATAATGAGCGGAGAGGATTTAGACATTATATTGGTTGCTAGTTACCCCTTCTCCCATGGGGGACTATTCTCACAGCCTCCTCACGTGTGGCGTGGTTAGTCTAACACGTATTTTTTTTATTTTATTTCGGGTGACGTGGAGCACGTGTGGCTTTGAAGCCTATAACTTGTGGGCCTAGCTCTGATACCATGTTAAATTTGTGGTTATCCAACTCAAAACCGTCCATGCATAGTGAGACCCATGATCATGGTATTCCAAGAAACTAAGGTTTTAGAACAAGGCATTGTGTTTAAGCCTATCACTTGCGGGCTTTATCTACCGATCCATATTTATGATAAATATAGATGAGGACGTTGTAGACTTGTCCGATCTTGTCTAAATTGTGAACAAGCTACGAGGGCACCAAGAACGGTAACTTCGTTTGGTTTAAGTCCTTCAGAACATCATAAAATATTAAATTCAAATACTTTATTTTCTCCATAATTAAGGATTACGGAGATGATGTCTTACATTAAAACTAAAACTAATTAAAGTAATGCCTATAGAAGACTATGATCCTTCTTGAGCCATCTCAGCAATCCTTGCCTCGTTTGCTTTTGACGAGTTCATTTCTTCTCCTCAATTAAATACTTGACTCCCACTTGAACTCGTCATTCAAAATGCAATGAGCATTAGCTATCTCATACCTGTTACGGAATGTATTTCATTGAATCTACTTTTAACATATATACCTGAGTCGGAACTCTCAGCTCCATTATTCAGCTCTTCCAGGTAACGTGGGAAATCTCTTATCCATATATGAGATGTGCTACCACAAAATAAACAACTGCGTTCGGGAAGGATAGTTCTGGGCCTGGGAGCTCGCTTGCCTCTTGTTTTGTCAAAACGTTTCCCTTTAAGTCAGCTAGGACTTTGGTAACGGTTGAGATGAACAACTTCTTCTTCTTGACTAGTTAGAAAGAACTAGGAGCTTTTTCTCTAAAATTCCCTCTCTCTCTAAGATGTCTGAGAGAGATGATTTTCCTTGAAAAAATTCCACACTTTTCTGTTTGTCTAACTGGTCCATATATAGACTAACCCTAATAGAAACCCCATTCACTTTAGGATTTAATCCGGACCACAGAAAAGATTTTATTAGACTTAGAGAATCCTAGATGGGAGGGATTCCCATCTAGGGTTTCCCTTTAATGTGGTCGGCCAGAGTAGCCCACTAATGGGCTTGCCCTCGCCATCCCACTCCTTTGTTATGACCGGTTAGATCAAGCCTTAATTGGGCTTGATCTTCCCGGCCCAAAACTTCCTTTTAAGTCTTTCCGGGCTTCCTTTCGAGCCTAGTTATTTTCTTTCTATTTGGCACTACCAGACTAGATCATATCCATTTATAGGCAAGGTCTCACTAGCATATTCTCTCCGTTCAAACTATCACTCTTATGTGTAACCCGTTGTAGGATCCGGTCTATGTTAGCCGCAGATTACCCAAGTGATCCAACGATCGTAAGCGGCTTCTAGCTAAGCAATACGATCCCTAATTGGACCGGACTATATGATCTTCCTGATAAGATCATCGTCATCCTATTCGCAAAATTGCAAGCATTGCTATCTTGGTCGAAGGACACTCCATTAGAAGGACATCTTCCTTCAGACCGAATGAATATATCCTTCAATACTATTGCCTAAACTTCTTTTAGGCCTTTTGGACATATCTATGACCCATGCATATATGTCTCATCCCTCTAGTCATATCTTCTGATCAAGTTGACACTCTTTCTGTAACCCGATGAAGGATCCGGAAGAAGTTAGCCGCGAATCGCTTCGTTATTCGACCATCGTAGTTGGTTTCTAGCTAAATACTACGACCTCTAAAACATCCGGACTTGATGATCTTCTTCATCAATTTTCTTATCCGACCAATTGCTCGCATTGCATCTTTGGTCGAAGAACATCTCTTTCATGGACACCCACTCCACATACTGGAGGTACCAAGTTCGATTTACATGGATGTCGAAATCTATGATTTATTGAAATTAGGTAGAAAATAACTAGATTTAAGAATAAGTGGACTATGATGCCCCATAGAATATCCATAAGGGTTTCTATATGGCCTTTAAGGCCCAAGATGGCTTTGAGATGGTAGTTATTGAGCTTATCTAAATTCATGATGTAATATGTAATATGTTCATGATGTATCCATGTCATGTAATGTTGCCATGACTCTTGAGTCCATATGAAAAAACACAAGTACAAATAGATAACGACATATATCAAAACTAAACCCTAATAGAACGGTTGGGTCCGATTCCCATCCGGCGTGCGGTCGGGTTATCCAACTCAGTGTATCTAGTACAACCTAATTTTGGACTCAACAAAAGATTCAAATTAACCGGAACGTGCAGCCTAAACAAAGATTTCCCGCTATTTCCTATTTTCCCGCAAAATCTCTTTCATCTTTATAATCTCCAAAATTTTAGGATTGGGTTTTTTTTAACTTATCTTTGACTTTCTTTCCAAACGAAATTGGTAAGTATTTCAATCTGTTTCCATTAAGGCTGGGAAAACGGTCCGAGAATCCGAAACACGGCCCTATCCGCCCGGTCCGTGAGGACCCGTAGTCCGAAGGGAGCCCGACTCGGACTTACACGTCCCGAAAATTCGGATTCAAGCGGTCGGGACTCGGGTAGAGCCTTCTACCCGAGTTCCGGCCCAATATACCCGCTCGAGAGCCCGTCTATAGACTGCCTGACAACCGCCCGATTTTTTATTCCATTAATCCAACGGATCAGGTCCCTCACGTTTTCCCATTAGTTTTAAGGTTAGAGTACTTGGTACTTAAACCAATTTTTCTCTTAAGCTTCATTATCCCTTAGGGTTTCTTAGACAGAGAGAAAGAGATAGAAAGAGAGAGATAGAAACTTATGCATAAAAGCATCATGAAGAGAGCTCGAGCTAGAAAGTGAAGGAGGACTTAGAAAAAGATGGATTTGGAAGATAAGGATAGATAGACAAACCTTCAAAATAAGAACATAAAGATTCTAAGGTCTCTTTGAGATAGAGATAGTATTGACTCGGATGCTTTCAATGTTTAGATGAAGATCAAAAGAAGTACTAAAGAGACAGAGAAAAATGGTATGGAAACTACCCTTGCTTTCTCTAGATGAAGATTATAAATAAGATCTCTGTTTATGATGTGTATTTTGTAAAAAAAATTGTTATGATCTATATTCTAGATTTTTTTTTATGATGTATACTATGAAACAGATCTGTATTCTGAAACGGATCTGATGTGAATGTGTAATTTAGTTGATGGTGATGATGTAATTTTATCTAAAACAGATGAAATTTATATTATGATGTGGATCTATAATTTTTTCATGGTGGTGACGAGGTAAACTTGTATGATTCATATATTGGTATTAACTTATTTTTTCCTTGCATCATTTTTTTGCAGATGACACTTGGAAAGTTGGGACAAGATTTGGAAAATGCAAGTATTTTTTGTCATTTAATTTTTTGTTTCTGTTTTTAAGTTTATTTTGTAAATTTCCTTTTATGTTAATTGATGAGGATCTGTTGTTTTTGGATTAAGTATCTCTATGATGGAGGCATAATCCAAAAATAACAAAAATGTTATAGGATGGTGCGGACCAGCCTTCCGGGCTGCTAGTGATACTGTCCGCTTTGGCACACCTGGGCCTCACGGTTTTAAAAGGCCTCACTGGGGAAGGGTGCTTAACCTCTTAAGAGGAGCACCGCACTCCTGTCTCCCACCAAAGTTGGGTTGCTTTACAACACTCCCTCCCAAGACCACATCATAGTAGAGCGAATAGTGTTGATAACGTGTTATAGGATGGTGCGGACCAGCCTTTCGGGCTGCTAGTGATACTGTCCGATTTGGCACACCTGGGCCTCACGATTTTAAAAGACCTCACTAGGGAAGGGTGTTTAAACTCTTAAGGGGAGCACTACACTCCTGTCTCCCACCAATGAGGGATTGCTTTACAACAAAAAGAAAGAACTATTGGTGGGTTATGTAGTTTCTTTTATTTTTTGAAAGTTAATTAATTTTATTTTATTTTGGACCCTATGATAATTCTAGGGTTTCATAAATAGTTGGTTCATTTTTATTTTATATTTTTCTTAAAATAAGTAAATTACCCGAACCCGTCCGACCCGAGTCCAATGGAGCCCGTTCGGGCAGACGGGCTCGGACGGACTACGGGCCCTCAATTGGGTGGATCTGTCCGGCCCGATCCGCCCGACAACTAGTAGCGGGCTAGGTAATGTAGTGCCCGGTCCGCCCGAGTCTGACTTTATTATGCCCGATCCTGACCGAACCCGCCCGGCCACCCCTAGTTTCCATAATCCCAAATTCGTTAACAAGTAGATCAGTCTATTACTACTATAAATACAACGGGATATTTACATCCGTTATTTGACAAGATTTAGGGTTTCTAGTTTGCTATGTATATACTAGGGTTTTAGGTTTCAATACATAAAAGAAGAAAAATACAAGAAAAAGAAGAAGAAGAAGGAAGACTTGATCAATATAAAGATGGAATCTTCTTCTTCTTCATCCGAGTTGATTAGTGAAATGGTTAATGGTTCTCATGAATACATTGTAAAAGGGTATTCTCTTCTAAAGAAGATGCCTTCTCAGAAATTTATATCAAGTGATAAATTCCAAGTTGGAGGTTACGATTGGATTATGAAATTTTATCCAAATCATAAGAATCCCAACGACAACTCGACCTACGTATCCGTGTTCATTGGGTTGGAAAGCAACGTTGATAGCGTTGAGGCTTTGGGTGAGTTCACACTCAGAGATCAAAGCGACAAGGGAAACCATAAAGTTACAAGTTTTTTTCGTTCTTTCAACTCGAAATCAATGAAGTGGTTTGATTTTCTCTAACAAACATCTTCACTATTGCAGAATATTTTTTTTTTTAGGTTTTGGTTTTGGTTTTAGTTGTTGTATTGGAAACTCTACAATTTTATTTATTTGTTAGAGACTATATTTGATAGTTGCAACCACGAATTAGGTTGGCTAAATAATACTTATATTTATTAACGAATAAATTTCTTCTCTGGATTTTAGGGGATGTGCAACTTTCATTGACAAGACAGCTCTTGAGAACTCAGGTTTTATCAAGGATGATTGTCTTATTCTTACTTGCACCTTCGGAGTAGTCAGACACTATACTCAAAAGCCTAAAACAGTTCAAATAGCGCCACCCAATATGGGCGAGAGTCTCAAAGAGTTGATGGAATCAAGTATTGGTACTGATATTGCTTTTGAGGTTGGCGAAGAAACATTCGAAGCCCATAAATTGATACTTGCTGCTCGCTCACCTGTATTTAGAGCCCAATTCTTTGGACTAATTGGAAATAAAGACATGGATAAGGTTTCCATAAAGGAGGTTGAGCCATCTGTTTTCAAGGTAATGTTTTTTTTACAAAGTTGATATTTAACTATCCTCTGCTACACTATTTGTTGCTTCAATATGCATAATTTATTGAATGAACGGGTTCAATGTTACCATATACTCTATCCCCTGTCGTGTCCTCAGTAACCGATACAGCCAACCCTTTTTGAGCGGGTTCACATTTCAATACTCCAGATATGGCGTACTGGAATTTTCCGTCTCAATTAACCCAATTACCTTTTTAAAACTATAAGAAGATTTTCTTATTTAGACGGTTAAGATTTAAGTTTTACAGAGAAATGATGTTTGGAAGTTGGTGATTTATCTATTATATGTATATGTATCAAAGAGAGCATATTTTGGTGTAAAAATGGTCCAAATTGTATTGCAACATAAGATATTGTATGAAAGAGGTATACCCTTAGTGTACCCTATACTCGTAAGGTAGCGTACCGTGTACCAGCACCTGTACCACGTATTGGAGAGATCCATATACCAAGTAACATTGAACAAGGTAGATTGTCAGGCATCTGAAATGAGCAATGAGATGTCATCTCTTCGTCATTGCATACACAATTCGCTACCTTGTTTCGCTTACCTCTTTGGCACGCTATTTCTAGTTACAGTAAGTTTCGGGTTGTTTGATAGACAATATATGTGCTCTTTGATGCGTATAGAGCGAGACATTCTATATTCCCATTAAATCTTGAAAGCAACCGATTTTATTGAAAAATCATGTAGTTAAATACTCACTTAAGCACTTAAACTTGTAGATTTAGACGAAGAAATATGAACATGACGAAATTTACATGTTGCATTGCAGGCCATGCTCCAATTTATGTACGCGGACGAGCTTCCTCTTTCCACTACAACAAAAATGGTGCAGAATCTTTTACCTGCTGCAGATCGTTTTGGCTTGGATAGATTGAAACTCTTATGTGAATCAAGATTATGTGAAGAAGTTACGACAACTACAGTGGCATCAACACTAGTATTAGCAGAAAACTATTGTTGTTCTCATCTTAAAAATTTCTGCCTAAAATTTTTATCTGAACCAGGAAATGTTGGAGGTGAGTTTCGTCAGAAGAATCTAAGTAATGTTGATAAATGATAAGATTAGCCATCGCATATTTAGTTTTGTTCAAATTTGTTTATTTGTCATATGTTTTATGTGCAGAAATGATGAAATTTGAAGGATATGAATATTTGAAAACGAGTTGCCCCTCATTGGTATTGGAGCTTTTGCAGGCAATTGAATTGAAGTGTGCAGAATCAATCCAATTATCGAGCAAGAAAAAAAGTTCTAGAAAAAGAAAACCGTAACTAAAATATTAGGCCCGGTCAAACAGTCCCACTCTATATAAAATTAGATGTGCACAAATAGTCCTTGAAAAGAATGTAGCTTAACTAGTAAAAATCTCCCTTAAATTGGCAAGTTTGTGTGTTTGACTTTCTTTTACCCTAATTTTTTGTTTCTTTTTCTCCAAGTTATTATTGTTACACACTACTTTACAAGTAGCAAATTAATAATTAATCAATAAGATGCTTCTATGGTGTATTTTTCATCCATCTCTGGCTGAGTACAACTCCCTCTTCTGTTAAAAGAGCAAGCCCAATATGGTATAATTACGCAGTAGTGATAGAGCAACGGAAAATGTAAGCAGATTTTGGACAAAATCCAAATCAATGGCTGGATTTTTCTCGTGATTTAGGACACAAATCAAGAAGAACTAATCTCTCAAATCTGCCAAGAACTTCCCTTGCTAAATCATTTCCATACTTATAACCTCTCTCAGTCTATGTGGTCGTCCCAAGAGAAGTGAGAGTAACTTCGATGGGACAAAATGTTAGTGTTATAAGTCACAACCCAGCTGCGCAAAGGGCCTCTGGTCGTTTGGTGACTGGATTTGTTTGCGGGTTTATGAATATCAATACCTATGGGGTAAACCACATCACTGTTCCAGTAATGGATATCATTATTCTAATAGAGGTCCATTATAAAAGTTAAGAAGAAAAATCACATCATGGCATATCTGTAAGGAACACCGCACTTTGTTTCCCCCTTGCAGAAATAGTTTTGCAATACAACCTTTACCAATCAGGGAACAACGAAGAAATAGGGCGATATTCAAATTAACTAAGAACTATATAATCATGTAGTGTTTCTTTGTAATCGAACTCTAGAAGGCATTAGTTGCGCCTCAACTGAGCATAACAAGAGTAGGGGTGAGAAAAAACCGAACGTTTTTCCAGCCCGACCAAGCCAAACAAAACTAAACCTCGGCCACAACCTTAATTGGTTTTGTTTCGGTTGAGCCAAAAATAATCTGCAACCAACCCATGCTCACCCTTCAAGGACACACCCTCCATAGAATATCACTTAAAATAAACCACAATTGATCTCAATAAACATCCAATTGATCACCAATAATCATTACAAGAGCAAAACCCATCTTTAAAACGATGAAACCTAGCTCTATCTCTAACAATTATTTCACAATTATAAATCTTAGAAATCAATTTAATCACAACATGACAATCCCCACAAATCCTAAGGTTCTTAATTACTTGAATTGATTCACCATCTCTTCTACTAATCAATCCATAAGCAACAGCCAGTTTCTCACTATGATACCATAATGCATTCTCTTTCTCTTCTTCTCCAATATCATGTAACACAAAACAAGTTTCAGCTGCATACCCGTAATTCTTGATTTTAAACCTAATCTCATCTAATTTACTATAAATTTCTCTCCATTCCGAATGATTTTGATCACCATTAACAAATTTATGTATCGTACCTTCAATTTCAATGAAACTAAAACCTGGGATCTTTTTTACTGCTCGGGTTTTCATGGCTTCTCTGACTCTTCCAACATCGTCCCATCTCTCGTGAGCAGCATAAACGTTCGATAATAGAACGAAATCACCACAACTATTCGAACCCATTTCTACTAAAGCTCGAGATGCTCGTTCTGCCATTTCGATATTTCCATATGTTTTACTAGCTCCTAGTAAACTTTGCCAAAGAACTATATCTGGAACGAAAGGCATCGACTTTATGATTTCGTAAGCTTCTTCGACTCTTCCTGCTCGACCAAGTAAATCGACTACGCTTCCGAAATGTTTGACATTACGAGTTATACCTGAAACTTCCATGGAGTTGAATAATTCAAGCCCTTCTGAAACTAATCCTGCATGATTACAAGCACAGAGAGCAGAAAGATAAGAAACACCATCAGGTTGAATTCTCGAAGAACCCATTTCTTTAAAAAGCTCAAGAGCTTGGTCTGCATGTCCATGCATAGCTAGACCCATGATCATGGTATTCCAAGAAACTAGGGTTTTAGAACAAGGCATTGTGTTAAAAACATCCCGGGCTTTATCTACTGATCCACATTTATGATACATATCGATGAGAACGTTGCAGACTTGTACGATCATATCTAAATGAGTTTCCTTTATGAACTTATGAACATTTTCGCCTTCAACCAATGCACCTAACTGTGAACAAGCTGAGAGAGCACCAAGAACAGTAACTTCGTTCGGTTTAAGACCTTCAGATCTCATCCTTTTAAACAGATTCAATGCTTCTTTGGGTTGGTTACCTGTTTGACAATATAAACAGTATTTGATGAAATTGGAGAAAACTGAAAAGAACTGCTAAAGTTTTAATTTTGATAATCATTTCTACATAAACCAATCCACTTTTTAGTTGTATAATATTGCTCTTACGAATAGACGCCCCCGGTTTGTAGGTACCGGGAGTGCCAGTTCACTAGACAAAGCCTATGTTCTGTTCAACTTACCAAATTAGACGGCTTCGGTCTTGGAGTCAAAAGCGTTGGGAGGCGTTTGTAGTCAAAAGCTACAACACCACTACCCATAAAAATCCATAAATTTTGGGTTTGAGGATAATGAACCCAAGTTAAAGCATAATCAATGAAGAAACACAACAGATGGGCTTGTAGCCCAATCACTTGTGCATCTCGCTTAAGTACCGGGAGGTTGTGGATTCAAGCCGTGAGACTGCAGTTTACCCTTTAGATTCCTCCCATGTAATTTCTAGGTCTGTATGTATTAAATCAAAGTTACGATTATTCTTTATGGCTTTTAGGATTTGTTATCATTGCCTATAGGGTTTGTTACCAATGCCATTAGAGTCTTTTCATGGACCTTGGGGTATGTAATGTTGTTTCAGTGAAGAAAGTTGGCCATAGTGATCCGGGAGTCCCGTGTGGAAGGGCTCTCACTCAATGAATCAAAGGTACGCCGTCGGGGATAACTGGACGATGACTCCCCATAGCTCTTATCGACAGAGCCGTTTGGCAACTAGATGTCAACCCATCACATCCCAAGGTTTAAGAAGGCTCGGTTGTTTGCCGATTCAAGTGGTATGGGAGTTGGGTTTAGAACGTCCTGAGACAGTTAGGTTCCTACCCACCATTAAGGGTTAAAGGAGTAATTGTGAGGATCCAACCTCCAAAAATGGTTTATCACCTTAGTCCATCTCTTGAACTAGCAATGAGTCAATGATTTATTATGTAATGATGTTCATGGCAGTTGTGTGCTTATTCCATCCTATGATATACACACGTCATATGATGTACTAAATCTAGCGATGTCAACGGGGTGGGTTTGGAACGGGCCACCCCTTTCCCAATTCCGTCCCATTTGGTAAACTCCATACCCGCCCCAAAATTTATTGTGTTTTAGTTTTAAAAAAAGTTGTTTCAATTAAATGTTTTTTCAATTAAAACTTATATTAACAAAATAGAGATTCAAATTTGTTTAGAAACATAACTATAGATATAATGTATAACATACCAACTGGGCGGATTTTACTACCTATTCCCAAACCCGTCCCAAACCGATAATAATTTTTGTTTTCATCCCATCCCCGACCTGTTTGTCAAATGGCTTGGTTTAATGCAAAAATCTGCGGGGTCCGACCGAGTTACCACCAGTAACTAAATCGTTCAAAAAAAGGAAAAAATAACAGGGAAAATATAAAACCCAAACACAACATTACCTTGAGCCAGCCCAGCAATTAAAGCATTCCAAGTCGCAATATCTCTACGAGACATTTCGTCGAACAACTTCTGTGCAGAAATCAAATCAGCTGATTTCGCATAAACATCTAGTAAAGTCGTCTGTAAAAGTACATCAGCTGCAAACCCAAATCTCATAATCTGAGAATGAATTTGTTTAGCTTCAAATAAAGCTAAAATTCTTGAACAAGCTTGAAGAGAGAAAGAACAAGTAAGGGCATCTGGTTTATGAAGTTTTTGTAACATTAATTGATAGAAATTGATAGCATTTTTTGGAGTTTCACTTCTAGCAAACCCACGAATTATAGCATTCCAATCGTTTGTAAATGGGGTTTGAATTTGATTGAAGATTTTAATGGCGTAATTTAGATTTCCAGATGATGAAATTGCACAAAATTCGAGGAGTTTTGAACGGTAAGGAGAGAATTGGAAATTTCCAGTGGTTATGAAATGAGATTGAAGTTGTTTGATTTGTGTAAATGATGATAGTTTTTGTATGAGAGATTCATAACTGGCCATTAAATTGAAAATAACTGTTTTTTAAAAGCCAAAAGTATTTTAGTTATATGGAGTTTGGGATAGATGTATTAAGTTCTTCTTACACTTCTATTACACCCTTTCTTATTCACATTACTTCAAAGTCTAAACCCAATTATTTAGATGGTGATGGTAGTTTTGTTTGTGTAAGTTCATATCTGACTCGTCTGGATGATCTGAAACGACCAACTCAGATTGAGTTTAGAATAATTATTTTTGTCTAACTCAATATATTTAGAATTGACTATTGTGCTTCTGAGTAAGACCTGTAGTGATAGAGTCAAAGAAAACCCAAACAGGTTTGGTGGCAAATTCCAAATTAACGGCGGAAATTTTCTTCCAATCTGCCTAGGATATCCATTGCTAGATAATTTTCTGATTAAGACACGTCAAATTCAAAAGATTCAAATTCGTACGAGTCAAATTTAGACAGTGAATCAAGTAGGTGTTTCACTGGGAGATACCCAAGCTGAGCTCAAAGGTAAATATAATGCAAACACATCGAGAAAATTTCAACGACATTGAACAATCACGAAAACCTCATGTTCATATCTTCATAAACTTGATACTCTCTTTCACAAACTGAAATCCAAACTATATAAAATGGTTATAGTCTCTATTACCAGAACAAACTAAAGATACTTCGAAATCTACCAAACTTGCCTACTTTAAAATGTGTTGTCAAGTCAAACACACAAAACCATATATTCATACTTTTGTTATATCGAAGAATTTCATTGAGGTATCGTTATTTGTTCTCTGGCAGTCTCAGTTTTACGACTTCAGATGGTGGTTGCAGAGTACAACCCATCTCCCTTCTCTTCTCAAAGTATACCTGCAATATTTTTAGGGGTAATATCATATAGTTTTGGACAGTCCTAAGTTGACAAATTATCTCTAACACATTTATCACATTTTTCGGAGATGCCCATCTTTATATCTCGAAACAATAAAAACAACAGTCAGGTGACATATGTGAAGCGGTGAGTCAGAAAATTTAGCACTGCTTTCTCGAATTAAACTCGGCCAAACATCTCAATGGCGCAGCTGCATTGTGGTGTAAAAAGCCATAAGAGATGGGCATTGAACCCTCCATCTTCCACCACGAAGGAGCTTACCAGGTTTGCTGATGAGTCGTGAAAATGCCTCATTTCAATCTCTTAATTGGAGCTAGTTAGTCCATATCGAGCCGTTACTCTGATGAACTGCTTGATTTTCTTTCTCAGGTGTCTTTTACGGAGTTTAGTGTGAAAAACAGGCGAAATCGGGAGAAATTGATGTTAGGGGTATTTTGGTCATTTGGTGACAAGGGTAGCATGGTAAGTTTGGATAATGTTGATGCTCGGATGAGAAGAGGGGTCCATGATGAGTCCGTGGGTGAAAACGGAAGTCGAATCGGAGTCCGGTTGTGCAAAATATTCAAGGTCAAAGTTTGGGTCAAAGACAGTTGACCAGATCAAATAGAACACGTGGCGAAGATCTTTGTAGAGCATATGGTGTAATCTGGTCCAAGTTATTATCGGGATACTTTCTGGCACCGTGGGAAGGCGCTCGGGTTATTTTCATCCCATGCTGGGTGTAATGCGGGCCATTATATTAACGTGGGACTCCAGGATCTAACGGACGTAATAACAAACGTTCGCATCTGGCGGCTGTCCCTTCGACGAACCATTGCTCCGATAGTCCCTACTCCACTGAAGCAAGCATGCACTAGACTAACCAACCGTACGTGAATGCTTCCTCCTTTATCTTCTCTAAGTTTAAACAGAAAGGAGGAAGGGATAGAGAGAGATTTGGGGAGTTAGTTTTCGAGAAATTGGATTCAACTCGATTCAGCAAATCAGGAGAGAGAGGGATTGAAGAATATTGTGGTTAGGATTGTAGAGAGAGAGAGAAAGCTGGTTAAAACAGAAGAAGGAAAGAGAGAGACCCGAGAGAGAGATAGAGAGATAACGAATTTATCTCGGATCCGGATTTGGGGGAGGATTCGATTTTTGTTTGTGGGTCTATAAAGGAGCAGAAGAAGAACAGAGTTGGGCATCATCGGTTTACAGAACAAAAGAACAGTAAGAGAGAGAGCAGGAGGAAATCTGATCATCTCGGTTGAGAAGAAAATAGAGAGAGAGTTGGGAGGAACGGGTTATTTCTGTTTTTCTTTTCTTTATTTGATTGTACTCTCTTTATTCGTGAGAGATAGAGAGATTACAGAGGGATTAAGAAGACAGATATTGTAGAGAGAGAGAGAGAAACAGAACAGAGAGACTCGGTTTTGAATAAGTACTCCATTTTGTTTTTGATTTCTCTTTCTTTTTGTTTCCTGTTTAGTGAGAGAGAAAGAGATTACATAGAAAGAGAGATTAAAACAAGAGATAAAGAAGGTAACAGAAAGTTAGAGAGAGAAAGAAAATTGAAGAAGATGAGAAAATAATTTTCTCTCAGAGAATTCATTTCCGGGAAGACGAGAAAATCGTTTTCCCAGAGGGTGCAATTGGCAGCAGAATTCTTGGAAAAACAGAAGGAAATCACTTCCTTAAGGCTCTGTTTGGCTGCAAAATCAGTAAGAAACTCAATTTTTCTACTTTTTCTCCCATATTTTATGTAGTTAAACGTCTATCAATCATTATGAGAAACTAATTTTTCCATCTAGGGTTTAGATGAAGTCTATAACGAGAATTTTATCAATTCGATTTATATGCAAGTCAATTTTTTAGATTAAATCTTCATATCTTTTAAAGTTCTTATTGCTTTTAATGACAACATCTTCCGGATTCTAGAGCGTTCATGTGATAGAACCCGAGTAAAACAAAGAACTTAGTTGACTAAGGCAAATACATCGTCTTTAGGATTATCATGTGGACGGATTCGAAAACCCTAGGTTCCCCTTTTCTGAATATCAACTTATTTGTTTTCTTTTGAGTTTATTTGCTATTTTTATTTGCTTGAATCAAATAACCTATAATCAACTTTTGAAATCATCATAGTTTTAAGATTAGAATTGAGTTTGACTTAGTCTCTGAGGAACGAACCGGTCTTACCGAGAAATTACAACTTGACACCCGTGCGCTTGCGGGTGTAGACCTATTTAGGAAACTTTTTAGGCCCATCAAGTTTTTTGCGCCGCTGCCGGGGACTTAGTTTAAATTTGATCTAATTTTATTTCTATTTTTGGTAAGTTTATGTTTTTGGACACTTTTTACTTGCTTTTCCGTTTTGGTGTAGGAAAAACACTAAGGAGCAAAGGAGAAGGCGCAACAAGGAGAGGAGCTCAAGAAGAAGAATTTACATTTTTTGTTATTTTTATTTATTTTATTTTAATTTTTTGGTGAGAGAGGTTTTTAGACTTTCTAGTTTTATTTTTTATTTTTAAGTTTTGACCCTAAATTGGAGGGCTTAATTAAATTGTAACCGAAAACCCAAACGAAGCCTCGGGTTGGAACACTCGCGGGTCATCTACAAAGGTCATCGCCCGTCTTGAACGGGAGTTAAATTTCTTGAACACCCACGAATCTCCTGTCAGTGGGTATTTGTGTGAATTCGTGTGCTTAATTGCTGTGATCGAACTGTTTAGTGTAATCATTCTAGTAAGGGCACTAACCCAGTTACAAGATAGGAGACGGATTTCATCACCGTTCTCTTGCCGACATAGGTAACAACATTCACGATCCTAAACCTCACCTAAAAAGCTAAAATCTGATTTAGACATTAACCCTTAAGATCTCGAGCTCATAGGATCTTTGAAACGATTCAGGGACTTAATATTTATTTGGGCATTCCTAATGGGAAAGTTCATTCAACTCTTTATAAGGTCGCCTCGAGAAGAGGAAACGTTACCAGGTTGGACGGCTATCACAACGTTTATCGTTGGTCGTCTCCAGGAGTTGTTTGATCGTAGTACTTGGACGGAGTAACCCTCATAAACATTATCGTTCAAGCTTCGTTACGAAGTAAGAGCTGTCTAGATTTGTAGGGTGAATCTGACAAACCTGTCTATTGTCTAGATTTTGTTTAGGTTGCTTGGTGGAGTCAGCCTGATTGTGTTTGATTTCCTATAGGTTCCTCGTAGTGATTCTTTGGTTCGAATATCCTTGGTCGTTGGGCTCTAGTTTATGCCCAATAGATATCGTGATAAGAGAGGTCGTTTCATTAGTAGAGAAGCACATTTAGGTAATCTTTTAGCAAATCTCTCTTTGAGTGACACTATGGGTGAAAATCTAAACCAAGCCAGGGATGGAAATCAGCATTTGACACTCAGGGATTACATGAATCCCACTAGAACGTGTCAACCGTCATGCATGCAGTTACCCCAATGCACGACTCAATTCGAGTTAAAACCGAGCACTATTCAAATGCTCCCTGTTTTCCGTGGGGTTGAGAACGAGAAACCTTACTACCATGTTAGGGATTTCGAAGAAATCTGTGAGACTATGAATTTCCCCAGTATGCCTGACGAAATATTGAGACTTAGGTTGTTCCCTTTCTCACTGAAGGAGAAAGCAAAATCTTGGTTGTATGCCTTACAACCTCATTCCATTACTACATGGGAAGAATTGAGCAGTGCCTTCCTTCTGAAATTCTTCTCGAAACACAAAACTACCTCTTTAAGGCAAAGTCTTAACAGTTTTGAGCAGCAAGAAGGAGAATCTCTCTATAAATATCTTGAGAGATTTAAAGAAATCTTACTACAGTGTCCACACCATGGTTTTGAAAAAATAAGATTAGTCCAGATTCTCTATGACGGACTAGATTACCCAACTACATCCATGGTAGAATCATTCTGTAGTGGGCGGTTCATCAGTAAAACCGCCGATGAGTGTATGGCATTTCTAGAAGA
Organism: Eschscholzia californica subsp. californica; assembly: GCA_002897215.1. Lineage (NCBI taxonomy): Eukaryota > Viridiplantae > Streptophyta > Magnoliopsida > Ranunculales > Papaveraceae > Eschscholzia > Eschscholzia californica. The sequence continues at coordinate 206,087 of BEHA01001981.1, read as the reverse complement.
GTTGGCTGAGAAATCCCAGCGATGGGAAACTTCTAGAGGACCTCCTACTATAGGGCTAATCCTACTCCGAATAAAGCTGGCATCTATAGAGTTGATGAGTCAGATCTTAAACTCGCCGCCATGACGAGAAGGATAGAAGCCCTAGAACTTGGTCAGCCTAAAGCATTCAGGGAGGATCCCACTCAAGCCATGAGTGTTGGAAATGAATCCATCTCTTATCCGTTGATGCACCCGAAAAGGTTGCAGACCCAAGCGGAGGTATCAAGTAGTAATCCGACAAAGCCGGGATCGATCCAAGGATAGGAAGGTAGTTTGGATATCGAAGGGTCTTATCCCTCGGTCTAGATATTACAAGCTCACTTAGACTAAAAAGGAGAGAAACAAAGATAAATGGGAGTTTTGATCGAAAGAGTAACAAAAGAAGAAAGCGAGTAAAACTAAATTAAACTATCAAAGTGAACGGGTGAAAGAGATTCGAGAGAAGAGTCGGAAGAACAAGAGTCGGGAGACGGTAAGACTCAATTCGGGCAACAAATAAGTGAGAGAGGTGTCAAAGTCCGGGAATCCATAATGATAAACCTACGACTATGTATAGTCCGATTTGATGTGTCGAGGTACAATTGATATTCGACTCCTAAAGTAGATGTCTCTAAGTACTATGTATATCCGGAGATCATACTTAGTCAAACAAACTTCTAAATCAGTTAATCCCGAGTCGTCGAAAGTGTCGTCTAGTCGCCTAACTATGTGAAGTGCATGACAAGACACATGAAATTATGACTTAGACTACGATCGATATCGAATACTTCGTTTCGTCTATTAACTATGCGAAGTGTTTGACAAGACACATGAAAATACGATCAAAACGATAATCGAAATAAATGAACATCAATTTATAATCAAAACATCAAATCATATTAACATAATCACGAATTCATCACGTTTCATCTCATATAATCGACACACTAAAGTTAGCTAAACATGGTGATTAAATAAGAAATGGAAAGAAGATGATGAGAGAATCCCCCTTTTTCGATGTGGTTCGAGGCTAAGATCGTCGGAAAATATGAGTCTCTAAGGTGCAGCCGATCTCCCCTTAGCAAATTTCTGGGTTACCCATAGCGACCACCATCATCTTCTCCATTTATCACAAACCTCCATTGAAGCTAAACCCTAGCTTTCTCTCTCTAGAAATTTCTTGTCCAAAATCAAATCGAACTACATGGGAAGCAAGATCATAGCACGGGGAATGAAAGCCATAAAGTTTCGGATCAAAAAGGTTGCCGGAAAAGTCATGAAAAGTCCGGCCAAATTGAGTGTATTTCCGGCCAAAAGCTTGAAGATCCGGCCATGTATGCACTGTCCCGAGCCAAAGGTTGATGTCCGAGCTGCAGGTCCGAGCTGCGGTCGCGTCCTCCATGTCGAGTAAGAGCTGCTGCTGCCCGTGCTGGAAGCTTCCATGGCCGTGCTCTGTTGCTGCTGTGCGCTACTGCAGGTCGCGTCTGTGGCAGCACCCGAGCCGGAACTGCTTTCCGTGCTCCGGTCCCTTCTCTGTCTGAGCTACCCGAGCAGCTGCTGGTGCTGCAGCCCGAGCTGCTGCTCGGCCGGCCAGAGCTAGGCCGGCCTAGTGTGCTGGTCGGCCCTAGCTTTGGCCGGATCCTCCTTCTTCTCTCTTGTCTTTCTCTTCAAACACTCTAACTTCCAAGAACACTAAAACCCTAAAGTTCTAGCCTCCTTCTCTCTCTTGCTTGGTTGTTCAAATGAAGAAGAAGATGAATAGTGTCTTTGACCCCCTTTTCTCTAACTTGAGTCAAACCCTAGACTTAGTCAAAATTGACTAAGTCTTTAGACCACAAATGGGTGCCTATAAAGTCTCTACCCAATTCTTCTTCTCTTAATATTTCTTGGGCTTGGACTTGGTTTTGGGCTTTGATTTAGAAACCAAGAGAGTGCCTCCATCCTTGTCTCTACATCTTCAAATTCTTACAAAGGACTAGAATACCCTCGGACTTCTTTCTTCCGCATCTTCCCCGTCCGAACTCCGAATTGAATACCGTTTTCACCGTCGGACTCGTCATTGATTATACTTGTTATTTGATTTGCTTGAAGTCTTTGACTCTCATTTTCGGCACATGAAATGATAGTGATAATTCGCTCCTTTTATTCCGAATCACATGCTTAACTACAAAATAAGTACCTAACATGAAAAACACATAAAATATTATTGATAACACTCAAAAAGGACAAATTACTCTAAGTTAGGCTCTCCAAATGTGACATCCGTGCTCGGTCTGTGGAGACCCATCTCATACTGGAAATAAGTGTACCCTATTCTTTGTTCCTGACGAAAAAGAGCATGCTAATGCTCTTTATCTAAACTCTCGGCAAGATAACCGTCAGAAATATGATCCTTATTCGAACACTTATAATCCGGGTTGGAGAAATCACCCCAATTTTTCTTGGTCAAAGGGTCAGGGTCAGATTAGTAGTTCAATGAACCCTCCTGGGTTTAATGCTCCTAGGAATCCTTATGCTCAAAACTAGGGTCAATCTAGTACCCAATATCCTCCCCAGAACAAGGAGTCTTTAGAGGAAACCATGAAGCAGCTAGCTAAGGCCCAAATGGAGTTTGCACAACAGACCAACCAGACTATATCTAGTCTAAGAACCGAGGTAGGTCAACTTACAGAAGCCCTTAGGCAGAGAGAACAAGGTATATTTCCTAGTCAACCAGAGCCAAACCCGAAGGGTAAAATGTCGATGGACCAGGCCAATGCAGTAACCACCCTTAGAAGTGGTAGGGCAATTGACAGTAAGGTAGGAGTTCCCGAAGATAGTGAACCACACTCTGAACCACCAACCTTACTAACTAGTACCCCTAGTAAAGAGCCTGTGAAGGCTCCTGAGTCTGAAAACATGCCCATTGTGCCTGAGCCATATGTTCCTAGAGCCCCTTATCCTCAGCGTCTGGTAGAAGCTAAGAAGAAGTCTCAGTTTGAGGAGATAATGTAAATGTTCAAACAAGTTAGTATTAACATTCCATTATTAGATGCTATTAAACAGATCCTATCTTACGCTAAGTTCCTTAAAGACATATGCACTAGAAAGCGTAAGATGAACGTGCATAAGAAAGTCTTCTTGACTGATCAAGTGAGTTCTATTATCCAACAAACCCTTCCATCTAAGTACGAAGACCCAGGAAGTCCTACATTACCATGCACCATAGGGGAACATGAGATCGAACGAGCATTGTTAGATCTAGGTGCTAGTGTTAACCTTCTTCCTTACTCGGTGTACTTACAGTTAGGTTTAGGAGAAATAAAACCCACTCCTGTAGTTCTCCAGTTGGCGGATCGGTCTATTAGGCGACCACGTGGAATAGTGGAAGATGTTTTGATAAAAGTTGGTGAATTCATCTTTCCTGTAGATTTCATCATCTTGGATACCGACCCAGTTCGTGATACCCAAAGTCAAATTCCCGTCATTTTAGGACGACCATTCTTAGCTACATCTGATGCTGTCATATATTGTAGGAGTGGACTCTTAAAATTGTCTTTTGGAAACATGACTGTAGAGATGAACATCTATAAAGCTGGACTTTTCCCAGATGATGTTGAGGATTTTAGCGAGTTGAATCTGATTGATATGTTCGTTCAGGATTCTTTACCTGAAACTTTATCCGAGGATCCCTTAGAAACACTGTTGGCTCATTTTGGCTTAGACTTTGATGAGGAGGGAAGTATCAATGAGGTAAATGCTTTGCTGGATTCTACCCCATTACTGGATACTGATAAGTGAAAAGCGAAAGTTGAACCCCTCATTTTGTCAAAGCCAATTGACTCGCCAACTTTAGAGACAAATCAACTATCATCTACCAATGAGTCTAGTGGTCCTTCTATCCCAGAGTTGTCTACATCCATAGAAAAACCACCTTCCTTAGAATTGAAACCCTTGCCTGACAACTTAAAGTATTCGTTTCTAGGCCCATCTGAAACTCTACCTGTCATTATTGCTTCTGAGTTAGAAAAAGAACAGGAGAGTAGACTGTTAGATGTCCTTAGAAACCACAAAGAGGCCTTAGGGTGGTCAATATCAGATTTAAAGGGTATAAGTCCTTCTGTTTGCATGCACCATATCTATCTAGAGAAGGATGCTAAACCATCAAGGGAAATGCAACGTAGACTTAACCCTCACATGAAGGAGGTAGTTAGAGCTGAAGTCCTGAAATTATCAGGTGCGGGTATCATATACCCTATTTCAGATAGTACTTGGGTCAGTCCTGTTCAAACTGTACCCAAGAAATCAGGCATTACTGTAGTCAAGAACGAGTCAAATGAGTTAATACCCACCAGGATGACCACTGGGTGGCGTGTTTGTGTTGACTACAGGAAATTGAACACGGTCACGAGGAAAGACCATTTTCCTCTTCCTTTCATTGATCAGATGTTAGAGAGACTAGCTGGGCATAGCTACTACTGTTTCTTAGATGGCTATTCTGGCTATAATCAGATTCCTATAGCCCCTGAAGACCAAGAGAAAACCACTTTTACCTGTCCATTTGGAACTTATGCTTATCGTCGGATGCCTTTTGGGTTATGTAATGCACCCGCCACTTTTCAACGATGTATGATGAGCATATTTCCAGATATGGTAGAGAGGTTTCTCGAGGTCTTTATGGATGATTTTTCAGTCTTTGGCTCATCATTCGATCAGTGTCTGCATCACCTCACACTCGTGTTGGTTCGATGCAAAGAGAAGAACTTAGTGCTTAATTGGGAGAAATGTCACTTTATGGTTCGCTCAGGAATAGTCTTAGGACATGTCATTTCTGAAAAGGGGATTGAAGTAGATAAAGCAAAAGTTGAGTTGATAAAAGGTCTCCCAGTCCCTAAAACGGTCAAAGATATTCGATCGTTTTTAGGACATGCTGGATTTTATCGGCGGTTTATCAAAGATTTCAGCAAGATATCTAGACCTCTTTGTAATCTTTTGGCAAAAGAGAATAAATTTGTCTTTGATGGTCCTTGCTTAGAAGCCTTTGAAAAACTTAAGCTTATGCTTACTTCTGCCCCTATTCAACCTCCCAACTAGAGTACTCCATTTGAGATCATGTGTGATGCATCTGATTATGCCATTGGAGTCGTGTTAGGTCAACGTGAGAATAAACTTCTTCACGTTATATACTATGCCAGTAAGACGTTGAACGATGCACAGCTAAACTACTCAACCACTGAAAAAGAGTTGTTAGCTATAGTGTATGCCCTAGAGAAGTTCAGATCATATCTCGTTGGGCCTAAGGTCATCATATTCTCTGATCATGCTGCATTAAAATATCTCCTTTCTAAAAAGGATGCAAAACCTAGGCTGATTAGATGGATACTGCTGCTACAGGAATTTGACATAGAAATTCGAGACAAAAAGGGTTCCGAAAATTTAGTAGCAGACCACTTGTCTAGACTTGTAGTCGAGTCTGTAAAAGACAAGTTACCCATGAGAGAGAGCTTTCCTGATGAGCAACTCTTTAGTGTCTCCCGATTACCTTGGTTTGCTGATATAGTGAACTATCTTGCTACTGGTCAAATACCCAAACACTGGACCAAGCAAGATCGTGATAAATTTTTAGTTGAGGTGAAACGGTTCTTCTGGGACGACCCATACTTATTTAAGTATTGTCCCGACCAGATCATTAGGAGATGTGTTCCTGATGAGGAACAATCGAAAATCATTTCCTTTTGTCATGATCATGCATGTGGAGGGCATTTTAGTAGTAAAAAGACGGCTGACAAAATTCTACAATGTGGTTTTTACTGGCCGTCTATATTTAAGGATACCCATGCATATTATATGGCATGTGAACGATGCCAAAAGTTGGGAAGCATTTCACGTAGGAACATGATGCTCCTTAATCCTATTTTGGTAGTTGAGGTCTTCGATTTGTGGGGCATCGATTTCATGGGTCCCTTCCCAAATTCATTTGGAAATCTGTATATCCTAGTGGCAGTTGACTATGTGCCTAAGTGGATAGAGGCGGTTGCTTGCAAAACGAATGATCACAAAGTTGTGATCACTTTCTTGAAGGAAAACATACTTTCACGTTTTGGTACACCGCGGGCAATTATTAGTGACGGGGGCACACACTTTTGTAATAGGCAGTTTGAGCTTTTGATGAATAAATATGGTATTACCTATAAAGTGTCTACCCCATATCATCCACAGACTAGTGGTCAAGTCGAGGTGTCAAATAGGGAGATTAAACGCATTCTGGAGAAAACGGTTAACACCAATAGGAAGGATTGGTCTTTACGACTAACCGATGCACTATGGGCTTACCGTACAGCGTTTAAGACCCCTATTGAAATGTCTCCATATAGAATAGTGTATGGCAGAGCATGCCACTTACCCGTTGAGTTAGAGCACAAAGCATATTGGGCTATCAAGCAATTGAATTTTTCGCTTGACAAAGCAGGTAGAGAGAGAAAGTTGCAACTCAGTGAGTTGGAGGAGTTGAGAAATGATGCATATGAGAGTGCTAGGTTATATAAACATAAGATGAAAATGTTGCATGATAAAATTATTTTAAGAAAAACATTTTCACCGGGTCAGAAAGTTTTATTATATAACAGACGTTTGCATTTATTTCCTGGTAAACTCCGTTCTAGATGGTCAGGGCCTTTCACGGTCAAGTTTGTGTATCCTTATGGTGCGGTCGACATTGAAGACAGAAATGGTAGTGTGTCCAAAGTGAATGGATAACGGCTAAAACCATTTTTAGAGATGTTGACCGATATAGAGGACGTTCCTGTCGAAGATCCTGTCTATCCAAACTGATCCGCTATGATCAGTTTCGTCTGGCTGAAGACGTTAAACTTAGCGCTTTGTGGGAGGCAACCCATGCATAGGACTTCTGAATCTGGTAACATCTTTCCCTAATCCTGTTATTTTGCATAGTCTTCAGAACATTGAGGACAATGTTCGGTTTAAGTTTGGGGATGGGGGATTGAATTTTAGTCCTTATTTTCAAAAATTCAAAAGGGTTCAAATTTTTTAATTTTTGGATTGGAAACGTAAGTCTAGTTGTTTTTGCTTGTTAATAGTTATAGAGTCTAGTTGGTTGTCCTATGCTTTTGCTAAAGGTTTTTCCACGAATTTCGAGTCTTGAAGTTGTCTGTGCACTAGCCATGTGAGTGTTAGATAAGTGAAGAGTTGACTTTTCTGAGAGAACTTAATCGATCATTAGTGGAGACTTAACCCATGTGAGATTCCAAGCCTTTCTTTTTGTTTTGAGTGATCTCTTCTGAGCTAATTCTGAGTAGAATGAAGAGCTACTCAACCTCGCAATATTCCTTAGAACTCAGTTGATCTCTTGAGTTCAAATTTTACAACCACTAGGGATGTCATCAGGAATGCAAACCTTCTCTTGTAGTCTGAGAAACTTGAAAACAGTGTCAATTAGAGGAAGATAGGAACGCTATCATTATTTAGAACCCTGAGAATAAGGCATGAAGCAAAGTGAATAGAATTTTACCCAAGGAAAGAATAATGTGAAGAAAGTATGTTATGTATTTTGAGTTTTATTACCAGAGTCAGTACCAAAAAAAAATGAAAATGAAAGAAAAAAGTGTTTATGTAGTTTTGTTTGAGTGTTTACCTCTTGAAGTAGTTCTTGAAGATTTGAAGACGTTGAGTTCTCAGGAGTTCTAGTCAGATCCTCATTAGTGTCTATCTTCCTCTAGGAAGCATTGTTAGATAGTAAATCAGGTGAGAAGAGTTGGTTAGCTTCCCCATCCTGTATTACTGGTTGTTTCCTTCTTTGAGATCACTCGTCCACAAAAATTATAGTCCGTCTTTTTCATGTGTTGAGTTTTCCTTCATATTCATACTAACACATAGAGTGAACCATTCTTGAGTGACTTTGATTTTTGAGTGTATGACCGTGAGGCAGCAATCGAGGCGAAATGTATCGAGACGGTAATCGAGGTCTTGTCTTTTCAGAACCGAAATGATACTTATATTGGCTGGTCACGTACACTTCGAGTCTTGATTACTAGTGAAATGATTTTTAGCGTTTGTATGGTTCGATTGATTTGGATTTCATTTCTATTAACTTTTGAAAATCTACCGGATGAACATTTTTAGTCCACATCATATTTAGATCCTTTTGCATTTTTGATTTTTGAATTTTGTGGGTATATTCACTGCAAACACTCACGAGACAAAACTCGTCCTCTTTGGTAACCTAGATGTTTAACGGCTTGTTGCACGTGCTAAGTGCAATCGTGGGTCCCTACGAAAGTGGTGAAATGGGTTTAGTTTTATTTTTCTGTTTTGCTCGAGGACTAGCAAAATCTAAGTTTGGGGACGTTTGATGAGTCATGAAAATGCCTCATTTCAATCTCTTAATTGGAGCTAGTTAGTCCATATCGAGCCGTTACTCTGATGAACTGCTTGATTTTCTTTCTCAGGTGTCTTTTACGGAGTTTAGTGTGAAAAACAGGCGAAATCGGGAGAAATTGATGTTAGGGGCATTTTGGTCATTTGGTGACAAGGGTAGCATGGTAAGTTTGGATAATGTTGATGCTCGGATGAGAAGAGGGGTCCATGACGAGTCCGTGGGTGAAGACGGAAGTCGAATCGGAGTCTGGTTGTGCAAAATATTCAAGGTCAAAGTTTGGGTCAAAGACAGTTGACCAGATCAAATAGAACACGTGGCGAAGATCTTTGTAGAGCATATGGTGTAATCTGACGGTCCAAGTTATTATCGGGATACTTTCTGGCACCGTGGGAAGGCGCTCGGGTTATTTTCATCCCATGCTGGGTGTAATGCGGGTCATTATATTAACGTGGGACTCCAGGATCTAACGGACGTAATAACAAACGTTCGCATCTGGCGGCTGTCCCTTCGGCGCACCATTGCTCCGATAGTCCCTGCTCCACTGAAGCAAGCATGCACTAGACTAACCAACCGTACGTGAATGCTTCCTCCTTTATCTTCTCTAAGTTTAAACGGAAAGGAGGAAGGGATAGAGAGAGATTTGGGGAGTTAGTTTTTGAGAAATTGGATTCAACTCGATTCAGCAAATCAGGAGAGAGGGGGATTGAAGAATATTGTGGTTAGGATTGTAAAGAGAGAGAGAAAGCTGGTTAAAACAGAAGAAGGAAAGAGAGAGACCCGAGAGAGAGAGATAGAGAGAGAAACGAATTTATCTCGAATCCTCATTGCCTTGACCAACTCAACTGATTTTCGGTTGGTAACATATACTTAGACTTTAATTACCTGATCCAATGAGTTCCTCACTTTACTCTCCATTTCTTCTATCATCTTTCCCGTGTTACAATACTTACAAAGGTGACCATTATCAACTGAGAGGTCTATATTCATCTGCAGAAGTAGTACTTACAAAATTCAATTAAGTCTAGAAAACGTGAATCCAATAAACGTCGCCACCAATCACTGTCATTTGTTTACATGTTACCGAAAAGGAGGTACCTGTCTTCTAATAGATCCTAACAAATTGAAGTTGCACGAGGACTCGTGATTTGTCGTCAATGATAGCATGAGACTACTGGAGTACTGGTTAAGCAGTAACGAGCAACTCCTTGGTCTTCCAATCCCACCTAGTTAGAGACATGAAAATGTCATATTGGCAAACAACATTCGAATTTCGAAGTACTTCGATCTTCAAAGTTTATGGAATGCTAGCATCTAGTTGCCCACCTCAATAACATGAATAGCATCCCATCCACCTTCTTGCAAGGAATCTCTTCTTGCCCTTCTTTTGAGCCATCTGCATCCTCAACAAATTTTGCTTGTCACTTCCACATAAAAGTTAGACAATATTTTTGATAATAAAAGATACGCCTTTGTATACAAACACTAACCCTTCTTTATTAAAAAGCAAGCAACCAAACCTTCACTGTCATTTTCCCACATGCATACTGATGAAACTCCTTAATACCTATCAATGAGTCATGAGACAGAATCGTTATTAGTTCTGAATAATGAAATCATCCTTATTAGAAACATTGAAATCCATTATTTAGATGTGCTAATCCAAATATCCAATTTCGTGGGTTATATCATCACCGAGAAAATGCAATTCACCTTAAACATTTTCAAAACCGTAAAGTGAAACAGCCAAGTTTTTCAATAAATCTTTAACCAAATTAAAAAAACGCAATCCTCTACTCGCTTTGGAAAAGCGATCTCTGTAGAAGCATGACCAGAAATAGTAGTGGCGTGATACATCCGTATGAATTGGGGATTTGAATTAGATGTGTGACCAAATGTCTCATCGCTCATGGGCGGTCCACCTCGATCATTCTGAGTTTCAACTCATGAATTTATCACTTTGACTTAGATACTTTTTGACATATAACAATTACTTCATGTTGTGCAAATATGCAACTTTAAGTTGATGTTATTATCGAACTCAAAATTAGTTGTCAAGATTATACTCTTTCATTCCTATTAATCATGTTGTAACGGTCACATTCATGGGAATGAAACCGTTTTGTAACGGCCACATTCATGGGAATGAAACGGTCGTAATTAACTCGCTATTTAGTATAGCGGTTACAATGGATTAATTGCTTGCTATTAATCTTTGTGATTAATTGTAGCTATGAGAAACTATATAAATAGGTCTCATTTGTGTTCTTGAAAGAGACACAAAAAACTACACTAATAATCTCATTCAACATACTCTAGTCTTACATGGTCTAATCATCGATAGACAAGGATTTAAGGGGTGGGTATTCCGATTGCTCTAGTAGTGATTCGGACACATACATTGGCGACGATCGTGGGCAGATTAGCGGCAATTGGACGATCAACCGCTTCCGCACAAATGTATGAATTAACCTATTATGACCAACAGTGGTATCAGAGCCGAAATTGTTCGCTCCTACCTCTTGTTCGTCGATAATGGAGTTTTCAATTACAATTTCATTTTATTTATATATACAAAAATTGGAATCTGGAAGTCACTTGATATGTGAACATCAACTTCTAATTAGAGGTTGATATTGCAATTAATCAGTCTATTCTATTTGGACCTATTTATTGAGTCTGGACATTTTAGTAGACACATTTATCAGTTGACATATCTAAGAGATAGTTTTTGGTCAGTGGGCTCTATTATTGCATGAGTTCAACAATAATATATATAATTTTTGTAGTTGGGGTAACCAAATAAGAATTTTGCCACTGGACCTATTAGGTTACTATAGTTAACCCGATTTAAGTGTAACCCAACCCAAATAATAACGGATACGACCAAGATCTATGTGATCCTGTTGTAACTCGTTTCCGAATTTGTTTTGGATTGGATGGGATGTTATTATTTCAAATGAGTTAATACATGTGTGTATTTGTTTAATATGCATGTGTAGCATATTTAATCATGATATAACTATGAGAGTTCATGTCTATATGATTTATATATGTCTGTGTGACCTATATATAAAGTAATTTTTTACGAATATGATTTTTGAAATCAAAGGGTCCCATAGATGTGTTCTATGAAGTAATTAAATTATGGAATTTCTAGTTTATATAATAAATGATGATAATGAACTTAGCGAAATATTCGAGTGATTGATTCAAATGATGAAATCTCGATAATTAAATTAGAAATAAAAATAGTGCCTGATTAATATCCATTACATTGTGCATAATTGTAGATGACAACTAAGAGTAGTTTAAATCAAAACTACTGATATAGTTATATAGTTTCAAATCCAAAATGATAAATCGAAAAACTAAGGTTAGTAATAGTTGTTCATTCTTCATATATCTATTAATGGTAGCTCTATCGTCAGTAGTTTCAAACTCCTTCTTCAGAAACTTTATCTTATCGTCAACAGCGAAATCAATAGTTCTTCTTTGAGTTATTTTTTTTTTGCCCCCTACTTTGTGACCAGCTTTTTTTTTTTGCCTCCTATTTTTCGTAAATTCGAATTAAGCCCCCTTTTTAGCTTCGTCTGTTAACTTTAATAGTTAAAATTTTTGTTACCAAAATTATCCTTCTTATAAAATAATTTTTATAAATTCAAAATTGATTCCCTTTTGAATATGACCTCATTTCCAAATAATTTTAATTTAGTTAGAATTAGTTTGGCGCCAAAATGAAATTATATATCGAAAAATTTGAAAGCACCACCTCATCTCTCTCTCTCTTTCTCCTCCATTTCATCAGTCTGAAGGTGGCAAGAGAGATGAAGTGAAGGTGATGAAATTGAGGAGAGAGAGACAGAGATGAGGTGGTGCTTTTAAA